>JBBMOC010000238.1:220699-232246 GCA_037975185.1 Centropyge bicolor | reverse complement strand
TGACGTCACCCATAGGTTTCTGAAGAGCAAAAATGAAGCAAATCGTAGTGCGTAGCCATCTTGGTAGCCTACCTCCGGTTACTCCAAATATGGACAAAGAGGTGGAGCGAGGGCGGAGCTGAGGCGGGTCGAATGAACGCTATTGGCTGAAAAAAGCCGCTGAAAAAAGCCGCTTTATTCGAAATAATCAAACTAGCTACGGCTAACCGGCTAGGTTAAATGCTAGATATCGTTGCTAGCCGGCTAACCCCACGACGATCTCTTTCCCAAACTCAGTGACTAGAATTAGCCGGGGTGACGCCCTTTAGACCGTCAGTGGCTAGTTGTCAATCAAAGTGGCGCCACTTAGATTGACAGCTATGAATTGTGCATAATGATGTATGCTGTATATTTTAAACGAACGCCTTATAAAAAAATTCGCCCCCCCAGAGTTGTCATGGAGTAGAAAAACAGCTTATGAGACTAGAGCCATGTTTTGAACCAGGCTGTAAATATGTTTTTTTCTGTCGTAAAATCGGACATTTTAACATGGGGCTCAAATGTAATTGACTCCCTTCTGCGGCCTGCTCTAGCGGTTATTCAAGGAACTGCAGCTTTTTTGCACTTCTGCATTGGCTTCATTTTTCAGTTGCCGCTTGTTTTTGATATTTGAGATATAAATATATAATAGGCTTTTATTTTCTAATATATTGGCAACACAGCTTGTTAGGTCACTTCCTGTCTTCTTCCTGTTTACCTGGGCCTGCTTGAAAGACATGTGTTGCATGTTCCTGGAGCAATCCACTACAATCCACCCTTAAATATCATAGAGGCAATGCCGTAAGTGATTTAAATGGTTCTGGATATGCTGAAAAATACATATATATATAAGTTATTTGTTAAAAAATTAGATTTATTAAGTAAGTTAAAAAAAACGAGTTTATTTCACTTATGTACAAACGCATGGTTTCATGCGTTTGAGTGACATTTTGTTGTCGAAGTTTGGAGTTGGGAGAACGATCCAAAACAAATAAACTGGACTTTATTCAAGCAGAAAACGAGAAACAGAAGAGAGGCAAAGAGCTTTTAACTTTTTTTTGTTCGGCTTTGTCATATTTGTCGTATTGATTACATCAGAGCTGATTTCTCACATATTCACTGATGAGGCCACGAAGGCAATTCATCTTCTGACACCTTGACGTCTAATTGAAGCTTATAACCTGCTGTGTGATAAATAAGGGCTGGTAAATAACAGTGCACGATGATGATTTGATGATTTGATTTTCAGATTGGCAGCACTCGCCTCCAGAGCCAGTTCACTTTATTAATGGCGTTAAAATTTGTTTTTTCTCTGAACATTTCAATTTGTCACAGGTGTGAAATTGAAGAGCAAAGTGAAGCAAAACTCTGCAGAATGAACTGTGGTTCTTGATGTTGTATGTGAGTGTATGTGTCACACAAACTGTGCGCTGGGCTCTTTAACATATATAAATATATTTCTTCACGGAGCTTTGAAGCTTCCTCTTATTTGACGTGAGATTTGTTCAGGCAGCATGAGAGCGTGTTGACAACTCTGCATCTCTGAATGTGCATAATATAAAATGTATAGGTTCATGTGTGCGAAATGATGCATGCAACACATCCTTTATTATATCAGGCATCTGGTTACAAAACAGATTTTCTGTTATGGTCTGTCGTTAATACAACACTATCCCTTATTAGTGTCATTAAAGCTCGTGAATCTCTGTGCTGCTTTTTAATCATGTATGGTTGACCCTCTTCTGGTGGTGGACTGAGGCGAGTCGGGTGAATTCACAAGCGTTGTCTCGATGCGTCTTAGTGCAGAAGATTTGTTCAGGAAGGATGAGGATGTGTTTGACCTGGGCCAAACGTCTGAAGCCACTGTTCGATTTGCACTAGGGTTGATCTGATCACGTGATCGGAAATCGGGGTTGATCATGTGACTGCAGACTTGATCAGGACTCAGACATTAAGTCCCGATCAGGTATCGGATAAATTTTATATATATATGTACACATATATATGTATGTATTTATATTTATATCTATATCTATATATATATATCTATATATATATCTATATATATATAGATATATACATATTTATATATATATATATATATATATATATATATTTATATGTATTTATATGTAGTTATATATATGTATTTATATATATATATATATATATATATATATGTGTGTGTGTGTGTGTGTGTGTGTGTGTGTATTTATATATATATTTATTGTTATTATTTTTAATGACATTTACAATATGTGGGCTATTAGTGATTAAAAATAAATGAGAATCAAATAGTATTTATTAACTACCAACGTTTACAGGCCGGGTCTGTGTCTGTGTCAGTTTGTTTTGAATCGGATCAGGACTCGGTATCAGCAGATACTCAAAATCACATGACTCGGACTCGAGGGCAAAAAAACGTGATCGGGACATCCCTAAGTTACACCACGGTTCTCAGGGGAGTTTTTTTTTTTAATCGCTCTCCACTGAGAAACAATAACATACCATAACCTAACCTGCCCTAATGTATGGACAGCCACAACTGGAATATACAGCTTTGTTTCTATCAGACACAAATGATCAGAAATTGTTTTGCATAAACAAACATGCATAATCATTTATCTGTCTTTCGGGGGAGCTCATGTCTCAACTCAAATACAAGGAGGTGCATTTTTGTTTTCTGTGTACTGACACTGATGTTTAAATTAATGGAACTGCAGGGTTGTTTCAGGAGACAGAAGAAACCTGACTGTAGCCGTCTACTGATGCAGTAAAATGCAGTACAGCTGTAGAATAAATGCACGGAGGTGGATGAATCCGATTTCCTGGATCAGTGTAAATGCAGCTCATGGAGATGCATGAGATCTGCTGCAGACGCCAAATAACCTTGTTACAAGTTCTCTGGGAGAAAATATATTAATAACCCTGTTAGAGGTGGGGGGGGGAAATATATTACACTGGCTCGGTGAACCCCTCCTTCCTCCCCCAGATAATGACATTTCAGGGAGAGCAAATGAAATAGGCCAATTTTCAAACTCATTACAAACTCACTTCTGAGAAAGGATGAAAAAAACAGAGGAAACAGACGGGTGGAGAGGAAGGAATATGAGACAAATGATAAACATTGACACTGGCTTTGTGTGTTTTATATATGCATGCTGTGCCTTGAGGTGTGTACATGGATGCTTTGTGTGCGTTCTGCCTCTGTGTGTGTGTGTGTGAGTTATGTATGCTTTGTGCGTACCTTTTTTTTTTTTTTTTTTTTTTTGATGTGTGTGTGCGCGTGCATCAACTCAGCCCAAAGCCGAGCTGACAGACAGCTTCCCTCTGAGGAGCCCCTTAGTGTTTCTGATTGATCGTCATAATGCCAAGGTACAGGCCCTGTCCTTGGTGCCTATGCTAATCTGCGGGCTCATGCATATTTATGAGCTCCTTGGGAATCAACCAGCTAAATAAAGGATGAGGCCGTTGGCTCGGAGCTGCGTTCATCACTGACTCTGATTGATTAGAAAGTGGAAAAAAAATCAGCCCATAAAGACCTGAGTGTGTTTTTTATTTTTTCTCTTCAGCTCTGGGATCATAATGGAGACAAACAAAAAGATTAAACAGTTAAACAGAATAAAGTTTGTGAGCAGTTTGAGCAATATTGCCTGTATGCAGACCTTTATATTTAACTTTTATTAGTTGTTTGTCATCATTGGTTTAAAGCTCCTCGGCTGCTGAATCTCTCATTGGCTGCTGGTGAAGTTGCACATTTCATAATGTAAAGAAACAGGAGCATGTTGAATCCCCTGAGTGCATGTCAGAATTATTTTGTCCACAGTAACCTGAAGACTCCAAACTCTTCAAATGAAAGAAACCTTTGTTGTTTATAGCTGAAATTTCAGATTTCAGCCGAAGGTGCTTCTCGCTCTGTTTACTTTCCACGTTCCTCTATGAGAGTTGACGTATCGATTTTTTTCGTTTTCATCTTTTTCCAGCTGACGCATCATCTCTCTCATCCTCCCGCTTCGAGCTGGAACCCGTCGTGGAAGCTCGTCGGCCGCGAGCTGAGCCGAGAACAAGGTCAGATGTGGGCCGCGAACTCTTCATCGATACGCTTCATCTTACACAAGCTGAACGAGGACGGTCTGGAGAATCACTGGACCAGAGGTTTTTTTGAAGCTAAAGAGTTTGAAGTAGAGACTTTAAAACTGCATTCGACAGTATCACACATTGGGAGATTTAAATACCCTTAATTTGTAGATAGGACACTCTTATTTGCCAAATTGAAGAGGGAGAGAGAGAGTAAGGCAACTTGCAGGCGTGGTGGCCAAGTGGTAAGGCGTTGGTCTCGTAAACCAAAGATCATGGGTTCGATCCCCATCCATGCCTCAAAACTGCCACTCCTCTCCTCCATCCTTCAAGGACAGAGAAGTGCAACCTTTTGTTAATTTCACCACTGTGGGACGAATAAAGGCTTATCTTAAAACAGTCGAGTAAGTCCAGGACACTGTTTAGGACACAGTTTAATCGCTGATTAGTTCAAATTATTTGTGAGAGATTTTGCCTCAGTTTCCTTTCAGACCAGAATTTCAGCTGGGAAAATAAAAGGTCTTGTGCAGCTTCAAGACCAAGTTTGAAATTGAATATGTGTAAAACATTTAAGCCAAGATTTGCAACCTCCAAATGATCGCAGGAATATTCTGCTGTGACGTTCAGATTAATCCCTCAGATTAATCTGTAAAAGATGGATTGTGTCAGAAAGAGAGAAGATGAGCTCACGTTCGACATTTTGGTCCCTTTATTTCATGTTAACCACATTTCAAACAACTAAACAACCAATGGTAATGGCATCACCAGATCTAAACAACACTTTGCTAGACAAATAATCATCAGAATAATAATTATACAAAAAGAAATGTACAAATTCAGGACAGAAAAAAAAAAACATAAACAAACAAAATATATAATACAGATGAACCGAGCCGACAAAAAAATAAAGCCTTAGTGGAAATAAAAATGAGAAACATTTCTGGCATTCACATCGTCTTCGATAAGACACTCTCTCACTGTCTTTGTCTTCATAGGTCCATGAACGAGCCAGACTGGACTCCAGCTAACGGTTAAAGCGCAGACTCGGTTTGCCACAAGTGTGTCGGTTCTGGCCGAGAGCGTGGACTGGAGAAAGGTTTCACTCCAAACTGGGTAAAATGCTCGAAATACTGACACCTGCTGGTATCACGTGATATAAACGCAACATTATGGGTTACAGTTATTGGCTTATGTCATATGTTTTAATGACTAATGACTGAATTTACCTCATTTTAAACTGAGACCATTCTTTCAAAGCGCCAACAAAATATCATAGAGCTTTTGACTCGAGGAAGCTAATCTTTAGCTACAACACGTCCTTTGAGTGGTCAGCCATGTTGACCTTCCTTCACCTCGGGGTCAATCATCAGCTGAAACCATTTCCTGTTAGACCGGCCGTGAGTTTGTTGAATGAATTTTTAAAGCCTCACGTCTCGATGGGCTCAGCGAAAAGCAAATTTGAGCCTTTGTTTGCGGAGGAAAAGCAAACGTGACCTGTCTCTTTGTCTTCATCCCGTCATTTTAATGACGGATGTCAGGAAAAGTCTGATCCCCAAGTTTCTTCTTTACTGACATTTATCCAGAATGTGAAGCGTAAAACAGAGCCTGACTCATGAGTCTGATTCAAATCAAGGAAACTTAGCAGGTCTGTCTTTTTGGTCATCGTGGATTAAGCAGTCATCCAGTCCAGTTCTGACTGCAATTTACTGAAACCTTATTTTAGAGAAAACACTTGTCTCATACCAACATATATTGGACAAAAAAAACTGAGCAAAGATGCTTCCTGTTTTCCTGCGTATGATCGCCATCTGCCTCGGCAGAAGGTACAAAAAGAAGCGTTTCAGTTTGTCGCTCGAGGGAAAAGATATGAAAAATACACAATGTTCTCAGCTCAGGTTAAATCAGAATCATCAGAACAGAGAAAACGCAGCTCTGCCTTTGTAAAGACTGCGTTGGAAACAAATATCGGTCGACTGATTGATTGCTTTTGCCTGCCTTAAAGAGTTTCGGCCCAGTCTTGATTTAAGTTCATTTATTCCAGTTTGTTCGTTGTCTTTTCAGCAGCTTCAGGTTAAAACAAGTCACGTAAAACAAATGGACAAAAAAAGTAGAATAAATTGTTTTGCTAATTTTTTTCATCTGGAATGATTGTATGGATTTTTCAATTTATAGTGAGAATGTCAGCAGGTGCAGTTGATAACAACATAAGAGATGCTTGCTTCCTCACTGTCGCTCTGAAAGTGGGCGTCGGCTAAAATATGCAAAAATATAAATCTTAATATTTTTGGACGACATGTCTGAATGGACAGTTTGTAGTAACATAACATAAAACTTTCCGAACTCTGATCAGTGAAAATGACGCTGACGAAGCCGTTTGGAGCGAGAGCGCTTTGAAACGATGCGTCTGGTGCCTGATGTTTGTCTGTTTGTTTGTTTGACTGTGGTTGTCTTATCTTATTTACAGCAAGGGCGGACGCACACTGTGAGATTTTGGCAAGATCGACTTCACATAAAGCCATCCGAAAAAATATTTATGAAACTTTTTTTTCTTACAGCCCCGAGAACAACAACATATTTTCTTCAAGGCAAAGCTTTTTTTTTTATTTTGTCTGTTTGTCAGTCTTCTCCATGCACTCATGTCTTCCTTTTTCTGAACAGTATTTATGACCATTTTTCTCCCACTAAAATCCGAACTGTTGACTCGCTGCAGTCTGAAGGAAAAGGACCCCATACTGAGAATCTCTGTAACCAATTACTGAATCTCAGAAATCATTAGCATTTAACACTGATGCAGTCGAGAGGCCGTAGCCGCGAGGAAATTCATCAGCTTGTGATTTCGGAGAAAAAAAAAAAAATGCCAGAAATACTAACAAAATATCTGTTGCTTTTTTCTCTTTGATCCAGAAAACTGAATCATCAACAACATCCAGCCGGATACGTTCCGCTACTTTCTGCTCGATAAACAGAGTCCGAGAGTTGAGGCGTCGCTTGAGCCTCTAAATGTGAAAACTCCCACAAAAAAAAAAAAAAAAAAAAAAAAAAATCCAGCAGTGTGCATCCAGCCTTCAGAGGGAGACAACATTCAAGGCGTAGAATATATCTAAAAAGGAAATACTGTACAATAGTCACATCACAGCCCAGCAGAGAGGACAGAGAGATAGAGAAGGAAAAATTGGCGCTTTTTTTTTTTTTTTTAAACATCTGACTTTGTTTTTTTTTTTCAACATATCATTTTTTCTTTTTTCTTTGTACAAGCATGTAAAGTCCCGCTGAAGCGAACACACACATGAAAATCACCGGTGTGTGTTTTCGTCGCTTTTTGCCCCCCACTTGTCTATACAGGTTTTGTGTGTGTGTTGTCACAGGTACACACACACACATGGATACACACACACAAGCATGCCCTCTCTTATCACACACACACACACTCAGGCACGCATGCTCACAGGTTGGATTCGGGTCGACACACACGGCAGTTTTTGCACTTTGTGTGCGTCCTGGCCCGGAATGACGGGCGGCGTCAACGGCGAATCAGAGGAGGCGTCTTCAGCCCACGGGCCAATCAGAAGGAGCTGAGCGCCTCCAGAGCCACCTCGTAGCAGAACTTGTACTGTTCCTGCAGAGGGAGCACAACGAGCAGCGGTGAGTCATCTGCAAAATCACTTCTTAATTACTGCACGTTGCAAAGCTAGAGATTAAAAAGCAAGTGCCTTTATTTCAATTCAAAACGCTTTGCAATATCCTGAAATGAACTTTCCCCGAGCGCCAGATAATGTTGGAAAACGCTGCTCTGACTCAATTCGGCACAAATGCATTCAGGCTTGTGAGGCCATTGATATGCAGCAGCTCAGCATCCAGATCAACAGATGTACACAACAGAGGAAGTAAAGTATAATCATTTGAATATGAAGGGAAAACACTGGAAGGCTGTGAGATTAAAAAGCTTAAAAAAGTTGAATGTGTAATGAAAACGCTGATAAATAACTTTGAATTTTGAAGCAATAATCTAAAATGAAACAAAGTAATGAGAATATATGAAAAAGGTGGATTTGCTTGTTTTATACTTTTTTATGAAGATAAGTCTGGCACATGCATATTTATATACACTGTGTGTGTGTGTGTGTTTCCTCACCATTGTCTCCACCATGTTAGTCTTGTTGTTCCTCAGCGTTTTGACCGTGTGGAAAACATCCACGATGTTCTGCTGCTGGATCATCTCGTTGATGCTGCAGATGGCGCAGAACGTTCCTGAACGCCCCCCACCGGTACTGAGGAGGGAGAGAGAGGACAGAAGGTCTTCATCACCAAACATCATCATCATCATCATCATCATTATCATCCTGGGAGTCTAGATACGTTAGAATCATTATGCTGGTTGTGCTGTTTGTAGAAAGAAGATTCTAAAAGACGGGGAGTTAAAGAGAAGGCAGATAAAAGTTAAGAGAAAAAGCAAAAAAGTAAAAACAAATGAAAACACCTCCAGTGTTTTCGGACCAGCTGCTTTGAAGTTGGAGATGTTCGGTCTGGTCCTTTACCGAACAGCAGGACCTGCTTTTTTCCCCTTTCATCGCTCCGGGAGTGGAGCTTTTTAAATCGTGTTTATCGTGGAATTTAATGTTTCCTTTCAGGCGTTTCTCTTTCAGTCCGAGTTCCTCTCTTGCCTCGGCTTTGTTGCGGCTGCTGAGTTGAGGTTGATTGTGTCGGCCTTTCAAAAATGCTCTTGAATCCTTTGAACCCAAAAGTGAGAAAACTTTCAGTGGGTCTTAATAAAACTAAATAGAGCAGGTTATGAGAAGCCAGATTTGTTTCTTTGTTGTGATGGCGTTTAAAGCGCAGGCCTGTGTTCGTGTTTGTTCGTGTGTGGGAGGAATGTTTTTTCAGCTCAGAAAATATTTTTAGCCTTTAGAAAAGGATAGATTTGGAGTCTCCTGAGTCTTTTTAGCAAGTGCCCCTCAATGACACACGTTTCTGTTCGAGTGACTTCCAGCGGCTGAAGGAATTCTGACTTTTGTGCTGCAGGAGAAAAGAAGGAAGTCGTGTGACGGGGGAAGCTGGGTGAGTCACAAAAACGTCTCTGGCAACATCCAGTGGTTTATTTTAACCACGATCACCATCGACCTCGAACCATGAATGACGGCACCATGACCTTAACCAGGCCGTGATTTTAACCCAAACCACTGTGTAGCTGTAACCAAGCTGTGTTTGGGCACAAATCTAACCAAAGCTGAATAATAGCTGTGTAACAATTTATTTTTACTCAGTAATTATTTGTAAAAGCTTTTGAAAGCACAGACACTGTGATGCTGTTTGTAGCATCCGATCTGAAAACACTCATTCATGTGTTCAGAAAAGCATTTTCTCATTTAATTTGGAGGAGCTGTTGTTCGTTAGATTAAGTTCAGTGATTGAATAAGCTTCAGTGCGACATGTCAACAGTTATAAATAAGTTAGTCTCTGCAACTGAAACATGTAGGAAGCAAATCCAAATTTAGCAAACTAAACCAAAGTGTATTGCTTTGTGGCATTTCATAAATACATCAATAAATCAACACTGACAATCTTAAAATTCAAAGAAGTTGTAAAATAAACTATGCACCTTTTTTCTTAGACCATAAAGGTGAAATAGTTCACAATGCTGTAACATCAAGTCTTTTTTTTAATGCCACTCAAAGTGAAACAATGAAAGTTGAGAAAAAAGACCAAATGAGACAAAGAGTGACAGGAAGTCATTCACGTCAACAGGCAGCACAAAGAAACCCGTCACTAAGAACATGAGCTCCACTAATGGATTTAAGACATCTGAATGGATTTGTTCACCTTAAACCTCTTTAGACTCGATGCAGAGGCTAACTCGCTGTAACGGACGAAGACGCAAACATATCTGTGCATACACTGTGTGTTTTCTGGCCCTATCAGCAGTCAGTCTCTGCCAGTCAGCAGTCAGACCGCCCACCGTGAAAAGAGCTCCAGACTTCCCCGTCTCGAGCGGTTCCAGCTGAATTCCTTTAGTATTCAGGCTGAATAAAACATTCAGGCGCCGAGAGGTGGAGTGGCAGCCGTCACAGAAATCACCCACTGTCTAACCACGCTGCATTAGCAATGCCAGAGCGGCTGCAGGCTGCTCTCCAATCAGGACGGTGTCAGATTAGGCCTCACATTCGTTTATTATTGTCTTGTTAAAGAAGGTTAAGGGAAAAAAATAAAATGGAAAAAAAGCTTGCTGGGTCTGTATTGTGAATGCTTATAGCAAAAATCTGACAAGGTCTACCAGAAAATAAGACAAATAAACATTTTCAGACTCAAACACTAGCATGATGTTAGCGACATGCATATGGACCACTAAAAAACGCTGATGTATAATATGTGATTTTTCTTTTGGCGATTTTTTGTATGTTACAAATTGACTTTAAAACTATTTAGAACCAATGAACGTGTAATTCTCAGTGTGTAATTGTTGTTTTTCTGGCGTATTTTCACCTTTTCTGGAAAGTCAATGAGTCGACCCCACACCCAAAAAAAACGCTGATGTATAGTATGACAATTTTTTGGGTGAATTTTTTGCATGTTCCAAATTGACTTTAAAACTGCTCAGAACCAATGGACATTTCATTCTCAGCATGAAATTATTGGGTTTTTTTGGAGTATTTTCACCTTTTCTGGAAAGTCAATGAGTCGACCCCACACCAAAAGAAAAGCTGATGTATGGCATTTTTTTGGGTGAATTTTTTGCATGTTCCAAATTGACTTTAAAACTGCTCAGAACAAGTGAGTGTTTCATTCTGAGCATGAAATTATTGTTTTTTTGGCGTATTTTCACCTTTTCTGGAAAGTCAATGAGTCGACCCCACACCAAAAAAAAAACGCTGATGTATAGTATGACATTTTTTTGGGTGAATTTTTTGCATGTTCCAAATTGACTTTAAAACTGCTCAGAACCAATGGACATTTCATTCTCAGCATGAAATTATTGGGTTTTTTTGGAGTATTTTCACCTTTTCTGGAAAGTCAATGAGTCGACCCCACACCAAAAAAAAACGCTGATGTATAGTATGGCAATTTTTTGGGTGAATTTTTTGCATGTTCCAAATTTACTTTAAAACTGCTCAGAACAAGTGAGTGTTTCATTCTGAGCATGAAATTGTTTTTTTGGCGTATTTTCACCTTTTCTGGAAAGTCAATGAGTCGACCCCACACCCAAAGAAACGCTGATGTATAGTATGACATTTTTTTGGGTGAATTTTTTGCATGTTCCAAATTGACTTTAAATGTATTGAGAACCAGTGAATGTTTCATTCGCAGCATGATATTGTTGTATTTTGGGGTATTTTCACCTTTTTTGGACAATTAATGAGTGGCGACATGCATGTGAAACAATAAAGAATGCTGATGTATACTATGTGATTTGTTTGGGTGAATTTTTTGCATGTTCCAAATTGACTTTAAAACTGCTCA
>JBBMOC010000238.1:190754-205916 GCA_037975185.1 Centropyge bicolor | reverse complement strand
CCTCTTTGTGTCTGTAGATCTATCTGTGATGCAGAAATCTGTCTCTGTTGCCTCCTGCCCAAAACTTGTCAAACCAAACTTTGACTGGAAAAGATTCAACGTGTTATCTGACATTTCTTCATGTCAGTGCAGCAAAATCAGAGGCATAAGAAAAAGGACATAAGTGTTAGTTTGCTTTTTGATTTTAGCTAAGTTGGATAGTAGAAGGACGAAAGCTAAACTCTTCATCCGACGGCGCTTCCTTCCTGTTTTGTGGCCCATCCAACAGGATTTTGGACAAATAAGATATCAAACAGTGCAGCTGCAGACAGAAGCTGCCAGTCTCCTCGGCGGTGGTCTCATTTGGTAATGATATACTTAACTGATGCATAAAGCACTTTTCATGTGTAAGCGCGCTGTTGTGCTCCAATTAGTTCTTGTTTCTGAACAAAAACGCCTTTTCAAAAGAGACGGGATTGGACTCGACAAAGAGGACATCTCATAATGTTTAATTCGATTTCATGGCAGGCAAAATGTTTTCAGTCGTCTGGCCCGAGGCGGCTGGCATCCACCACCTAAAATACCAAAACCCGCCATCACTGTCAGACTGATTTACTGCTCGGTTTGCAGCACAAGCATATGCACATTGACATTTACACACACAACCGGATACAGCTGTTTTTTTTCCCTCCACTTCCTTCCTTTTCCTGCTTCCTTAGTTCCCTTCCTTCCATCCCTTCATCTGTTTCCTCCTTTCACCTTCCTCCATCTCCTCCTCCAATCAAGCCTCATCTCAAACTTTTTCTTTTCTCTCTCTCGCTCTTTTCCTCCACCCGCTCCTTTCCTGCATAAATTTCTCCCTCTCAAATCTTCTCCTCTCTCCTGCTCCCTCGCTCCCTTCCTCTTCATTTGATGGCTTAGTGGTCGGTGGTACAGACTCAGCTCGGCTGGAGCCGCTCTCGCAGTGTGAGATGTGCTGTTGTGGTGATGATATGAGCCATTTCACGCTAGACTGGTGATGTGTTTGAGAGGGAGAGAGAGAGAGGGGGAGAGAGCTGGAATATAGAGAGCAGGGTAGTGGGGAGTTCACTAAGCACTATAGGAGCATGCGGACGATAGGGCGCCGCTAGAGTTGTACCGTCATGGATGGGTGAGAAAATGAGATGAGAAGGGAGTAACAAGAGGAGGCAAGAGGGGAGGAGAGAAAATGGAAAGGAGAGATGAGAGGGGAAGTGAGACAGTGGAGGGAAAGGAGAGGTGAGAATAGGACACAGGTGAGAGAAGACGAGGTGGAAAAAGGAGACGAAAGAGAGAGGATTTTTTTTTTTTTTTTTTTAATGTTCTGTTGTTACTGCTCCGACCACGCTGCCATTTTCTGTTTGGAGTTCTCGCTAAACCGGGACTCGGATGGTGAGGCTGCTGTCGTGCGTTAGCGCTGTAGCCGCTGTGCTACGGTATCGTCTCGCCAGCTGCCGAGGGCGAGCGAAAGGTCACGTTAAATGAAGAATGCCTTTTATGTGTTGTTGCTGATGCTTCCACTATCTATTGTTATACGTCTCATAAAGGGCAAGGATGGCATTTTTAACCATTTTCGCCTGAAGATCCGAGCCATTTTCTGGTTCTCTTCAGTGCTTGTAAATGATTAAATACAGAAAATTGAAAAAAAAAATCTAAATTTATTGGACTTCACTAAAATTATTCAACACAGATGCTGTGGACATGTTACAAAAAAAGTAAAATCTGTGTAGCTTGAAAAACGTTTATGCATATTCACCATCTTTAGGAAGTCACAGGAACATGTGCTTCTACTCTTTGGCACTTGTCTCCATCAACTTGACAATAACCCTGAGTACAAACCAGGTCGATAACGGAATGTTTCTCCAAGGTGTGGAAGAAGTTGACCGGCCTGCAGAACTCTGACCTGAACCCCGGCCAACACCTCCGGGATAAACTGACTGTGAGCCAGACTTCATCACCCAACATCAGTGTCGGACCTCACTAACGCTCTGGATGGGAACAAATCCCTATGGCCACCATCCAGACTCCGGTGGAAGGTCTGCAGCCAGAGGAGTGAGGGATGTTACAGTAGCAGATACTGGCTACTTTGGAATGACATCAATCATATGTGGATGACAGAGAGCTGCCGTATCATGTTGCTTATTTTTAATATGCAAAATTACTGTCTAAATACAACAAACGTATTTCTCCACCTCACGCTGAAGCACGAGGAAACTACGTTAGCTCAACACAGCATTGTTGAATCTTTGGCAAGTGTTGTCCAAAATAACACTATCACTGAAATACCCTGAAATACTGTGTTATCATTTTAAGGCCACATCGTCCACCTAACAGATATACTAGTATTTGGATGTCCACAAACCCTCTATTGTGCATCCATCCAGTAGATACCAGATCATTTAGCTAACATGCACTAGCAGCTAAGTCCTGCTGTCAGTCACCTACCCGTTGCAGTCGGCGGTAAAACTCGTGGTGATCGAGCATCTGAGGCCGAAGCACCCAGACTATGGAATGCTCTGCCTGCACCCCTGCGGTCGGCTGAGTCCCTGGTCTCATTTAAAAGCCAGCTAAAGACCCTCCTGTTCAGACGAACATTGGGGTAATCTGTATCCACTGACTACTCATTATTTCTGATCTTTATTGTCGAACACTTTGTACTATGCAATTTTGCACTTTTAACTGTATGGCTCATGTAGTCATTTTATCTATTTTACTTTTTTATTCTTGTTTTATTTTTATTCTTATTATATTTTAATTGTGTTTTATTGTTACTCTTTCTATGTTTTCCTGTTTTTTAATAGTGCTCTTTTAGCGTTTTATAAATTAACTTTTACTTACTTATTGTGATGTGAGGGGAGGACAAAATACTGTCACATAGAGCGGTGAAGATGAAACGTGAAAGGTAGAGCAAAGTTAAAGACAAGACAGGGAGAGTAGAGTCTCCTGAAATGTCCATCAGCAGGGGACTAATGTTGAATACATTTCAAGATAGGCTGTACTCTGGGGTCAGGTTGAGGATCTCTTCAAACAATCACAAACTTCAGCTTCTCATGAATTGAATAATGTCTTTCAGTTAGATTCTATCATACTTATTATTCAGTGCCATTTTTGCAAACCTGTTATCTGTCTGTTACCTGTTATATGTGCAAAAAAGTTGTTATTATTATTATTAAAAATCTCATTTCTTTGAACCTTGGACCTGTAGCTTTAAACGAACTGCCAGTCTAGGCTTTCAGGTTTTGAGTTAGCATGAGTACCCTGGCCATGTTGCAGATCCTGAAGATCCGGTTGATGATGTCCTCGTCGATGTCGGCCGATATGAATTCGACTTGAATGGGGCCGTAGCAACACGAACTCTTCTCCGGCCAGTACTGCATGCATAACTGCAGGAGAGAGAGAGAGAGAGAGAGAGAGAGAGAGAGAGAGAGAGAGTTGAGCAGGTACATTCAAATGAATTTCCTTTCAAAGAGCGTAACAGTGGAAGTATTAATTGGAAAGAAGGACAATCTCGTTTGAATTCACTTCACTGATTATGAAGATTAACACCTCTGTGGCTGGATGTGAATTCCATTTTCAAGTTTTTATACTCGCACACTAAGCCGCGATAAAAGAGTTATCTACACGTGGAGTGAAATGCTGAATAAAATGAGACGAGGCTGATTTGCTGGAAAATAACACATGAAAACGGGGCTGTAATTTCAACTAATTTTCCATCTGCGCACCTGCAAGACGACTAACGCCACGTCTTTATTTTACACCCGGTTTTTATTCACTTAAAATGCCAGACGTGTGTGTGAGCTGAGAATCCACGACCAATTTACAATCAGTCCTCGGCGAGACGAAGCCACCAGATCTGTGTTGATTACATGAGTCGCTCTAATTTTGTGTTGCCTTTTCTCTTCCTGTGCAACTTAGAGTAATCACAGGGTTTTTGACTGTTGGCTGGTCGGTTTCAACCCAGAGGAGCAGAGAGTTTTTATCATGTTAATGCAATGTCGACCAAGTGTGTCCCAGCTTCAACATCACCTTCTGCAAACCCTGAAACTGCAGGTCTGTTAATAATTTAGCATTTCAGAAGTGTGAGGATTTGTTATTTGTTAATGAATCGCTCTTCTTTCTGGCTACAAACCCGTAACTGAAGCCTTCTCAGGGTTTAACTCCAAGGACTGTCAATATACACTCACATTCATAAAAAGAGTCTTTGGGCGTATTGATCAGGCCCCAGTGCTGTTACAGTTGATGTGTCAGCTCCAGGCGGTCTGTTTTTTTTTTTTTTATCCGAACCCCAAAGCAGCCAAACAGAGTGGGAGTAGATGTGTGTGTGTGTGTGTGTGTGTGTGTGTGTGTGTGTGTGTGTGTTTGCACCTGTGCTGCGTCCATCTCGTTGAGCATCACGATGGAGGAGCAGTTGTAGTCGAACACCAGCCTCCAGAAGTCGCCCATGGTGTTTGGCAAAGGATGCTGGGTAACGATGAAGGCCGCCGGCTGTTTGTGGCTCTGGAGCGGTGAGATGGAGCAGAAATAAATAGCAGCGGCAAAATAAACAGAGAAATTCGAAGTGGATCGTCTCTGCAGTAAAACGATAGTAAAACCGTTACATGATGAAAAAATACACACACTTACGTCCATTAATGCAGCGTTGATGTAGTTGGAGCTCTCTCCGTCCACAGATATGAGGAAAGGCAGACATCTGTCCGCCGATAGGACGTCCAAGCTGCGGTTCTTGTCGTGGTTCCTGGGTAGCAAACCCACGCTGCAGTCCTCTGGACGGACTCTAGGGGTCACTATGTTCAGAGTCTGACAGACAGAGAGAAATAGTCATTAATGCTACTTTAATTTTAGCCTCCCAGAAAGAGCAAAGGAAAAGTTGTGGCCCTCAGATTGTGAGGACACTGGAGTCCACAACCAGTGTGAAGATTCACAAAAGACAAATAAAGTTTTTTGAATTGAATGAAGACACAAACCCACATATTTTAGTCCTTAAACTTGTTTTTGAATTACGTGTTTTCAGTCCAGTCAATATGTCCACAAATGTCAGCAACAAGAGTGTGTGTGTGTGTGTGTGTGTGTGTGTGTGTGTGTGTGTGTGTGTTTGTGTGTGTGTGTGTGCATGTTTTGCTATCCTTGTGAGGACCAACCCTTGACAAACAAGATTTCTTGTGAGGACATTTTGCCTGGTCCTCACAAGGATTATGCTAGGATGCCTTGGTTTTAGGGTTAAGGTTACAAATACAAAAAGTTTGTGATGGTTAGGGTTAGGGGCGAGGGAATGTATTATGTTAATGGAACGTCCTCACAAGAATAAGAAAACAAACCTGAGTGCGCATGCTCACCTGGAACTCGTCTTTGATCTGGCTGGAGTTGGTCTGTGGGTCCAGTCTGCTGATGTTGTAGTAGATGGCTCTGAACTCACACACCGGTATGGCTGTATTCCCACATAGACACGCCTCCAAGATGGCATCGTGAACGAACACGTACTGTTCCTGCGACACGGGCAAAAGCAGCCGATCAAAGCCATGCTCACAATTCATTTAACAGAAACAATAAAACAAATCTCTGTGTTGAGTCTCGGAGCTGCGTGTGGCCCCGGGACCGAGTTGGACTTCACTTCCTGTTCAAGGCCCCGCCAAACTCAAACGTCCCTCTGTGAGCGCCGTTTGCTTTGTGTGTGTGAATTCATCATTTTTGTACTGGTGCTCTCTCGGCAGCCCAGAGAGTGAATTAAAGAGCGGGAGAGCTTTGCCTCGCAGTGTTTCTGTGCTCTGGATCAAGTGTGCTCTTTGTGCTCCGACTCGCTGGCTGCTAAAAGCATCAGCCACCGTGAGCTGCGGCGGCCGCCGTGCATGTTAATTCACCTCGCTCTCTCTCGCTCGCTCTCTCTCTCTCTCTGACCAGTTTTATCAAGAGTTCGTTCACTTTTTTACTTCTCTTTCTCCCTCGTTTCCTCTCAAACGTGTTTGTCCGCCCGTCTTTCACTGTTTCAATTTGCTTCCCACTTTCTCTCTCTCTCTCTCTCTCTCTCTCTCTCTCTCTCTCTCTGTCGAATGTTAATTGTTGCCCTTGGAGCTCGGAGGGGAGTTTCAAAAGCATCAGTGAAATGTCCTCTCCTGGCCATTACCAACTCTAGTGACACACACACACACACACACACACACACACACACACACACACACACACACACACACACACACACACACACACACACATCTTTCCCCTGTGCCTTTTAAAAGATTAATTGCTTTGTGTTGTGCGGAGCAGGATTATAATAGCGTCAAGCGGCTTCAACACTGACACAAATTGCTCCCACACATATTCGAAAAGGCAGGGCGGGATGCATTTAGCTTGGTTTCAAGTGCACACACACACACGAAGACACACACACGCAAAACAGGCTTTTTGTACCAGCGCTGTCACATGAAAACAGGGAAAGTGACGCCCCGGGCGAGTTTCCTGAACCCAACCCATTCAGAAGTCAATTTCAGGCTCTGAGCTCGAGCTGTCAGTCTGAAAATGAGGCTGTTTTTTTTTTTCTTTCCTTTATTCCTGGTAAAGTTGACTTTTTGGATATGTGAGGTTTTCATCAATAGTACAAATGGAAGGCAGAGGCGGGCTGGATTAGGTGGGCTTAAGGTAGCTTAGAGGAGGAATGAATGCTTCTGTTCCGCAACGAAGCAGCCGACAGTTGAAGATGCAGACTCTTTAAAAATGATTGATAGCACAAAATTAGAACAAATTATGACACTGTGTAAAGGATGGTAAAGTAACACGAGTCCCTGGCTGACAGAAATAAGTTTTTAGGAAGTAGATCCTCCGTGTTTTCAGGATAATGAAGGATAAACTTTTGAAAATCAAGTGGAAAGTCGTCTCATTTTTGACTGTGCTTGACGTGATGCTGCAGATTGATGATCAAACTTTGCTCTGATTGAAGTTTGCAGTATAGTTAGTAAAGTTAATCCAAGTTAGATCAGTTGAGGGAATTAATCTATTAATCTATTCTGCTGGTCTGCTATAAAAAATGTAAATGAAAAAAAAAGTATTGGCCAAAAAGAAACTAAAGGAATTTAACTGGAACTAAGTTTCAGCAACTGACTGGAAAAAATGTGTGCATCTCTGGATGTGTTTATGTGAGTGTGTGTGAATGTGTACATCTGACACTATATTCCTTACCATGAGCTGAGAGCTGACACACACACACACACACACACACACACACACACACACACAAAGAATCCTAAATCTGTGTGTGTTTGAATGTGTGTCATGTTTGATTTAGAGAGTTTGTGTATACTGTGTGTGTGTGTGTGCGTGTGTGTGTCTGTATGTGTGTGTCTGTGTGTGTGTCTGTGTGTGGGCACTAGTGTCATCTATTATTCAGGGAATGTTTAATATTGATAGACTGATTGGGATGGATGATATAAGACTGCGAGAACTACTGAGAAACTCTGTCTGCCTTTTTATGCTCCTGTATGTCAGACTGCAGACACACACACACACACACACACACACACACACACACACACACACATACATACATACACACACACACACACACACACACACACACACAGACTGACAGACTGATGCTGCTACAGAAGGTGCATGTCCTGCAAAACAGCTGATAAAAACAAATGCAATGGTCAAAGTCTAAGTTGCCATATTGAGCTTTTTGGTGTGTTGATTGATTCTCAACATCAGTGTTATTGAGTAACACTTAAGAAAACATTTTCAACATGATGAAACTATTCATGAAGTCAGTCTAACATCTGATCGTGTTGTCAGTTATAGTTGACTCATGTAGATAAAGTTGCCGTCGAGTTACATAACCTTCAAAATAAGAGCGCGCAATCTGATCTGATACTTAAACAAATAGCACTACTTCCCTACTCGCTACCACTTCCTATCAATAATCAATCAACTGATCAGTTCTTCTTACTTGAATTAAAAGTTTCCACACGCTTCTGGACATTTTCTAATATATTTTTTTTCATCCTTCCTGAGCAGTGGACATTTTGCAAAATCGTGGTTGTCCAACTAAAGAGAGAGAGAGAGACCATGTGCGTGTGTGTGTGTGTGTGTCCGTGCTTCCGTCCACCGACCTCCGTCTGCACCATGTTGACTCTCTGTGACCTCAGCTCCCGGATGCAGTTGAAAATGTCCACCACGCCTTCGTTCTCCGCCATGTCCAACATGATGTCCACTGCGATGAAACAGCCCGTCCTCCCGGCGCCGGCACTTTAACAAAAACAATTCATCACTTACAAAACACAACTAAAATATTAGTGATCATTGATCTTGTGGTAATTGGACGTCTGCAGCTCTGAAACAACATGTATTCACTGCTGCTGCATGCAGGGAAAAAAAACATAAATGTATAAAATATGAAGTTAAATTTTCAGTTGCAGCAGAAGGGAGAATTTCTCACTGTCAATATAAGAGATGCTGGGAAAGAACATTTAAACAAGGTCTGGGTTTAAAAAGAAGCAACACACGTGATTATCATTGCTGTTTATGTGTTCACCTTTAATGTTGGCATAACAACACGACATTACTTCCACCTTCACTATTTGGAAAGAACAGCAATTATTTACCAAACGAGGCTGTTGTCAGGAAAATGTGAACATGTTGTTTTCAGTGTCACATCTTTATATGAGATGTTAATTCCAGGAAATCTGATCGACTGTCTGACAGAAAAACAAAACAACGTGATGCCTGAAACACACACAGAGTTTAGTGTGAGGATGGAGCTTCTCTGTACATGTGTGTGTGTGTGTGTGTGTGTGTGTGTGTGTGTGAGAGAGAGAGACAGACTTTAATACCCTGTGTCAGGTGTTAAAGCGACACATCCTGAACAGTAATGCCTGGAGGGAAGAGATGGATGGAGAGATGGACGAACAGATGGAAGGATGGATTGAAGGAGAGAGAGAGAGAGAGAGGGAGGGAACGGTGGAAGGAGGTTAGTGATTGGGAGCGATAGAAGTGGCCGTCACGAGGGAGAGATCAAGGGAGGAGAAGAGGCACGGATGGAGGGATGGAGAGGGAGCTGAGAGGATGAGGGATGGAGGGATGCAGAGAGGGAGGGAAGCAACCTATCTTTCACTTTGCAATCCCCCTGACAGTTCCCAGAGACAGCTAGAGAGAGAGAGGGAGAGAGAACAGAGAGATAAGAGCATAGAGAGAAGGAAGGATAGAAAGGAGAAAGAGAGAGAAAAGGAGGGAGCCTCTGCAGATTACCTGTCAACCTCTGTGATTAATGTTGAGAGCAGAATACTGCCGGGCCTCTGTGTGCGTGTGCACGTGTGTATGTGTGTGTTCGAAAGCCTCATGACACAGGCCAATGGCGCCAGAGTGCCCCCGGAAATTAGAAGTGACTGCCGTAACTTCCTGCCTGTCTGTCCACACACTTTTACTAAAGCTGTCTGTTTACGTGTCTGCTCACTCCTTTTTTTTTTTTCTTTTTTTAAAAAATCTAATTGTCTATCTGTCTTTGTCCCTGTGTGTGTCCCCGTCTCTGTCTGTCTGTCTGTTAGAGCAGCATGAGTGTGTATGACATGACAGACGAGTTATGGTGCATTCAGGTGCATCTCTTTTACTTTTAAAGGCTTTAATAAGTTGAGTCACAAAACTACACTTTTGACTCAAGTTGCCTTTAAAATCCAGGTGTGTTCAGACTCATGTATGTTCTAAAGATGGAAGATCTGAACAGTCACCACAGTTTCAAGATGAGCATTGAAAATTAGTTTAACTGCCAAATATTATTTGTCATTTTTGTATTTTTCAAGGTTCAGTTCATTATTGTTCAAACCTAATTAGAATAATTAATTTGATATTACGCATGTCAATATACAGATTTTATTTTATGAAAAATAGATGCTACACTGGATTAGTGATTTGTTTCATGAGGACGTCTTTTTATGTTACACGCCCAGGAGCATGTGTGTGCGCCGTCGGTAGCTTAGCTAGCTAGCGAGCGTTTTATGTTTGTCGTACAATTTATGTTGTTGACTTGTGTATATATTTATTTTGTATTTATGTATTTATAGTTTGACGGTTATGAATGGCAAATTGTGAATAAAATCATCTGTACAACGTTTTTTAGCAGAATATTACGATGTTAAGGTGAAACTGACCTTTGACCTTTTCGCATGTAAAATGTCATCACTTCATGATTTTATCCGATTAGACATTTGTGTGACATTGTGTCATAATTAGCATGTGAGTCTTGAGTCACGGCCAAAAGTGTGAGATCACAGTGACCTTTGACCACTAAATTATAATCAGGTCATCCTCGAGTCCAGATGGATGTCTGGGCCAAATTTAAAGAAAGGTGTTTTTGAGAAATTGTGTTCCTGAGAATGGGATGGACGGATGGGGAACAGACAGGTCGAGGTATTATGACTGTACTCTATAAGGTTTCTTCCGAGCTTCGAGGTTTAATTCCTCTGTGGCCACCGGCTGAAAGCTGAGAGTTGGATTAAGGTTGACCACTAAATGGAATACATTAAATTTAAATGCTGGCGCTGATCAGAAGAATCTCCTCCAAACATTTCATAGCTTGTCAGAGCGGTGACCTTTTTAAAGCTTACGCCTGCTGACAACCTGGACCCAGAGCTGAACTGTAACATCCCATAAAGAACAGAACACGGAGGTTAAATATACTGGTGCCATGGGGAGCTTTAAACTGTCACTTTTTTTTCTTCCTCGGCTCCTGGTTGAGGAGGGTGGAAGGATGAAAGGAAGGTGGGAGGTGAATTTTTTTTTTCTTTTTTCTGTTGCCTACTTTTAAAGGTTAACGCCATCGATCTAATTTATGGACAAGTGTGTTTGATCGTGTTGATGCTGATAACCTGTGATATCATCCCGATAACCTGTGATGTCATCCTGATAACCTGTGATGTCATCCTGGAAACCTGTGAAATCATCCTGATAACCCGTGATGTCATCCTGCTGACCTGTGAAATCATCCTGATAACCTGTGATGTCATCCTGATAACCTGTGACATCATCCTGATAACCTGTGATGTCATCCTGTAGAAACGGGGCAGCGACGTTCCGGCTAAATGTTATTGAGTAACACAGCTGAAGTTCTTATCTGGTTTTATACTTAAAAATACAATCAACTTGTTATTAATAACAAATTGATTGCATTTTTAAGTATATATGTCCTAGAATGGGAAGATATTTACTCACTCATCTAATCCAATAGTCCTCAAAATTAAACAACAAAATACTGTGTTTGTCACTGCATCTTCATCCAGACAGTATCAACCAATTAATATTTGTCATTTGCCTCCGATACAAAAAATCCTTTTCTGATCTGATGTTTAGCCACAGGAACTATTTTCATGCTTGAAAGAAGAAGTTTAATGTTTAAAGAAGTTAAAGTTTTAGACGTGGTTTAAAGAAAATGGTGATGACAGGAAGAAGTCACTCTTTGTCGACCTACAGACCTTGTTGGCACTAAACACAAGGTTGTACTAGTTCTGCTTTTTTCCCTGACAGACGAGAGTCACTGTCTCATTACTGTTAGAGCTCCAGTCAAAGTAAACACTGGTTGTATTAGACATTTGAAGAAATGACATACGTCGCTGTTTCTCATCCTGGATCTAACAGAAATAGACCTTAAAGCTCAAAGTGTTTTTATGTGTGAATTTCATCTTAAAGCTGTTAACTCAATAGCTTTTCAATGATAGAGATGTAATGTAATGGATTCAAAGTGGCTCCTTTTTCAACACAGTCTCACATGCTCTGTCGTGGTGCTGAAAGAGCTGAGAGCTGTTCAGCCGAGCGACCACCTCTGATTGTTTGCCCTGTCTGCTCTGTTCAGGGAATTGACTTTACCTTCTGAACAAAACCTGCGCGAGCCCCGAGTGTGTGTCCGTCTCTCACCTGCAGTGAGCCACGATCGGCCCGGCGTCCGGCGGGTTCAGGAACTTGACCTGTCGTATGAATCCCAGCAGTCCGGTGGCGTAGCAGGGCACGCCGTGGTCGGGCCAGCTGGTGAAATGAAACTGACGGAGCTCGCGGATCTCGTGGTGACCCTTCTGAAAAAAACACACACACACACACACACACATGGGAGAGACGTCAGCTGCATATTTCATACCCGTCTCGTGGATGTCAAGATGGCGCTTCGGGCCACTTCTGGGAGTGAGAGACAGGAAGACTTATCGCGGCTCATTTGCCTAATTTACAGGGGAGATTTGAGGAAACCGATGGCCATTTTGGCTCCACAAAAAAGATTAATTGATTTCACAAATCTCATAATGGCCCTTTTGGGAAAGATTTACAGGAGGAAACGCCACGGTTCAGTTAAGCTGCCTAATTTACACCGAGATTTTCAATATCTAACAGTCAGTTTGCCTCCTCTCTGGATGAGTCTGAAGACATCACAGGTGCTTCCAGATAGCTTTGAAATATTGTTTTCATAAACCTCAAACACTTGAAAAATAGAAAAACAGAACATGCTTTCATTAAAGAAAAGTTTTGGTGAAAAGTATAATTCAATGACGTAATGAAGACGTTCAGTCAACAGCAGAGACAAGGAAGAGACGTTTACAGATAAAAAATTAATTGGACTCGACGTCACTTATTGTGGCTCTTCTTCGAACGAGAAACAGAAGGAGACGTTTTTGTGCCCAACAGTAGAGATTATAGAAAAAATGAGAATGCCACAAGCATCGGCGAGATAGCATCTTGACATTTTAATGATGAACTTTCTAGGAACATAAAGGGCTGGTAAACACTTCCCTGTCTAACAATGGGATATTATTAGGAAGCAGACGACGACATTCTGATGCTTAATAGATAACAGTTAAGTCTCATATCAGAGTGTCTCTCACATAATCCCTCCACACTGTGGCTGCAGCATTTCACACAGCAGATGAAGACTCACAATCCTCTCTGTTCTGCCACGGTACAGACGCCGCGCTGCAAGACTGGACGACAGGAAATATGAAGTCATAACAACACGAGCTCAGGATGAAAATGGTCATCCCACTTTAACATGTCAGAATCATTTTTAACATGTTGCTGAGATCACGTGTATTCGAACAGAAGAGCTTCGGCGTTAGCTTAGCTTTCCACCGCAACGCCAACACACAATATCTCACATCCTACAAATGCAGCCACCGTAGCTTCCTTCTTTAAGCTGATCAACACATACCCCTTTACCACCAAAGAAGCACCAGGAGCTAGTTCGGTGCTTAGTCTGTTCAAATCTCGTGCCTTCTAAGAACCAGTTCGTAAAACGTCAGTCCGTCACTGCATACGTAGCCATTTACCAACAACGGCTATGGCTACTTAGCTTCAACTAAGTTTGTATCGATTACATCAAAGTTAAACAAACGAAATAAGTTGATGATAATATCTGTGTTTATCTTTATAGAGGGTCTTAAGGCTGACTGTGAGGTGGAGGTCGCCTGTTGCCTGGACACATCCGCGATCTCATGGACACCAGATTTCAGCGTCAACAGTTTGTGCAGAACTTCCTGTGTCCCAGGAGTCAGTCCATTTCATCTGTGATCGGACGCTGGAGAAAATGGACACAAATTACCGCTTGTGTGTTCCAGTCCGAAAGTTGGTCGCAAATGCTAATTGGTAACTAGCTACCGGTGCTAACGATAACCCCGCCCCCAGCCCCTGACGTAGTCGGTGCTTAGCTCTGGACCAGCGAAGAGATGGTGCCTACTAAGCACCGGTTTTTAGCACCTGGAGCCGGTGGAAACACAAAGAACTGGTGCTAAGTCTGGACCTGGCTCCGAACTAGCACTAGCTCGGTGGAAAGGGGCAACAAAGGATTGGACATCATCAGCATGGTGAGACTCTCTGAGTGCAGTGATCACAGTCTAATTTTCTGTGAAAGTTTTTCTCTCATCCAACTATGGCTTAATAATTAAACATAGCCTTAACGAGAGAGGTACTGCATGAATATGAATTCAACTTCTTTAATATCTAAAACTACACAAACGTATCGAACCGGCTTCCGACAAAGACGTGAGGCCTAGATTTGAATCAAGGACGTCGTCTTTCCGAACAACCTCAGTATTATCTGACGATTTCAGACTCTCGCTGCTTAGTTTCTGCTCTGAATCCTGATCCGTGTCTCTCCTCCGGGGACGTAGAAACTCCCCAGTTTTTTGACAGCTCTGGAATGCAGCATGAGAAATGTACTACAGCTTCCAGGGGTTGAGTTTTTCTCCACAACACGACACGCTCCCGCTTTAATAATTCAAAACCGATCGATTCCATTATGCTTTTCTAAACTAAACGGGGCTTAAAAGGAGAGAGCGGCGTCCTCTGCACTTCACTCCGCTCTCTAAGAATAGAGACGTGTTGCTGCAGCTCCCATTCAGCCTCTGATGAACAAGGTTAGAGTGGATTGTTTGCTTTGCCATTGTGCCTTTAAGATGAAGCTGAGACGCATCGGGAGGAGAAAGAGTGAGGGAGAGGTCAAGAGAGAGAGAGAATGGGAAGGAGCAGAGGTCAACGAAAAGAGTGGGTGAAGGACGGAGAGGCAAACCTGAGAGAGAGAGAGAGAGAGTCAAAGAGGCCGAGAGGAGAAAAATAAAAACCCAGAAAACCACAAGGTGATTTGATAACTCGACTTCCCATTGATCTGCTCTGCGATGTTGAAATTACTTCTCGGAATCGATCGACGGCGGTCCGACACAGCCGGGGCCTCGAGTCCGCCACCGCTTGGTAAAAAACAAAAACATTAAGACGCAGGAAAAAAGGTGATGAGGATGTAGAAACGCTCCGGAGCCTCTCGTCGCTGTGACAGACGAGAACGAGCTCTGCCGCGTTTTACACCTGTCTTTAAATTTTACACTTCTTATCAAGACTAATTTGCGACGGATGAGCGACGATATATTTTATTATTCAGCCGTGAGTCGTTCTCACAACATGTGTGCGGCTTTTAAAAGGAAGAGACACATTAAATTTTCTATCACAGATCATCACGTCAGAGCAGGGAATGTAATATTTAGATCAAGCGGCAACCTCCGCCGCTGAAAAATGAAGCCAATGTGGAAGTGCAAAAAAGCTGCAGTTCCTCGAATAACCGCTAGAGCAGGCTGCAGAAGGGAGTCAATTACATTTGAGCCCCATGTTAAAATGTCCGATTTTACGACAGAAAAAAAACATATTTACAGCCTGGTTCAAAACATG
>JBBMOC010000238.1:166546-180930 GCA_037975185.1 Centropyge bicolor | reverse complement strand
TCAGTGATGTGAGCCACTGTCAAAGCACATGTGCCCAAATCTCACTCTTCCCATTTGAATGTCAATTATTTTGTTCTGAGCTCTAATAGCCATCAGTCATATTAGGACGATGTATGTGGGGGGTTGTGGTGGGGTGTGGGGGGGCTAATGACAGGCAGTGATTTTGCTCGGTCGCGATGCAACAACGGCAGGTAATTGCAGATGAAGCGGACATGATTCAGTCTGATTATCTCTATTTTTCTCTCTCACTCTCATCTCTTTTTCTTTCTTATGTTGATCAAATTCACCTCGTCTTATTTTCCACCTCTGAGACATATGACCATATCATAATGACGCAAATAAGAATAATTTCCCTGATTCTTTAATGGTCTTATTTTTGTAAGGGAAAAAAAAACACAGGAGAATGATGTCAAGAGGAGGTGGAGCAGATGTTGGAGAAGGTGGGATGGAAGAAAAAATGACAAGGGGGGGGTAAGAAGGGGCTCACCTCTGTGTTTCTTTGAAGTCACTGAAATGCTAATGCACGACTTTACTGACTGATGCAAAGGTGCAGCAGGGTGGAGCTTCCAGCAGGCGCACAGCGAGCTTCACCTCCACTTAATATTTCAGCAGCTAATTGTGGCCTGGAAACGTGTTTTAATTTGACAACATATACTTTCAGTTATCATGTTGCTGAAATTTGCCACAGATGGGATGTTTTACCCGCTTCGAATGGAAGCTCAAATTCATCCGTCTCAATATGTAATTCTGCCTGGGAAGAGCTTTCATGCGAGCGGATCCTCCGTGTGGTCGATGACTCACAGCGTCAGTCGGAGCCCATTTCCTCTGTTTATATCGGGGGCTCGGGGGCAATCATTTTGTCAAGTAGGCGTGAACAGTTTTTTTCTGTTTTCGGTGAGTATCTTAGAATAGACGTGTGAATGTGCTATTCGCGGCGGCCGCTGAGCGAAGCTTCCTGTGGAGTCGAAAATAATCAGGGGTGGCAGAAAATTGCAGAGGAGCTCACTCAGTCTCATGTTGCTGATCAACATGTTGGTTAATAGAGTCCGTTTGGAGAGCGTGCTCCACCTGTCTGAAAGAACTGGTTTCGAGCTCTGAGGGAAGAATGAACGTAAAGTTTTCAACCACGGTATTTTCCGTATGTTGACTCAGTGTTGTATGATGTCATCGTATCAGACAACCAATACGACCTATAAAGTTGTGTGATGCTTCAGACTCCTGATGCCAGAGTCTGTCTATGGCCCCTCTTTCCAAATCATGACAGAACATAAGCTGATTTGTTTGGGTTGTTCAAGGTTCAACCTGTAGACTAACGTGTCTCTCGGCCAAATCACAACAAGAATTTCAGCCAACATGACGCCTCAAAAGATGTCCAAGCCATCACGTATCGACCCTGAAGCCCGGCGCCCTGACAGTCAGATACCCCTTTTCCACCGAGCTGGTGCTAGTGCTAGTTCGGAGCCAGGTCCTGACTTAGCACCAGTTCTTTGTGTTTCCACCTAAGCTCCGCCTCCAGGTGCTAAAAAACGGTGCTGAGCAGGCACCAACTCTTTGCTGGTCCAGAGCTAAGCACCGATTACGTCAGGGGCTGGGGGCGGGGTTATCGTTAGCACCTGTAGCCGGTTTACAAATTGCAATTGCGGCCGGCTTTCGGACTGGGACACACATCGGACGTCCCTGGTCCGATCACAGATGGAATGGACTGACTCCCGGGACACAGGAAGTTCTGCACAAACTGTTGTGCGCTGAAATCCGGTGTCGCCGAGATCGCGGATGTGTCCAGACAACAGGCAACCTCCGCCTCGCAGTCAGCCTTAAGACCCTCTATAAAGACAAACATAGATATTATCATCAACTTGTTTCGTTGATGTAATTGATACAAACTCAGTCGAAGCTAAGTAGCCATAGCCGTTGTTGGTAAACGGCTACGTAGCAGTGACGTACTGACGTTTTACAGTGACGCAATGGCGTGGCTCCAACTTGGCTCCTGGCCAGTGGAAACCGGTTCTTAGGAGACACGAGGTTTGAACAGACGAAGCACTGAACTAGCACCTGGTGCTTCTCTGGTGGAAAAGAGGTAAAAGAGGTCTGAGCCTCCTTTAATTCCTTCCCCATGAATCACAACAGAAAACCATCTAATCTATCTCACTATAAGTGTGAGACACAAGCCCATGGTGTCGCAGTGAATCACCGGTCCATCGGGCCCCGTCTCCTCCGGACCCGTCTCCACACACGCACTTTTCTTTATGTGAACATAAACTGCAACATAAATCGCTACCACAGAATAGTTCTAATATGGAGTCCTGCAACAAATCCCCTCCTTGATTATCATTTCCAGGATCACCTTGAGCAGAATTATTTGTACAGCTTCTATCAGAGTAATTTTCGAGCTCTGGCTGAGCGGCAACAATGATGGCAGCATGACTCCACTCTGCCGGTACAAGATACTGTCATCAGCTATCAGCTCACCCACACTCTTACTCACAGCTCTCTCTCTCACACACACACACACACACACACACACATTCCCGGCACGTAAAAACAAACACAACAGGGGGTAGTCTTCCAGCCTTCTGCTCTTTCTCTCTCTCTCTTTTCTTCTTCTTCTTCTTCTCCTCTTTGTCTGTCATCCCTTTCTTTTCTTCCTCCTTCTCTCATTCCATCCATCGTCCCTGCCGTCTCTCCCCCCTCCCTCCCTCGTCTTCCTTCATTTACCTTTCTCCCCCCCTCTCTCTTGCCCCATACTGTCTCGCTCCTTCAGACAGCAGTAATTACACGGGGCCGGTGTCAGGCTGTCATAACACGAGAGCCACAGATATGAGGCTGGAGGGAAGGAGGGGCTCTCTCCGCTCCTCTCTGCCCAGGGAGGGGAGCTTCTAATTGGGCTAAGATGGCAGGAGGTACCGGCTTGCAAACACTGCAGATCTGGACACAGGCCACAGGTTTGAAGAGGCTGACGGTGTGTGTGTGTGTGTGTGTGTGTGTGTGTGTGTGTGTGTGTGTACACGCATTCATGTTGTGGGGACAAAAATCTGTTTAATCAATCACATCATGGGGACTTCGTCATCCCAATAAAGTGAATCATTGAGTGAAGACTTGGGGTTCATGTATGAGAAGCAGAATTGAAGATTTGTTTATATTAGTTTAATTTATATGTGCATGTGTATTTACATGAGAAAAGGATGCAGGAGATTTAAGAAATATTTTGGTGTCAGGCAACTGACCATGACTTCAAATTCACATGTGTTTGTCATATAGATAGTATAGATCTGTCGTTCCCAGATTCCCGGTCACGTGACCTCGATCAATACTGGAATCATGTCTATGTTGGAGCCTGGTAGATCTACAGCAGATATATGGACCCAGGCTCAGGTTGGCGTCTGCTGCACTGGAGCAACAACAAAGTCATCAGAAGCTGTGGTGTCCAAGGTCGAGGGGTCACGAACCCATTACTCATTAATGAGCTCCACTCGTCTGCCGAGTCTCCCTCTCCTCATAACCTTGCACCCCCCCCCCTCCACCGCCTCCACTGCTCTCCTCTGCCGCCTTCTCTTTCTCTTGGTTTGCTTCCATTTTCTCTCTCTGTGTTTCATCTTTTTTTCCCTCCCTGAGTCTTGTCATTACAAAAAGTTTTTGCTGGGGGGAGAAGTTGTTAACTTGAGGGGGTCCAGAAAAGGCCAAAACAAAATAGACTTGTGTGTTTTTTTATCTCGGAGGGAGATTCACAGGGGCGGCAGAGAGCTGTAATTTGGAGACATCAGATCAGATTGTATGGACTAAGAGGCGGCTGTGCACTGCTCACCGGTGCCTAATGACCGCTGTCACACCACAGCAGCAGACAGGAGCGGCGGCGAGGGAGGCTTTTAGAGATCAAAGGTCACGACGGAGTCTGATATTTCGCCCAAAAATAAGACTCACAAAATACACTGAAATATCTTAATTGGAGCCGGAGATAATCTATGGAGTCATTATGCTGCACTTCCATGAATATACTGCCCTTTTACGGCTTCATGAGGCCGACGTCTTCCCCGGATTGTTCTCGCTTGATGAGGCAAAAAGACATTTAAGAAGTACTTAGGTTATATAATGCTGAAAAATCCTCCTCTGAAAACAGCACTAATGAAATTCTTCTGCCCTGAATGGCTCGACTCAGATCATACTTGGAAATTTAAATGATCTGTGACCTTTACTGAACTATGTATTAGAGACTAGAAAGGCCTTTTTTTCTCTCTCTCTCTCTTCTACAAATCTCGGCCTCAGATTCCTCGACTCCTCGATTTATTCCTACAAGACTACGGTTTCTTTTCCTATGTATGATCTGTGGGTGTTGGAGGTTTTTCTCCCCAACCCTAAATAAAAATAGAGACAATTGCACCATTATGTAATTGTTGCTTATTTGATAAAAATAGTTTGTTGTGCGAGGATGAAAAAACGAGAAGCCTGTGTGGTTTGGGGAAAAGAACTTGGCAGCTAAATCGTGATTTCGCTCAAACTCTGGCGGCTTTTTCTTTTTTTTTTTCCTTTTATTTTCGAGAGCGCTGGACAAAGTAATTGCTGGGTCACTGATATTGAACAAAAACCTTATCAACCTCCTGCAGATATATTACGGTCATTTGAGCTACGAGGCAGTTAAAACCTCTACTTACTGCCTCTTTTTATATTCCATTGTCTTTTCCAGCTGAAGACGGGGCGACCGAGCTCGCCGTTAGAGAGAGAGAGAGAATTTAACGCTTCAATATGCCCATTAGGTTTTATTTTATAACGCTGGAGAGAGAGGAATACAGTATCACGCAGTGGCACTAATGCAGGCCAGATGCATGATGGGAGATTTCCGCTACTGAGATTCTGTCTCGGCCGCACGCTTAATAAATAACATCCCATCTCCCTGTGAGTCGTCCTTTATTTCCTACAAGGTTAAAGGATCAGGGACGCCTCCTTTGCTTGTCGCTCAACAGGCATTTGGTGGCAACGCTGTCGACCACGCCGCCGCACACGGGCGCCGCTCTCTTAAATGTCCACATAAACAGATGGAGCTAAGAAGCAAAGAAAAAAAAAAAAACGCTCACAGAGGCAAGTTGTAAAGTGCTGAACAAGACGTTTCGCTCCTCTCCTTCCCTCTCATCTCCTCTCGCCTCCTCCTCCTCGCCTCCTTTTTTCAGCGGCCACTAAGCAGGGATTGTGTCTGTCACAGATATACTTAATCAGTTAACTCCCTATGGAGCTCAACTCACTCACGGCGCACACTCCGCTGTCAGCCCGGCTCAAGGCATTAGGGAGTTTAATAGCATGTGTGATTGAGTGTAAGTGTGTGTGTGTGAGGGGCTGAGTAGCGTGTAAGTGTGTCAGAGTGTGTCTTCACTTCCTTGTACGCTCGTATGTTGTGGGACGTCTTTGTGATGTGCGTTGAAAGGCGTTTTTTTGAAAGTAGTGTTTCAATGTTGAAGTGATGTGTGTGGTACAGTGTCAGCAACTNGAAAATCACATCGATGTTACAACAACAATGATCTCAAACTGATTCTATAACAGATTCTAAAAGTGACGATCACGACCTTCTTTTGGGGGGGGGGGGGGTTAATCCAGTTAAGTCACTTTAATTCTTATACCTCAAAATTGTCTTTGAGGACTTTACAATCTATACAACATATGTTATCTTTAGACCCTCCCACTTCCATCACAGCTGCAGACCCTGAGTTTGACAAGAGACCGACGCGTCTTCAGATCCATCGCAGTGACTTTGAATGTTCACCGACACCGGCGTTAGCACGACTTCCTGTCTGTGCTGGTCAATATCAAAGCTCCTGATTTGATCCACCAACATTTAGATAAAAACGGAAATAACAGATTAGAGCAAATGAGCCTAACACAGATATCCCTTCAGCTGCCTGATGATGGCGAGGGTTCGGGGGCGGGGCCTGCGCTCGGAGTCAGACTGGATGGGCGGCTGGAGAGAGAGTTAAAATCCTGCTTCAGTGGGTATCTCATAAATGTCTTGACAGCAGTACACCTCATTTCTTCTGATTAAGTCATCAACAATCAATTATCAAACACGGCTAACGCAGCTCGTCATTACCAGCTATCAACGAATATCCAATTGTCAACCCCCCGAAGTTTCAGAGAGCTGAACTATAATCACTCCACCTTCTAATTAAAAATACAGTGATCATTCCAATCATTACTTCGTCGTCTCCATCCACCACCTGCGCTTCTTCTGGGCCACACACGCTAATTGTTGAAAATCAGCCCGGAAAGTTCTGCCCTGCGTCTCCGTTACCCCCGACCACTCCTGAAGAGGAACAATGATTAACAGCAATCACGGTCAACAGTATCAATAACACGGCGGCTGGCATTAAAAATCAGCCTCATTATCACCATTATCTGTGAGCTCGTCTCCCGCTGGCAGCCTCAACACAAACCGTTTCATCATCTGGTGGCGGGGGGCTGGCAAGCGTAATCAATCTTTTCCTTGAGAATCATTTTCTTCCTGTTTGTCTCTTGTTTTATTTTTTTATACGACAGCGACTAGAATTTATTTTCAGCAAAGAGGAGTCAACACAAGAGAAGAAAAATGGATGCCTACTCTGGTTGAAAGTATCAGCGCTTAATTACAAGCACATCAGTTCACTTCTTCCAACTTTGTGGCGAAGTTTGAGAAAAAGCTTTTTTCTGCTTCATAAAGACAAATCACTGAAGATCCAGCAGATCCCTTCAGCCTGGGTCCAACTGCCATATATGGGCGTAATGATTCCTGTTTAGTTCAGCTGTCTGGAGTGCACTCTGAAGAGGGCCTTTCTCCATCATGATACTTCGAGCACATTCCTCTCTCTATTGCAAACTTTGTATAATCAAACAATCTATATAACAGAAAATCAGAAAATCAAAAAAACAGAAAATCCTAAAACCAATCAAGCAGGACTGCACTAAATGTACTTAAGCTCTTTAGGTCTCATGCTCACGATAAATGAACATCTGTGTCAAAGAACATGTTTAATTTTTTTATAGTAATACAGATTCATTTAAAATTTTTTAAGGTGAAGTAGAAGCTTCCAGAAAACAAATCACAAATTCTTCTTCCTGTTGGTCGGCAGGAGGAATAATGTTGCATCAGTGCTTTCGACCAATTGCAAACCAGACTGCTGTTTATATCTGTATACAGTGTGTCTATGTCTGTATGCATGTGTCCTGCAGGTGTAAGACTTCGGGCACACAGGTGGTGGCGCTGTAGTGCACCACCCACTTTGTTTCGGCACCAGCGTTAACCCGTCGGCTAGCTCTTGATCTGCAGCTATAGTTTCAGAGCCGGGTCTATTTTCTGTGCAGCATCAGCAAATGTGGCAGGAAAACACATGGTAAAATACAAAAATCTGCCAATCTACTGTATTGATTAGAAACAGTGTCGCTCATTTGTGTTTTATTTGCTCCTTCGATTTGTCAGAGAGAAGCTGGTCGACCGGAGCTGGTGTGAACAGGTCGAGAGCCCGACAAACCGCGGCCCTTTGCGGCGGCGCCTCCTTCCTCGCCGAATTTGTATGTGCTACCACGAGCGTACCGGGCGTGTGTTTATTTGTATAACCGTATGTGTGTGACAGCTTGGGAGATGCTAATATTTGTTGTGGTTCTTTGGTCAAACACTTCAGAGGAGTTGTCGGGGTTCTGACTTCAGAGCAGCTCGGCAGACGTGTCGAGAATCGGCGCCAGGGAGGATGAGAGAGGAGGAGGGGAGTCAGCTGCATATGAAGCAAACACACACACACACACACACACAGATGCACACACTCATTCATGCATGCACACAAATACACACAGGGTTGTGCTTGTTTTCAGAACCTTCCCTCCCTGCTTTGTTTCGCACACAAACACACTCGTGGAAACAAGATGCTCTCACCCTCTCTCTCTCACACACACACACACACACACACACACACACACACACACAGGCCTCTGCTGTAATGAGAAGCAACATAATGCAGGAGGGGATACTGATTATGCCGACGATGCTTGGAGGTGTAACACCGGGTGAAGGGTGTGTGTGTGTAGTAACACCGTCTGGCGGAGACTGACAGCCTGTGTAATGATTCATTCACCTGAACACCGGTACACATTAGTGAATGGAAACAGGGCTGCGGGGTGAGTTTCTGCATGTGTATTAGAGAGAGAGAGAGAGGAAGGAGGATATTCATGACGGAGAGGAGGAGGAGGCAGCGAGGGTCAGAGAAGAGAGGGAGAGGATTGAGAGACAGACAAAAGGAAATAGAGAGAATAGAAGATGTTTCAAAAGGAAGTGAGAGACGGAGAGAGACTGAGATCAAGAGAGAGGAGGAAAACAAGGTGAAGATAAAGTAAAACATACAGATGATGATGACGTACATTCAGGCCGAACATGAAGCAGCTTTCACTTTGACTGCTGTATTAGAGTCATGTTCATCTCAGAGTCTCAACTGATCAATCTCAAATCTTCAAATCCAGAAAATCAAAACTGTTTCGTTCTTGCCACTGTTCAGGAAGTCAGCTTCTTCTCTCAAAGCGAAACATTTTCAACTCATGCAGTCGGGTCCGTGAGTCGGTTTTTATCGCCAAGACTGAACGTAGCAAACCCCCCCCCCCCCCATGAAGGATCGCACTTCACTGATGAATTTTCAGGTTTAAGTTCAACGTAAGAGCTTGGGAATACACAAAAAACAATGTGTAAACTAAATGCCATACTCTTAAAATCTTTACAAAAAATCAATTATCTGTAGCTTTGGCAACGAAAATCAACAAATGTACGATTCTGGTAACAAAATATTCAAGTACTGATTCCTTTACACAATAAACAAACCTTCTACCTCTATCACATCACAAAATACTTTTACTTTCAACTTTTTACTTTTCCGTCCTTTCATTGCCATTAAGCTAGTTTGCGCTCACTCAAAACAGGAAGTCCTTTCAAAAATAAAAGCATCCAAAATATCAAACAGGAAGTTAGTCTTAAATGGTTGTAAATAAGGAAATAAGTGCCAAAATAAAATACTGCAGTTATCTTTAGCGACTTAAGAAATTCAATCAAATTTACACTGAACCTGAGTCTTTTTACTGCTTGTGTTTCCTCTGAACATAAAGAAACTTTAGAAAGTAAGACACCTGTTACTCACAAAACACTAATATAAGTTATATACAAGTTCTTTCTTGCAGCTTATGAGTTCTTGAGTTATCAGTCAGCTCATCTCGGGGGGGTGGGGGGAGCAGGAGTGCAGCGAATGCAAAAGAAAAGTGGGTATATCTATATTTAGGAAGGCAAGCTTCGAGGGGCAAAGGGAATCAAACCCTCCAGAGTTAAACGTCTTAAAGACGTTACAACAATAGACGGCTTCCCTGAGAGAAATATATCCTGTTCGATAAAGAAACACTTTGATTTTTTTTTCCTGAGGTTTATTGTGCTTTATTCCCAGTGATGGAAAAAGAGAAGCAGTGTGAGGAAATCAATGAGCAGATCAATGATCATTACAAATGAGCAGATAGACAGTTTCTGAATGTTAGATTATAAACACTGCGGTGAGTTCGTGTTATTCTTTCTGTGCAGCTCGAGAGAAAAGAAACTCGACTTCGTCTGAATCCTAATGAACGCCGGAGCGTCGGCGATTCTTGGCGCTACAATGAAACACGTCTTGACGTAGTGAGAACTCATCTAAAGACCTGCATCATGGGAAATATGTTCAGTTCTGAGAGTGGAATCAACAGATGGAACAAAAGATTGTTTTTCTTATTATATGGAAACATTTTAAACAGAAACATTTCAGATTAAACTCAAACCTTCTGTTTGAACCAAAACAATCAACTCACGACAAGATCTGATTCTCAGCCTGGACGGACGAGCGACTTAACATCCAACTTCAGCTGCTCACAATGTCCATTCAGTTTGATTTATATAGCATCACATATAACAGAAGTCATTTCAAAGCACTTTACATATGAAGCAGGTCCAAACCAAACTCTTTATATTACATATACAGACCCAACAGCGGCGACAGCAGCGAGGAAAAACGTCCTTTTAACAGGCAGAGACCTGGAACAGAACCAGGCTTCCAGCGCCACCTCGTTTGCTCAGAACAAAGATTAGGAGCAGGAGAAAAGAGCCAGTTTCTACAAAAATTTTCTATCCAAATGTTTCAACATCTTTTCTTATTTATATTTAAGGTGAATGTTGAAATAAGTTGAAAATGGAAATTAGGCACTCTCGGACACATATGTGTATTTACGTATTGAAAACTCACGTCATAACTGTTGTGTTTCATATTGAAGCGTGAGCGTTTACATCCTGACAGGCTCAAGCTAAATGACAGATTAACACAAAAACATGAATAAACACACACGAATGTGTTGTGTAGAAATACACAAGAAAGACCAGCAAAAAACAAGAGGTCGCATTAAAATCCTCCACACACCACCTCGTCCTCACCTTAATTCTCGAATACACATAAACACACACACACTCACTCACACACAGTTATGCACAAGCACACATATGTAAATGCTTGCCAATAAATTTTGTTTATTTTGAAGGCACGCTTCTGTTGAATTATAAATGACCATATGGGAAGGTTGTTCTGTGAACTGAGGGCTGAGAAAGAGAAGAAAAAAGAAGGAGAAGAAGAGAAGGGGAAGAGGGAGAGAGGGAGGGAGAGAGGGAGGGAGGGAGGGAGGGAGGAGGAAATAGAAGCAGACAGATGCCTGTAATGAGGAAACAGTGCTGCGCTTTGCCTCAGCCCATAGACTGTCAGAGGTAATCAGACAGGATGAATGGACGGGGAGCGATGGAGAGGGAGGAAAGAGAGGGAAGGTGAGAAACAGCTACGAAGAGGAGAGTGAAAGAGGGGGACGTGTGGGAGGGGAGGAGGCGACAATAGAGGTTAAAAATTCAGGACGAGATGAGAAGAGATGGAGAGAGAACGAGGGATGAGAGGGGGAAGAGCAGATGGTGTAAAATGAAGAGAGTGATGAGAAAAGATGGAGAAAGAAAAATAAGATTGGAGATGACAGACGGGTAGAGGTGGAAAGTGAAAAATGCAAAGAGGGAAGCGAACAAGATGAGGAGGAGGAAGGAAAGTTGGGAGCGGGGAGAGGAGAGGAGGAGAGGAGCTGAGTGGATGGGACGACAGGAGGCCGGTAGATTAACATTTATTCAGTGTGCTGAAGGGATTTCAAACATGGCATCCGCCGTTTGTGTTTGGCAGATGGCCGGAGGAAGAGTGTGTTAACACTTCAACTCAAATCAGCCCTTTTCAAACTGCAGCAGAGAGAGAGAGGGTGGGGGGAGAGGGGGGGGGGAGTGTGATGGAGGAAACAGAGAGAGGAGTGAGACAGACAAGTTGAACGTCCTCACAGGGATGGAAAGACGATCGCAGCTGCCCTCTGGGGGGAGTTTTAGGGTCAGATCTGGGGGGGTTGGTTTGAGTCTCCCAAATCCAGGCGGCAAAGTTTAGCTCCTGTCGTCGTGATCTGCTCGGGCTCAATGAGCATTTGCTCGGGTTAGAGGTTCTGTCGATGACTTTCCAGGAGAACGGATCAGACTTTAACCAGTAAACACAGATTTCACTTGAATCTCTTCTTATCTGAGACTTAAACATGAAGCCTTCATCTTATTCTGTTGACAGTTTTTTTTTGGTTTTCAAACTGCAAACCTAGGGGCAATTTTGGGGTTCAGTATCTCACGCAAGGACACTTGGACACATAGACTGGGGGGGCTGGGGATCGAACCACCGACCTTCCGATTGGTGGACAATCGCCATGACAACCTCCTGAGCTACAGCTGTAAGAAATGTGCCTTTACGTTAGTGTACAGGCACATTTGTAAACATGTTTTAAAAAAGTGTTTTATAAATAAAGTTTTGAACAATTAAAAAAATCTATTAGTCATGAGGCGTGAGACAGAAGAGAGGGTTAGGTTGTTCCAGCTCTGAAACAGAAACCAAATCCACTCTTTCAAAAGGGGAATTAAAGTTCAACCTGACTGAAGAAAAAAAGACAGCAGAGCCTTTTACCCATATTTAAAGTTTGAGCCGGCCGCTCGGCCCGTCTCTCCACGTCTCCCCGCTCTAATAAAGACAGCGCACAAAGTCGTTTCCTCGGGCGCCTTTTAAAACATTTTCTCATGAAAATGAGCCTTTGAACAATCACAGCAAGCAAGATGGACAGTTTCCATTACCAGGCCCTTGTAATTAAAGGATTTGTACTAATAGCAAATTTATCATAATTCCTGTTGGCTATCAAGTCCTTGACAGGCTATTTCATTTCAGCGCACTGTTTCATTTTAAAGCCTTCAGGTTAGTGCGCTGTCTTTGCCTTGACATCTAAACCCTCGTAATGAGATGTGTACACACGCACACACACACACACGTGAACTGCAACACACACATATACATCCTTCAGCAGCACTTGAACCAGACATTGTGCTTCCATTGTTCAGCTGTAATGCAGGTCTGAGGCTGTGCCAGATAACAAGCACACACACATCTACAGCACATACAATCAGCCAGACATCAGTCATTAGAGCAAACACTTGACACAGCGTCACATTCACATGCTAATTCTCACTCTAATGGCCACACACACACACACACGCTGGTGCTGCGTTCAGGTACATGCTTCACTCTGCACATCATTACAGCTGCTACCTGTCTCTGCTCCAAAATCAAGCTTCATTTCCACTAAAGTCTCTCTGTATAAACTCGCGGCTGCAGACTTTGATCATCAGGCAGGATTGAAATAAAAATCCTTCTGCAAACTCAAAGCTATTTTTCACCACAGTAGTTTCCTGTATCTGACTTACAGAAGCTTAGGAAATAAGACTGAACGGACTTTGATGTTACGTTATGTGAAAAAAAGATGCATCTTATTTTCTATTGTCTATTCTATCTATCTGTTATCTGTCTCTGTCCTGATTGGTTCATCCACCTGGACCACGTCCTCCCAGCATCTGGCTCTCAGCAGGGGGTGATGTCCACGAGCAGGACACACCCAGAGCTGAGGGGGGGGTCGGTCGGTGACTTGCTGAAGGACACGCCAGCAGGGGGCGGACGGCTGCCAGCACGGAGGTTTGGACCTGCGTCCTCCAGCTGAAGGAAGGTGTCATTACCCAGCAACACCTGCTTCACCTCAACATGTTTGATCAAATGAACAGTTGGACCTGGACTTTTTGAACTTCAGTGCTGGGTGTTTGTAACGTTTGGAACCAAAATTATACTTTTCATCTCACATTATGAAAAATAGTCGAATCCTACAAAACTACAAATCTGATCATGTGATGTCAAGTTTTGGTATTTGACACTTTTAGATACTCAATTTTCAAGATTTTGATCAGAATCTAAAAAGTATTCTTTCCCCCAGCGCCGTCGTCCGACTGACATAAAAGCTGAACTAAAGATATTTGAGGTCTATTCATAACATTGGAATCATGATATTTTATAAACACAAAGTTTCTTCACTCAAGTATCATCAAATTAAAGAAGAAAAAAAAACATGTATTTCAGCTCAAACCAAGTCGATCAGTCCAAACCAAAAACAAAGGGAACTAATGACTTGAAGTAAACCATGCTGAACCAAGCCGGGCTGAACCGAACCACATCAAACTTCACTAAGCTGAACTGAGCTAAACTAAGTCAACACCACGGTCGTACTCCGAACGAGTACTTCGTCTACGTCACTGCAGTACTCACAAGCGATGATGTTGCCGTAGCGATTCTTATTGCGGTTCTCGTCCTTCTTGGCCGTTTCCCAGGGTGCCGTCTGTCCCTCCGCCAGGGCCTGCACACACACACACACACATTATTTCACAGTGAGGTATGAACACACAGAAATATGCATGCACATATGGCCTGATGCCCAGAGCTTGTACGCTGACACACGGGCCGGCAGAAGTTAAAACAAGAGCATGAATATTAATGACAAGACCATCAACGGAGAGGACTCTCTAAGACTCAGGCACTGGAACATAACAGGAGACGGCAGAGCTCGCAGGCAGGTCACATGACATTCGGCTTTCGAAATTAAAATAGCTGCTACTTTTTTTTTTGTTATTGTCAGTAATTTTTCTTTTACTTTCTACTAGTGGTGATAAATGAACGTTTCAAGTCTCAAGCTAAATTGACTGCAGCGGTTTCACTGTTGGAGGGAGTGAGAACGTGTAAAAGTCCAAAAGGTGTCACTTAGTATAATTTTCAGGCTCAAAACATGATTTCTGAAAGAGCTGAAATGTTTATAAAGCAGAATACTGAGCTAAACTTTTCAGAGTGACAGCGAAGCTAAGGCTCGAGCATAGACTGTATAAAATATGGACGTAGTGTCCGTGACGTCACCCATAGGTTTCTGAAGAGCAAAAATGAAGCAAATCGTAGTGCGTAGCCATCTTGGTA
>JBBMOC010000238.1:95000-161561 GCA_037975185.1 Centropyge bicolor | reverse complement strand
TGTGTGTGTGTGTGTGTGTGTGTGTGTGTGTGAAGGCCGTTTACACTGTCACTGAGTGTGTATGTTAATGCAGTCCTTCATGCTTGGCAGTGTGCTATATAAAGTTCCCTCCTCCCACCCTGTGACTTTATTAAGACTCAGTTATGGATGACTTGGACTTGAGTATCATGGCGTTGACTCTAGACTCCATCACTGCGCCCGTCTGTCTCTCTGTGTCTCTACGTCAGTTAAAACGCTCTCATGTGGCCTCGTCTTCACCTGTGATGCACCTTTATGATTGACTAATGCTTTTTTTCCTGACAGTGTTTATACTGAACAAGCAGAAAGCTTTTGGATTCGAACCTTAAATTCTGCTTTATGTTGCTGAATATTTGAAGCTCTTATTCTATGTATTCTGCTATTTAAACAATGTCTCAGTGACTTCCTCACATAGAAAAACAACACAGTTAAGATGATGATAACTACAGCTGTAATTCTATATGATTTTAATGGACAGCTGCCAGCCAATTAGACGAGAGTGTTTTCTTGACCCATTGCATAATTCACTATACTGTAATTTACTTGACTCCCCTCCGGCAATTACTGTTCAAGCCAATCACACTAAAGAAACGACTTCATCACAGCAGAACGTCCGTCCTCACAGACACACACACACACACACACACACACACACACACACACACACACAGTCAAACAATAAACTGAAATTGAAATTATGCTGAACATTACACACCGTTAAAATATAACCATCATCATCTCGAGCTCGGATGAAACAGTGACAGTGAAATAAACATTAGATTTGGCCAATGATCAAGAAAATCTAAGCTATATTAGTCGTTTGAGGACAATGCAACAGACACTTATGAACACTTATTATAGTTATTAATAATCACAGTTGATGTCTAACGTCACCGCCACGCAGCCGTCACCTCTCCACTCTATGTTGATTTAAATATAACTCACTCCCACAACACAAGGAATCGATCTGTTGTATCAGCCGTGTCTGAATTTACACGCCATCTTAAAATGCAAATAACATCCTCTGCAAAACCTTTCAGCATTAAAGGTTAAGAGCTGGATACACTCACGCTGCTCAAAGACACTGTGTTTTAAAAAAGCGATGGCGGCTGGGTTCAGCTCTCTCTCTCTCTCTCTCTCTCTCTCTCTCTCTCTCTGAAGCACAAGGTCAGCTTCAGCTTCATTTTGCTGGTGGAATTCTCTTCGGTACGGATGAAAAATCGCTCTGATATTTGAAACACATTACAGCCTGGTAGTGGACCAGTGAGCTGCTAGCATAAAGAGATGGGAAATAAAAGTGCAGCTGAGCCATTGTCCAGAGGAAGAGAGAGGGAAGAGAGAGAGGGAGAAATGGAGGCGGAAATCTGCAGACGAAAGAGTGGAACATGGAAAAGATTCTGGAGCTGATCAGGGGAACAGAACGACAGATCATGTAATTGAAGGCTTAGATTTACAGCAAGATCATAATGTCTGACTATTTAATGTGATAAGTAGTCTGGTAGTTGTATCAACATCTGCATGTATTAAGTACCTGACTGTCCAATGAATTCAAGACAATTTGAAAACTTTTTTGACAATATTTATTGTCAAGTAACATAGAACTGAACTTATATATGACTGCTGAAATCTATAATGTTGTCTCATTTACTAAATAAAAGTAGAGCTGAATTTCAAAATAAGAGAAAATAAATACAATGTGAAAATTGTGCAGGTTCAAACAAAGACAGACAGACAGACAGACAGAGTACTTTATTAATCCCTTTGGGAGGTTCCCTCCGGGAAATTGGCATCTCCATCGCATTCTCATATATTGCACTGTTTAAATATAGAATACAAAGTATAAAATAGAATAGAAAAATAAAAATGTAAAAATCTGAAAATGGACTTTTATATTTTTATTTTTCTATTCTATTTTATACTTTGTATTCTCTAATGTTAAGTTAAGTGATTAACTTCAGGAAAATAAAGGGAGGAAAGACTTGAATTCCCCCTTTTCTGAAATGAGTCCATTCTAGATTAAATGCTCTTTTTGTGCTGTCCACTTTTCTTTATTTGGAGAGCGCCATTTGTTTCTTTTTTTTTCTTCAACTTTCTCCGGCTCAGTCGTCTTTTTCCTTAACTTTCTCTGGCTCAGTCGTCTGTATCTCTCCCTTTGATTTTCATGTGTAACTTGCCTCTAACTCTCTCATCTGCCTGCACTGTAGAGTCGCAATATTTACCACCTGGAATACATAGACTTGATTGGCTGAGTGGAATCACTGGGAATAGCATAACTCTCATGTAATTGGTCTGTGTTTTTCCTCACCCATTAAACCACTGTAAAGACTACAAAAGCTGGTTAAAATAGAAGCGAAATTAAATGAAACTTTGAGTCTCAAATGATGATGAAGTCTCAAATATGATAAAAATTGAAACTCATATATGGAAATTTATATTTGAAATTTTTTGTTTGTTTGTTTGTTCAGAAGGAGCATTAAAGGCTCCAGTTTCTAAGGAATATTCTGTCCATTATTTCATGGTTCAGGCTTCACAGGGTTAAACTATTATTTTCAAGTGCATGTTTTTCTTTGTGTGCATGAAAGCATCCTTTTCTCTCTCTCTCTATACAAGAAGCCTCCTTCCACACAAACGCGAGTATATGGACGGGTCAAGTATCAGGAATGCTTGATGTTGTTGTGTAGTGAACATGAGCATTCTTATACTAGAGAACAGAGAGAATATGAAGAAACAAGGCAGAAATAAACGGAGAGTCTTCCATAGACCATTATCATCCACATCATCTACAACTGCTTTTTCTTTTTTTTCGTCTGGTAAATTTAAAAAGCTGAATTTAAATGGAGAGAACGAGAGGACAGATGGAAGGAAATGCAACAAACCAGAGACACAAAAGATAGAGGAGGCAAAGCCGGAGAAAAGGAGCAGCAGAAGTGATGAGTGGAGGGAGAGACAGAGAGGTAGCAGAGTGTGTGTGTGTGTGTGTGTGTGTGTGTGTGTGTGTGTATATCTGGATGGCAGGTCACAGAGATCAACCGGTCTAGACAGTATCCCAGCGGTTTACCTCATTTCACCTCCCTTCTCCTGACACGAGGAGCAGCAACACTGACGCACAAAGTCTGGCCCAATGTGTGTGTGTGTGATGGCTACAAGTGTGTGTGTGTGTGTGTGTGAAGCGGCTTCCTTTGCGACGTACAGGCAGCAGAGTTGAGCGGAGATGTGCGAGTGTGTAGGTGGGTGTTTGTTACCTACACGGTGATCAGTGAAGCCACCGAGCAGCTGCACAACACACACACCAATCTGCTCCTTATTTAGCAGGAAGTGAGTCTTATCTCAGAGACTGACGGACGGACAGACAGATAGAAGACTCCTCTACTTCTCAGCTAACAAAGGAGGATTAGCTTCACATCCTCGCCTCCTGCCGCTCAGTATGTTGGTGTAGACGGCCGCATGCGTGGAGATAATTAACAGAGATGTGAGAGATTAAAGTGATAATATGTAATGTTTTAATACGAAGAAATGTCTGTTTTGCTACTTTGAACGACTGAATACAGCACAAAAAGAGTTTTTTCTTTCTTTTAATCATCCAGCTTTTACACTTGCTGTTGGAAGCAACTGGCATCTCGGAGTGTTTTATATGACGGGAAATCGTGTAACGAACAGGAAGTGATGCGTACGGCCGGCGTCCTGGGCTGTATCTGAAATCAGTCATTCAGTACTTCCTGTATAAGAGACACTGATGTGTTTAGATTTTCGCTGACAGCTGGAGTTACACTGATAATTTTCATCTATGACACATTGCATGGTAATTTTGCGACATTGAGTTGAATATAGTTCACTTCATAGTAAACAGGACTGATTTCAGATACAGTGGATTAAAATAAAGAGAAGAAGAACGAGGGAGCTATGAGTGTGATAGCAACGCAAAAACCACCAACCTGAATTCTTTTTTTAATTGTTTTTCTTTTTAGTATTTTCTTAAATTGTTGAAATAAAGTCTGATTTTTTTCTATTTTTATCATCTCACCTGACCTGATGATGTCATCTTGTGTTTTTCCTCCTGACACTGATTCTGATTATTAACAAACGAACTGTATTTAATGAGGCCTGTGCTCATAATGATCCATATATCAAACGGGTTCATCTCTAACCTTCGCCCCTGTTGTGTTTTCATTTGTTTGGACTCTACCTTTGATTCCTGTTAAATAAATCCACTGTATACAGGCGATGAAAGAGGACACCCGAGAGCATGAGACAGTCAAGACAGTTGAACGGACTGAGAAAGGCCTGTCAGAGGATGTGTGAGTAAGAGGCCGTTGGATGTGAATATGAGCTGTGTAAGCAGCCAGTCAAGATGTGGCTGGAACAGAGCACCGAGGGTCAATCTTCCCTGAGCACATAAAGGTTAAAAATGACTATCTCTCAACCCGGCTCTCACCTTCAATTACCCAGCACTGCCACATTATGGCCAAACAAAATGACTACCATTATCCATAATCACCTTACATGCAGCCTAATGCCGGGCAGAACTAGACTGGAGAAAATAATTGCCCTTCGGTAATGCTGTGGAAAAAACTACTTCCAATACGAGCGGGGCAGCGGAGAGAAATTATGAGCTCTCTGCACAGGAGGTGACTCTGGACCGGCTCCCGCCTCCGCCGGCGTGCAGTTGTTGCTTAAGTGGTTCGAGTGCAGTGCATCTTCAGAATAGCCACCGAAAGACGCATTAAAAAAGCAAAATGTCCCGTTACTGAAGTCGGCTGGCAGCGATTTCATCTCTTACTGCACTACAATATGCACCGGGAAAAAAAACAAGGTCGCTCCTCCTTTGTGTTATATGTGCATGTTGGCCTTCTCAACCTTCTAACACCGCCATTTTTTTTCCACTCACTGTTGCACAGACTGAACAGCAATGTGGTTCGAATGTGCACGAAAAGAAGGAGATTCTTTACGAATGACTGTTTCTGTCTTCACTGAATCTTGTATTCAAAAGGTCCTCACACACCGGGAACAACGTGAATATACAACGCGAAATTGCGAAATATTCGGAGGCGAATTTTGACGCGCCTGACTGTACATATCAAGCGTGATGCGATTTTGCGACTTTCTGAGGTGGAAAAAAGACGCGTCCTGGGAGGAAGCAAGAGGACGAAAATGGAGTCTACTTCAACCACAAGTGATGGCGAATTGGTGCTCCTTTTGCTTTCTAAAAAGAAAAATGTTTTATCTGAACAGGTTAGCTTACAAGCTAAAGTTACTTAGCATAGATGAAAGTTAAAACAAAGGCGTTTAACAAACAGTTTAAGCACACACACCATCGTTATATACGAGATCAGACGCTATGACTTGCAAGTTGTTATACAGTTTTTATGTTTTTTATCAAAAAGCACTCTGTTCTCCGACACGTAAACAATCAGCCAGTCGGCCATGTTGGATACACCAGTGAATGTGACGACTCAACAACACGCAATCTTATTGGTCAGAAGTGGACACACACAGGATGTGAAACTTCGACCTTAATGCGAAAAAATAAATGCCGCAATATGTGAACGCTTGTATTGACAGGATACAAGTTCGAAAAAAAAAATTACGTCCAAGTTAATCGCACGGAAAAAAACTCTCCCGGTGTGTAAGAACCTTTACACTGAAACAATGCTTTTACACTTGATTACATGTCTGTGTTTGAGTGTGTTTTGCAGTAAATCACTCAGGGAACATGAACACCACATGTAATGAGACGTACAGTATGTTTGTGTGTATCGATTGGCTGAGCCCCAGAAACCCTCCGCAGCTTTTGCTCTTTAATCCGTTATTGGTCTAACTTGTCGACATGGTTTTTAGACGCCCTTGAAAAGACAAACCGCACAAGAGGGAATTCACACATCCACTTCTCCGGCTTGGTTCTCGTCATCTCGCTGCATCCTGCCACTGTTTGCACCTAATTAACCACAAAGAGCTCCTGATCCGTGGAAAAACACGTCTTGGGCGCTAACGGCGGCGGAGGGCCGTCCTTGGCCGGCCACAAAAGGCTGACGCTGGCTTTGTGAGCTGACAGAGAACAGCGTTGCGTAACCTTTGAACATACATCGGCGTCTGGGAAATTGATTTTTTTTTTTTAGAGGAAAAACGTGTTTGCACATGAAATGCGCGCGACGCTGCGGTGGCTTTACACTGATCCAGTGGATTTACATCGCGTCAGTGTTAACGCCGGGCTGGGGTGTGTGTGCGTATGGATTTGTGCGAGTGTGTACTTGGGTGCATATCAGTAACTTTCTGATGTGTCCTTGTCTCTTCATGCATATAAATGCATTTGTGTACTTGGGTATGCTATACATACTGTGTGCATATGTAAGAGTTAGTTTCTCTGTGGGCGAGAGAGAGAGAGAGAGACAGAGAGTGTGTGTGTGTGTGTGTGTGTGTGTGTGTGTGTGGCTTGTGTATCTCAGACTGACACACACACATTTAGATAGCTGAGAAAACACCTGAGCTAAGGAGAAAGCTATAGGGCTGGTTCAAAAAGAAACACACACACACACACACACACACACACACACACACACACTGAGTTAAACCCGCTCTGCATTGCCGACTGGATTTATCCAAGCTCCTTCTCCCTGTCTTTGATCCCTCAATCTGTATGTCTCGTTCACTGTCGTCTTAATAACTTTATTCTCTCTCTCTCTCTCTTTTCTCTTCAACCTTATAAAAAAAAAAAAACGATCCATGCCGGCACCATTCAGGCTGCTGGTACAATTATCCCTTTTCAAAAGGCCTGAACCGTATTGGAACGCGTCTCAATGCCAGATTCTTACTTTTAAAAACGAAATGTTTTCCATCCATTTATTAAGCGATTGCACTGAGCCGCCCTCGGAGGCCACCTCGGATGAAGTGAACAACATAATGGACTCACTGGGAGCGTTAAAGTGCTAAAGTGTAGGAACCGACGGGGCTTTTCAAATCAGATGGAAATTGTTTTGACAGTGTTCACTTCTGGTGGCCACATTAACTTTGGCGCTTTGTTTTCTACCTGTTTAGATGTTTTGTTAGAATCTTTCAGACGCGCATTCGTTCACCTGTCTCCAGGCTGAACGGAGGCTGTTTCCTTTAATCCTGAAATTTATGGGCTTTTTTTTTTCTTTTTTTGTGTGTGTGGTCTCTTTGTAATTAGCTGGAGTATTATAGTGCTACACTGAAAATAATTAAAGCAACACAATGAATGAAATCTGCTTCGTTTCAACTAAAGCTTGGTCCGACCACTAGAATCAGAAAATCTCTGATGGTATTCAGCTCAATCAACCTGACATTTAATATTAAAGTCTGTTTGACAGGATAAAAACAGCAGGATGTTTCTGCCTGGATTAACAAACACGTGTTGTAAAAAGACATATTCTCATTTTTCTCTCTTGTCTCTTTGTCCGTCCATTAGCTCCCACTCTCTTCTAACCTTGGCCCCTGTCTCCTCCTCCCTCTCTCTGTGTTACTGTACATTGATATTCCATCCCTCCATTCCTCCTTCCTCGGCCTTGGATGATGATCGTGATGAAGGTGATGATGGCCACGCGCTCGGTGGTCAGTTTGAAAATCCACTAATTCACCGCTCCGGTCGATAGAATGATTGCGCTGCTGCAAACAGCACCCGGCACCTGGAGCTGTGTGGTGTATATGGATGGATGGATGGATGGGATGGAAGGATGGATGGAGGGATGGACAGATGGATGGATGGATGGAGGGAGGGATGGATGGATGGATGGAGGGATGGATGGATGGAGGGAGGGATGGATGGAGGGATGGATGGATGGATGGAGGGATGGATGGATGGATGGAGGGAGGGATAGATGGATGGAGGGAGGAAGGGATGGATGGATGGAGGGAGGGAGGGATGGATGGAGGGATGGATGGATGGATGGAGGGAGGGATGGATGGATGGAGGGAGGAAGGGATGGATGGAGGGATGGATGGATGGAGGGAGGAAGGGATGGATGGAGGGAGGAAGGGATGGATGGAGGGAGGGATGGACAGATGGATGGATGGAGGGATGGATGACAGATGGATGGAGGGATGGATGGACAGATGGATGGATGGAGGAATGGATGGATGGAGGGATGGATGACAGATGGATGGAGGGATGGACAGATGGATGGATGGAGGGAGGGATGGATGGAGGGATGGATGGAGGGAGGGATGGATGGAGGGATGGACAGATGGGTGGATGGATGGACAGATGGAGGGATGGATGGACAGATGGATGGATGGAGGGATGGATGGATGGAGGGATGGATGGAGGCACGGATGGATGGATGGGTGGATGGATGGATGGAGGGATGAGCAGGTCAATGCAGGGAGGTCTGAAAGCAGAGATGGGAGAGTACAGGACCGTAGTAGAGGCTGATTATAGAGAGGGAGTAACGAGCGGGTGGATGGATGATTGGAAAGAGCGTGAGCAGAATCAATTACGCCAGAGAAGAAGAAATGGATGTCGGAGCGGATGAACAGATTCACAGATACGAGGAAATGAGCAACGGCAGGATTATGGATGAGTGGATGGATGTGTGTAAAGGATGAAACAATAAAAAGAGGGAGAAAGTAGCAGGTAGTTGAGAGTTGAAGAGAAATGAGGAGGGAGGATGGATGGATGGATGGAGGGATGGAGAGAGGGAGGATGGATGGATGCAAAGAAAAGGCCAGAATGAAAAGAAACAAGAAAAGTACAATAGAGGGATAAATGAATAGACAGATTGAAGGATGATGTGACGGAGGCAGGAGTGGGTGGATGATGGATTCAAGAGGTCAAAGGATGGATTAACAAACAATAGAAGGATAAGTGGAGAGATGAATAGAACAAAGCGTGAAAAAATATTCCTTCTCTTTCTTCCTGAATCTGTAAGTTTCATCTTGCTCTGACGTCCACAGCAGATTTTCTATATTTGATCTATTTGTTGTGAGCAGCAGATTCTTCCTCACAGTAATGACAAAGTTTGCTTTTACGTCTCTTGTTCCTCCATCTAAGTGCAGAGAGAACAGATGTTTGACAAAATGCAGACGTCACTCAGATGTATGACAGCGAGTTTGTGCCACCGTGCGAATCGCTCAAGCGTCCGTTTGCATGCTGCTTCATCGTGTCTTCGATGTGCATCAGCAAACAGAAACAGGATCCTGCACAGGCGCTTATTAAGATCACAGTTAACCAGATTAAACATGTGAGGCTGACACGTTGTTCGAATAAACATTTCTTTCCCTCTGAACCAGTTTTCTTTGGTCAGTCAGGTTTGAGATGTTTGAGACGTCTGTCACTGTAATCTGTGTGTCTTTACTGAAAATGTCTGCCTGTCTGGTTCTGTGTTTCCTGGACAGTTAACACATGGGCTCAGCAGGTAGAACAGTGATTCATCTGATTAACAACAGTTGTTTAGGAGAAGATGCATTGTTGGCTTAATTGGAAAGACGAGAGAGGAGAGGAGAGAGGGAGAGGAGAGGAGAGAGGAGGAAGGGGAGAGGAGAGGAGAGAGGAGGAAGAGGAGAGGAGAGGAGAGAGGAGGAAGAGGAGAGGAGAGGAGAGGAGAGGAGAGAAAGAGGAGATGGAGAGGGAGAGGAGAGGAGAGAGGAAGAGGAGAGAAAGAGGAGAAGGAGAGGGAGAGAAGATGAGAGAAAGAGGAAGAGGAGAGGAGAGGAGGAGAGAGGAAGAGGAAGAGGAGAGAAAGAGGAAGAGGAGAGGGAGAGGAGGAGAGGAGAGGAGAGGAAGAGGAGAGAAAGAGGAAGAGGAGAGGGAGAGGAGGAAAGAAGAGGAAGAGATGAGGAGGAGGAGAGTAAAGCTTAGAAAAGAAATGGAAGTGACGAAAGGATGAGAGAAAATCTGATGATGATCAATCTCAGAAAGGCCTTTAGTGTCTGTATGAGACAGAAGTCAGAATCCCTTTCTAACATGTGGTTTAGGCACCAAAACTACCTGGTTAAGTTCAGGAAAAGATCACAGTTTGGGTTCAAATACGGTCGTTATGTAACTTAAGTGTGTGAGTGAAAATGAGTCCGTTGACTTTTGCTTTAACACGGGACATGAACAGCGGCCTCCAGGGTAAAAGTTTTTCCATCCGTCCCCCCCCCCGCCCTTTATGGACTCTTTATGCTGCGTCACCTTCCTCTGAGCATCTGATGTTAGAAAGCCTGTGCGTCTGTACGAGACGCAGAGGGGCGTGACAGAGCGCCGGTATTTGACGACCTGGGAGTGAGGACGGTCCGGTGACGTGGCGGCGGCGGCTGATAAGAGTTATCACATAAAACAGAAACCCTCCAGTGAAGGGAGGCCGGCAGACAAATGTCAGTACAGCACTTATGCCTCTGTGTGTGTGTGAGACTGTGAAATAGTCTGCTGGTGCAAAGACAGGCCACACACACACACACACACACACACACACACACACACACACACACACGTACAGTACATGTCACACTTTGGCAGAGGCCAGAGCCAATCTCCTTGGCAAAGAGCTGGTCAATCTGGCCAACAGAAGGGGAGAGAGGGAGGGAAAATGAAGGGAAAGAGACAGAAAGAAGCTACTGGAAAATGGGTTTGACATTTCATTTTGCCCGTGTGTAAACTCAGCGTGTGTGTGTGTGTGTGTGTGTGTGTGTGTGTGTGTGTGTGTGTGTGTGTGCACATGACGTATATTGCTCTTCATGTGTGTCTTGGACGTCGTAGGCACCTGAATGCTTGTGCATCCGTCCTTCTGTGCTTCACTTTTTCAAGCTCTCACACACACACACACACACACACACACACACACACACATATGTAAGAAGTTTCTTTCTTCCTTTCATCAACATGAGAGGTAGATAAACAGTTTGTACTCACCTATAGAAGTTGTGGCTGGAACTGGCTCTTTGGACACTGCACCCGCAACATGACACAGAAAAGGAAGCAAAAACACTCAATCAATAAAAAAAAAAATTGCCTATATTTGATTTGTCCTCATGCTAATTTGAGGAAGTGAAACTTTTGCAACAACGACCCTAAAGCTTCTGTCTGAAGTATGAAGACGATGGCAGGTTTAACTGTTTCACTCCTGCCATGTGTTTTTGAGACGAGACGTTAGCCGGCAGCTAAGGAGCATTAGCATGTTCTACAAGTGATAACGTGCAGAATAACTGAAGCACCATTGTTGTGTGAGTGTGAGTGTTGGTAAAAGCATGAAGAGGCTGCAGTGTGTTCTCTTCTTCACAGAGTCACAGTTTGTCCAGCTGCAGTTTCAGCCGCAGGCGACTCCACAGACTCCACAGAATCATCGCCTGAAGCATCTTCAAAGATTGTTTGTGTAGCTTTAGACTGTGTGTGTGTGTGTGTGTGTGTGTGTACCTGAGTAGTAGGAATTCAGCAGGGATTTGCTCTGCAGTGTCTTGCTTCCCTGCACAGAGAAGGAGCAGGGAGAGGGGGAGGCTGGGGAGGAGAGGTGAGAGGAAGGTGAATGAGAAGACGAGGGAACGAGAGGGAAGAAGGGGGAGGATGTGAAAACAAGTGGGGAGGGGGGCAGTTGGAGAGAGAAAGAAAATAAGAGGAGGGAGGTGAGGAAAGATGAGAGAAGAGGAGTAGAGAGAGAGAGAGACAGACACAGAGAGAGAGAGAGGGAGACAGACAGACAGAGAGAGAGAGAGAGCGAGAGGGAGAGAGAGAGGAGACAGACAGAGAGAGAGAGAGAGAGAGTGAGAGAGAGAGAGAGGAGAAAGACAGAGAGAGAGAGAGAGACAGACAGACAGAGAGAGAGAGAGNGACACACGCAGCTCATCCAGTGCTGCTGATAATTTCCTGATGTGAAAATGATCCACGTCGCTGCTCTCTCGCCTAATTCTCATTCATATTCTGTTTGCTCTACTGTTTTCTGCTACAATAGCCCAATTTCCCTACAGCGGATAATTTAAATTTTTATCTTCTCCTCCTCTCTCTGTCGCCCCCCCCCTCCTCCTCTCACCCCTCCCCTCCTCTCCTAATACCTCCAAACACAACACACTTCCTCCTCTTCTGTGATAAAATCCCTCTCGTCTCACGCGTGCCGCCGCTGCCGTATGCTAATGCCGAGAGGAGCCTGGCTTTAATACAGCCAGCAGTGCGCCTGCATACCAAGAGAAATCTGCTTTGACAGCAATGTCCTGCGAAGATAACTGGTGACTGGGTGAGAATGCAATAACACAGAAAGGTTATTTGCTCTGCGAGGGTCCGTCCGCGGAAATATTATTGGGTCCCCTGCCTTGTGTCAGCGTTTTTCTCTGTCTCATTAGGACCGAGCCTGGATCGGTGACCGCCCGCCCGCCCGTGTGTGTGTGTGTGTGTGTGTGTGTGTGTGAGCGGGTGTGTGTGTGTGTGTGTGTGTGAGCGTGTGTGTGTGTGTGTGTGTGTGTGTGAGTGTGTGTGTGTGTATATGTGTGTGTGTGTGTGTGTGTGTGTGTGAGCGGGTGTGTGTGTGTGTGTGTGTGTGTGTGTGTGTGTGTGAGCTTTGTTTCATCTCCAAGTGTTCATGTGATCAGACAGACACCAGCTGTGAGAGAGAGACAGTTAGAGAGAGACTAGTTCACAGCTCCATGTTCGATACGATGAACAAATCTTAAACAACAAACTAATTAAAAGTTTAGAAGACAGTGAATAATAATCTGCATTGACTGACACGACCGACCACTGTCCCTCTGGATTATATGGCATATGGAGCAAGATGTGTTATTTAGAAAACCCTTTTCAAAGTCCAAACTTAATATTGCATATGCCCAAAATCTAGTTAAAGACCAATTTGAATGTGAAACTACTATATGTTGCCTGAAGCCAGGTCTGTCAGTTCTGCCTGGAAGCACAAACACAATCCACAACTTCTAAATGAACCATTACTTTATTATATATCCAGCTCCCAGAAGACAGAATCGCTGTTTTTTTTTAATTCTCCAAACAGCAAAGCCTTCAATTATCAACTCAAAGGTCTCGCTGTGAGGAAATAAATGTTTTGAAAGCTACAAGTTTAAACACCAAAAAGGTCTGAAACCAACTCCTTCTATACATATTGTAAAAAGCCTCACGGCCGAGTCAAAGTTTTAAATGATCACAGCTTTATTGTACGTCCAAGGTCGACATTAAAGCTCTTTTCTTCTAAGTGTTTTCAATGCAAAAACATTACTGTGTGTCGGAACTGCGGCTCGGGCAGTTAGAGGGAGAGTGCAGGCAATTATGGCCGGCATTAGCTCGCTACTTAGTCCCTCTGCGGCACCCCTGGCTTTCAATGGCCGAGCGCTCCCAAAAGGCCAGGCTGACATTTTCAAGAGAAAAATGCCCTTCTGAGAGGCCCTGTCTAATTACCCTGGACACACACACACACACACACACGGTTTTACAATGAGATGGGAAAATGCACCCGCACGGCCATAAGATCGCAGCCGAAGACGCGCCGACGTCAAACACACACACACACACACACACACACACACACACACACACACACACACACACACACACACACACACACACACTGTTTGCATTCGTCTGCGTGGGAGTCTGAGGAAACAGATTACAGCTGCGCTAAGTAAGATGGAGGCCGGTGAAGCGGCACAACACACTGCTGATATCGGTGAAAGAGGAACATATGGGAGAGCTCTGTTCTGAAATGAGATGTCCACTATATGAATAAATGAATGTGACAAAATGATTAATGGCGCAGAGATACAGTTGAGGACAAGGGCGAAAAAAACTGGGAAACAAAGTTACAGCTAAATTTATTATGCAGATTTTTGGAGCTGCATTGTTTCTAAATGATTTGCTATTTTCTACCTTATGAATTTAGAGATTGCATTGGGACGGTCTGTTCTCTAATTGGCCGCCATGATGGCGCCAGCTGGCGGGTCTTGGACGCGCTCAGGCCGGAGCCACGCAGGACTGTGACTTACTGAATCCGTTGAGGTCCTGGTTGGAGGTGAAGAAGGGGTCGTCTTTGTGCAGCGTGCTGACTTTGGTGGTGCTCTTATCGGCCGTGGTGACGGGGCCCATCTCCCTCTGCTGGGTGGAGCTGCTGGCCGTCTCCTTCTGCTTCTTGGCCAGCTTCCTGTAGGGGTGCAAACACAGGCGAGCGCACACAGACGGGTGTTCACGTAAAGTGCAGAACACACACACACAAACATGTATATTTACACACACACACACACACACACACACACAGGAGTTTAATCCCATATGCAAACACATTTCCAAACAGGAGATGATTCATGGTGAGAAGTGTCTTTACAACATGCAGCGACAGAGGAGACACAACGTCCACATGAGGATGAGCATTGAAGTATCCAAACACTGCTGCACTCAACCATCAACTTTTTAACAGCCTAACTTTTTACAGTGTTAGCAGCCACATATTTTTGCAATAAGCAAATTGTATCATAAACCCTGGACATTTACTGCAATGGTCGATTTATATTTACAGCAATGCTAAAGTCGTTTCTCTGTCACCGTTTCAAGCTTGTTTAGTTCAAATAAAGACCTGCTGGATGTATAATTTGCAAATGTAATTTTTGCAGCTCTTGTTCTTTAAGCATTTTTGTGTTTGTCTCCTAAAGTGATGACGAGTCATTTTGCAAGAACCAGCTGTTTTTATCTCTTGCCTTGAAAAAGCAGGTTGACATAAGAAAAAGAATCAAACTAGAAAAGCACTCAGAGAGCACAGACCTCCGCCAAACAGCACAGTTCCCCCAGCTTATTGTGATTTACACTGCAAAATATTAGTCCTACCTTTGATTTATCTATTTCAATGGATTCCTGGACCATAAAAACAGACCCTTAGCAACTGGAATCACATTGATATCATTATTAGTAGGGATGCACCGAAAATTCGGCCACCGAAAATTTTCGGCCGAAACTGGCTCAAAAGTGCATTTTCGGTTTTCGGCCGAAAGACTTTTGTCACCGAAACAACACGGCCGAAACAAGACGTTATGATGACGAAGAAAAAACACGCCCACCACGGGCAGTTGCCGCCTCTAGCCATCTTTAAAATGCGCGTGTAGCGGCGCCAGTGTTTGTAACTAGGCAACCATGACAGCGCTTTTTGATTGGCAGAGAGCGCAGCAGGTCCTCTCGGGGTCCCCGGCATATGGTCCCCGGCACACAGATTTAGCTGGCCTTAATCTTTCCTGTGTTTTATTTAGTTCATTATTGTTACATTTAGTGTTGAAATGTGTTTGTGACAGACATGTGTACGGGACATTTATGAAAAACGGGACAAATCGCGTCCCGTATTAGTTCAAAAGAGGACGCAACATTTAATTTTCAAATAAAGGACAATTCCGTATTTTTCGGGATGTTTGGCAACCTTACCGGCACGCACACGTCTGGATAGTTGCCAACATGTCTGCGGTGTGGATGCATTTCATTATATCTGAGAAAGACCCACGGATAGCTAATAGCTAGTTTTAATGTCAGTGTTAATAAATATTTTCATAATTTTGCAATTGATTTATTCTTTGAAGCATTAATATTAATTTATGCAATTGCAATGCCTTGATTTTAATGAGGTTAGTACACAGTCATAGCCACGAATGCAATGGTAATAATTGGCATAATAATTTATTTCGGTGTTTCGGTTTTCGGCCTTGGTTTCTTCATTTTCGGTTTTTGGTTTCGGCCAAGAATTTTCATTTCGGTGCATCCCTAATTATTAGTTTTATAGTTATACCCGAAAATCGTCATTTCCGTAATGGCGGTTTCCCAGATCACCTCCAAAATTTAATCATTTGTTCCTTGTCCCAGAAAGGACATTTCCTGAAATTTCATCAACATCTGTCCATAACTTTTTGAGTTATGTTGCAAACAAACAAACAAACCAACGCTGTCAAAAACATAACCTCCTTGGCGGTAAAGATCATTTTCATTCCATGCAAACATCCTTCTCTCTGAGTCTCGAATTCACTCCACTGGCACCAGATCAACCCCAGTCTCTAAAAAGATAGTGTCTCTAAATAATGTATCATTTATGACCGAGCATCGATATCAACTGTCCAGTGAAACCGCACCGACGGGACTGACCTAATATCATCATCCTGCATCCAGTACATTTGGACAGTTAAAGGAGATGAGTCACATTTTACTGTGCTGAGTGTTGGAAGAGTTTCAAAAGAGAAATTAAGAAAAAAGGTAGTTTTTTTTGTCCTCAGCAATTAAAGCAAAAAAAAGGACAGACGATATGATTCAGTGAGATGTTGACATCCAGAGCTTCGGCAACATGTCGGGCTGCTACAGTTGCTTCTTATTGCATAATGGGAAACGTAATTATGTGTCTGCTGATGAGACGTCCCTCGAGTGAGGTTGGATCCTTAAGATTTTTTTTTTCTCCATGTCACTACTTCCATCTGTTGGACAGTTCGGCTGTTTCCACTTCTACCCGAACCTTCAGTTTTCAGGTCCACTGAGACGCCAGATGGCAGAAAACGACAGGAAGACGTCACGATCTGACGTCGAGCGCTGGATTCAACGGAGCTTAGAGAAGAAGGCGACCATCATGAATTTTCACCGTCCCGTCCTGCAAGTGTCTCTGAAAACCTCCAGAAGAAGTGCTCCCTGAACCTGAGCGCAGTGGAAGTGTTAATTAGTTTGCTTCATTTCAATGTGCTTCTATTGTTCATCCACACAAAAAGCTGCTTTCAACATAATGAACTGATGTCAAATGCGACAACTTCACGTCCTGTTAATATCACATGACCATATATGGAGCTCTTGTCTTCAGCTGGCTTTAACCTCAGAAACACATCACAAGAAAAGCAAACTAATGAAAAAGTCGCTGCAGGTTGTGAATAAAAGAAGCTTGTTTTCTCTTCTATTATTAATCCGATGACAGAAATTGAAGCTTTTCACTTTATTCTATTCAGATCCAGCTCCCCTGTCTTTAATCGTTAAGAGTCATCGTTTAAAGCTGCTTTAATAATGAGGATGATATTAGCTTCGCTGAAAGTGGTTCAAAATGTTCCAAAAGTTAATTAACATAATTTTCAATTTCTTCGCCATCAGCACGTTGAAATAAAGCACTAATGGCTGATGGTCAGTGCGGTTCATGTGTTTACTCGCTCTGTTTCTCATTATTACTAATTTGTTGAAAGCTTCTTATTCTGATCTTCCAGTTATGTGATTATGTTGTCTCCATTTCACCTCGTTGAAGATCACTTTTAATTGTTGTTATAACTGGTTCCCACTGGTACAATCACATGACCAGTTTGTCTCAATATTTCAGTCAGAGATAGAGAGTTTAACAGAGAGACAATAATCAAGATCAAGGTTGACCAATGAGAAACGAGTAACCCAAAGACAGACAGACCTCAGGAAACAGCCAAAGTTTTTTCACCATGAACAAGCAACACACGACCTGATGCCAACATCACTTTTATACGAGTGTTGTTTGAGTGACGTCTCAAACCCTCACCCACCAGTCCACTTCCTGTCTGCCTCTTCTGCCTCCGTTCACTACAGTAAACTCTGCTTCCAGCCGACTGAATGTAATTAAACTCAGAAAAAGAGCTCGATCCTGCATTGATGAATTTTTGGAGGTGGGGATCGAAATCCCTCTCTCACACACTCGGGTGACCTCGCGGCAATTATGCACATATTCAAAGAAAATACATGTATTAATAAAGTGCTTTCTTCGAGGGGCTTTCAGTCTGACAACAGGAATCGAAGCAGCACATCTGTGGCCCTTCGCTTCAGACAGAAAGTTGCTCATGTTCACTGAGACCTTGCAGATCGCAGGAATTCTTTCATCAAGGATCCTCCTTTCATACGTGACCTGTATTTTCCCCACTAAGGACAGGAACGCATCTCGATCCACTTGTGAACCAGCAGACTGGAAAGAATGATGTAACCTTGGAGGAAATTATGCCCTAAAAGCTTGTGGGCTGATCGGGGGGCTGCAGAGAAATCCAAGGAGAGCCGGGTGGTGCAGCGGGCTTCCTGAATGGTTTCTTTATTATTACAATGGTTGTGTTCTTCACCGATGTCTGCAGCTCTGTGTGTTAGTAGCTGCTTCATTTTGCTAACAAGGGAGCAGCTCTGTGATCTGTCCTGTCAGTTTTATCATCCACGTGCAAGATGTCATTGAACACATCTCATTTTTAATGTGATCACAATGGATGCTCAAACATTGTCACGGACTTTCTGCAGGACCAAATTCCCAAATGAGAATGTGACTTGACTTGGTGTCTCTTTAATGAGAACTAAAGAAAACCAGCTGACACTCGACATCAGAGCTCCAGGATAACACAGATGTTCATGTTCCACTCATCTACACATTCAGAGTCCTCTTTTCTGTCAGTTGGACAAAGCAGTGAAGTTTGTTGAGGTAAACTGAACTAGTGCTGGGCGATACGGCCTCAAACCAATATCACGATATATTGAACACCTCACCTCGATAACGATAAGTGGACGATAAGTGGAAATACCAGTCAATATTCGGGGGGGTCCAAACTGACTGAGGCACATCACTGATTAGGCGCCCCTTTGTTGACACCCCCCCCCCCCCGAAGCACATCAATCACCTGTCATAGCCTGTCATGCACTGTGGTCTGCTGACTCTGCTCCGGCTAAGAGGTGGCGAGGTGGCGGAGTCATGTGACCACACACGCTGTACATGTAGTACAGCATCTTAAAGGGACATGAACATGCCTAAAGACAAAACCAACTTTTATTTATTTATTTTTTTTAAATACCGAACATACCAACATGGGAAAAGTGACGTCAGTTATCGGCAAATTTTGGTATCGGTAAATTTTCAGTATATCGCCCTGCCCTACTGTGAACCACGGCTGTTTTTCTTCTGAATTTCGTTGACCAGAGGTTTGTGTTGCATTTTAACCTCAAACGTCTGTACAAAGGGTCAGAGCTTCCATCTATTGGCTCGTTGTTCCAGTTCACTGCAGGACTGTCATCCATGGCTACAAGCTGCTGCGTGTCACCGACTGAAACTTGCTTTATTCAATATGCACTGCTGTAATGCACCGGCATTCTGTTTTCTAGTGTGTAGAGGTTGTAGTGTAAGTTAAATGATCTCTGGTATTGAGACTAACTGTGCACTCGGCACCACCAGAGGAGCGAGGGCTGAAGGGTCAGAGGTCCCAGAGATTACAACATGTTAGAAGCAACTGTATCTGATTGCCACATGTGTGACCTCCAGCTGTATCTGGTTACACATGTTCCTTGACCTCACTATGATCAGACATTACAATGATAACTGAGATTAACAGCTGGCAAGTTGACCCAAATGTAGCTCTCAGCACAGTCAGCCATAATGTCCATCACTAGTCACATCCGACTCAGAGACGTGTTTAAAATGAGTCTCTTCAAATCGGAGGAGGCTCCTTGTTTCCATCTACAACTGAGGTGCAAACTCAGGATGATTGACAGAGTCACAATCATCACGTTCATGAGAAAAACGCTGGACTGAAAAACAACTGAATTTTTACTGAATCCAGATGTTTTGGTCGACACATCTGCAACAAAACTATCACTTGCACTTGATGATACTGATTCAGAGCCAAAGCTTCTGCATTAAAAATCAACTCTGATAATAAATCATCATCAGGAACAAACACGTCAGAAGGAGCCATCAGTTGTTTTCACTCTTTCTGTTGTAAGTTGTGTTTATCATTCACTCGTCAGAACATGATTCGCCTGTTCAGAAGTGTGTGATAACAAAACAGCACAGCTGAGAATCCTCAGCGCCCACAAGCTGTCAGAACTGGGCGACCCATTAACCAAAGCTCTCTCACGGTGCACGGCGGCAGTGTTTGTTCACGCCGGCGCCTGCTGCGCTTTTTTGCAAATGAACAACAGACACCGTCGCTAATATGTGTATCGCTAATGTATCATTTCAGAAAGAACCATCCCCAGTTGAGTCATGTGAAAATCATCTCACACTTCTTCTTCTTTTTTTTTTTCTGAAGTCGACAGAAGAAGAACCTCCTCCGGAATCCACCAACACACTCTTCAACTTACTTCAGTGTCTGACATGGAGTCACGAGTGGCGCCCAGTGTGTGTGTGTGTGTGTGTGTGTGTGCAGGCGAGTGCATGTGTGTACTCTCTGCGAACAAACACTCGCTCTCCTCGAAGGCTGTGGAAGTACTGCGTGTGCTGGACGTCGGGTGTTTCTGCCTGCGCGTGCTTCCACACGTGTCTGTTGTGTTCGGCTGTCGGCGCTCGCCGGCCAGCGAGTGGGCGTGTTTCTCGCTGACCTATCACGAAGCCGCCTATACGCCTGCTTGTGTGTCTCTGAAAAAAACAGCTCAGTCCTGCACAGTCACTCCAAAAAGGCAAATTAGTCCACATACTTCTTCCCTGCAGGGCATTAATCACAGTTTCTCTCCACAACTCACAAAGTCTCTCATAAGCCAGTCAAAGGTTGAACCACTGCAGTCAGAGGAATTCATCTGTGCTGAGATGAGGAAGAGGCAGAACAGTTCTTAAAGTGACGTCTCCCACACGAAGACAGATGGTTAAGCATAAGCTGGAAAAATTAAAATCGCTGATGAGCTTTGTTTTCCTGGTCACATGATTTGTCGGAAGAGTTCTCATCTGTACTTTAGAACTTTACACACACACACACACACATAAGCTCATGGTTTCCAATTGCTCTCGTTCTAACAAATTAATACCAAAAAGCTGCCAAAAAGATTTTTTTTCAAACCAGATTTTATGCCACCAATCAAACATTTTCTCACTCCCAAACGTCCCTAAGCTTCACACTGTGACGCCCCCTAGTGTCTGTTTTGCACCTGCAGGGCACCACAGTCAAGTTAGCAACTTGAATATGCAGATAGTTCAGACTTTCAAAATAAAGCTTGTTTAGAACAGAACAATCATATAGTTAATGTTGTGAAACAGTTGTAGTTTGGGATCATAGTTTGGGTTAAAATCAGCTGGTTAGTCACATACAGTTAATTATGTAACTTAACTTAGCTACATAAGTTAAAAGTCCACTGCCCCACCCTCCTCCATATGTCATATATGTCTTTCACTATGTCACCTGACTTTGACACATCAAAATCGTGGCGCCTTTGGTTCGTAAAGCGCCATAGCTTGAAGTGTAGTGTCGCTACCTGAGCTGCAGGTTTGACAAGTCTAATAAATAAATGCTAATAAATACGGATAAAACATCTGACATTTTTTTAAGTAAAATAAATGAGGCATCAGTAGATGATTATAACAGTTCACTCTATGAACTGAATCTCTGATCGGATGTAGAAACAAAGGTTGGCCTTGGTTGCTCTGAAATGACACTTGATGGAATCGTCGTCCTCAGCCTGCAAGTTTTTGTTTCGCTACATAAAAAGGAACATTCCCGTCTGCACCAGCACGGAACGCCGAGGGCGGATGCAGATCTGATATGAACAGATTTCCTGTGTGGACAAGGCCATTTTGTCGTCGTGTGCACATAATAATCTGTACTTACTGTGCACATGTGTGTTGATGTTGGTTGTGCATGTGTGGGCTTTTGTGTGTGTGTGTGTGTGTGTGTGTGTGTGTGTGTGTGTGTGTGCAGCAGTGCATTTGTCGAGGCCTCTACAGGTCAGAAAGCAATAAGCGGGAGGTCAAACGCGGAGGCAACAACTCTTTTCATTCCTATTATTCCACTGGCTCACAGAATACTGGCAATAATCTGTGTGTGTGTGTGTGACTGAAAGAGATATGCAGAGATATGAAATTAAAGTGGTATCACTGTACGTTTGTGTGTGTGTGTGTGTGTGTGTGTGTGTGTGTGTCTGGGAGCCTTTGAGTATTTAAACCAATTCGGCCGAGAGACAGAGGAATAAGAGAGAGAGAGATTACGAAGGCAGAGAAAGAGCAGAGGGAGGAGAGAGAACAAGAGAGGAAGGTGTTGGAGAGAGACAGAAAAGCAGGAATGGGCCCCGGCAAAGTTTCTCTCATAATCATTTCCTTCCATCAACCCCAGATTCAACCCTCCTCTACTCCACATCAATTTACAGGCGACGGAGCCTCAAAACCTCCTGTGTGATTGGAGCTTAGAGTGGCCTATTCCTGGCTATCTGACTGCACTCTGACAGAGTGGGCAGGAGGCGAGGAGGAGGAGGAGGAGGAGGGCGAGCGAAGAAAGGAAAGAGAGAGAGAGAGAGAGAGGACGATAAAACATGGAGGCAGCGGAGGGAAGAAGGAGGCGACAAAAGGAGAGACAATGCTGAGGTAAAAGGAGGAGACGCTCTCTCTCTCCCCCCTCCTCCTCCACACCTCCACCTATCACACATTCATCCAGTTAATGGACTCGTTTAAATGACAAATTCCTTGCATATTGTAAGTGGCAATGAGCGCGACATAATCCTTCTTTAATGAATGTCACGGCGGCAGTTCATTAAGCACTAAGGTTACCCAGCCGGGTGCCGAGCGCCGCAGGAATCACGGAGTACTCCGTGCCCCCGGCGACGTTAATTGGAGGCCGTTTGATGTGTCGATAATGAGCGATGTGTGGTGGATACGATGTTTTTTTAGGGTGGGGTGGGGGGGGGGCGGTGAGCCGAGAGCTTCCCCCGATGAGTTGGAGAGGAGACGTTATTTCCGAGATGAGACGAATGGAGCGAAGTGAAGCGGCGGCACTTTGGGTGAACTTAAAAAAAAAGAAAAAAAAAACTGCTTTTTAATTGTTGCTCATTTGATATATTAGGTGTCATGAGCACTTGAAAGGTTCATTTCCCAAATGCTGGATATCCATTTAGTGAAATTCATTGCTGAGGTTCATCAGTCAGTATTTCTAAACTGTAGAAGATGCAGTTTGGAGAATCTTTCAGTCAAGTTTCCCATTAACATCCAACATTTGTTGAAAAAGTCTCCTGTTGATTATTTAAAGTGACAGTACAGGATGAGGAGCATCCTTTAATATCTCCTCAAAACTTAATGGCCCAAAGTTTAACCCTTTGAATTTTAACCTTTTGACTTGTTTTATTTGCAGATTTATGGGAAAATCAGGACGATAAACTACTGTTACTACACTGATGTTAAAGAAATGTTTGTTGCTCTGATTCCAGTTATGTGTTTATATCATAACAAAACAGGAAATCAGCTGATCATAGAACCAATTATCTATACAATGTAAATGGGTCCAATGAAGAACACTGTGCTAATACGTCATTTGTGATAATCATATTTGATTTTAAATTGCTATATTCCTCTGAAGTATTACTTTTTAATATACTTTATTTTGCTCTTCACTCAGTCAGTATTTCTTAATCCTTTTAAAGTTTCAACCAAGGACTTTGTTGACGTTAAATATATCTGATTACTTATTTAAACGTTGTCCAGATGTGTTATCTGTAGCTACAGGTTGTAGCTGTACATATACATACGTACATCTGGAGGAATCAGCCGTGCAGCAACAATTTGAAGGTTACCGCTATTGTTCTTTTTCCTCGAAAGCGATGCACGCGGAGGGAATTGCTTTCATTGAAGTGGAAGTCTGGCGAGTCAACAGGGGCGACCTCGAGGCGTCCAATCAAAGGAGCGAAACGACATTTGTTTCACTTGTCGAGGGATCGACAGAACTCCCGCATTCTGGCTGCAACGGCCTCAGCCGGTGGGTTTGGCAGCCAGATAGTTCAAATATCCCGGAGCCATCCCCAGCCGGCGCCGCAGTCAGTCAGTCAGACAGGCAGGCAGGCAGTCAGTCAGTCAGTCAGACAGGCAGGCAGGCAGGCAGGCAGGCAGGCAGTCACTTCACCATGACAGCAGTCGCTCCAGAGGAGGCTGCAGGCGAAGCCCAAACAAACTTTCATCTGCGTATCACAGGATTTAGAGGAGGGACCCGGCGAGGGAGGCAGAGATGGAGGGATACAGAGAGAGAGAGAGAGAGAGAGAGAGAGAGAGAGAGAGAGAGTACAAACACACACAGAGTGCAGGACTGCAGGAGTCTAGCACGACTTTAAATCCCTCTCTCATCTAACAGTAAACATCCCTGGGCTATAGCTCTGTGTGTATGTATATATGTGTGTGTGTGTGTGTGTGTGTATGTGTGTGTGTGTGTGTGTGTGTGTGTATCTGCAGCTGCTTTCTGTTACAAAAGCCAGATATGTATGTGTTTTTTTGCAATATTTTTTGTTATTAATTTATGTCATATTTGTTATTATTTTACATCATATCTTTGTGTCTTTGCCTCATATTTTTTTGTGTTTTGTTGGTTTAATAATGCAGTAATAAAAATAACCTTGTTGTTTCCCAAATGAGGCAGGACGGAGGCTGATAGCAATATTGTTATTTGAGAGCAAAATAAATGAAATTTAAAAAAAAAAAATTGATAATGATATATCTGCCATCTTTGTTAGATAGAAACGATATTTTTTTTTGATAAGGGAAAAAATATGCTTGCCAATAATTAAAAAATATCGGTCTAAAATTCACGTTTCATCTGTCATCCCGATATTTGACTATGGTCGCTCTTCGTGTTCATGTTTACTGAACAGTGTGTGTGTGAGATGTGTGTTTGTGCAGGACTTTGCTACTTCACTTAACGTTTGTGTATTGTAAATATGATTTGAAGGATATCTTTTTTTTCATGGGTTAGCGTACGGCAGCATTTCTTCTTCTGCCGAAACAAATCAAACACAGCCGTCTCGGTGGAAAAGCAGCGAACCCACGGCGACGGCAGCCATCTTTCTAATTGTGTCAGTTTCTCAGTGTAAAGGATTAATTTGCAGTGGGGTCAAACGGCCTCGGGGCGGCTGTGTTGGCATGTGATGATTGTTCCGCTCAGTTAGGCCTCCGCTGCAGAATCGGGGGGGAAATTTCCAGATGCTTTGAAGACAGCTGGAGAAACAGGGTTTTCACAAATTCTCTGCAGGGATTTGCAGGTGAGCTTTGGGGCGACAGACAGCGTGTGTGTGTGTGCAGGTACACTGGTGTGTGTGTGTGTGTGTGTGTGTGCACGTATGAACAGACAGCTATTATAGCAGCTCATTAGAATTGGTTAATAAGCAGGAAATGGCCACTTGGTGGAGGAGATAACAGTGAATTACATTGACCTTTTGGGCTGAGACGCTTTAAGAGACGGACCGTGCAAACAATGCAGATGAAGTCCGACTGAAATTCATTCACCACCAAACTAATGCTGCAGGTAAATCACAAGTCCTGAGAACTTCACTGGCCAGTTTACAGCCTGAGAGAAGAGGAGGGTTTCACCACAGGGTGCAACTCCTCCAATAGAAATGCTCCGTCACTAATGTAGGACAGTGCTGAAAGACCTGAAACTGTGACTCCTCAGATACAAGTGAAGCTGAATGTGATTATTTTGACTGACTGCATTCGCGATATAATTTGTGATATTAGAGTTAATTATATATTTTGCATCATTGTTCTTATTCTCATTGACAAACGTTAAAGTTATCTGCACCATCTGAACAAAAGAAATCTGTAGAGTGATGTGTCATCAGGACGTCTCTGCAGCAAAACAGCAGTTAATCAAAAATGTTTTTTTGTTTTTTTTTCACCTCAACAAATGCAGTTTGAAAACCCCAGTAGGTCAAATAATGATTTCAATAAATTGTCAGTGTTGAGTCCAGGAGACAAGAGACATTTTCTCACCATGAGGTTGCTTCCTGTGTGGTTGCCAGACTTTCATAACAAAGCTATTAAATGTTTTGATTTTTTTCATATCTCTAATTTAATACGTTCTAATATGGCTCACGTCTGGTTCTGATTGAAAATGAAAGTTAAAAAAAAAATTTCTTTTATAAAAAAAAAGGTATTGAAGGAATTGAAGCTGTTTTTTAATCGGCTGTTTGAGTTTGAAAACTTCATGTCGAGGTTGTGTCTAACTTTTCTGGACTGACAATGACATGACGTCAATTTAACCTGAATATACTGGAGACCATTACCCTGATTTGAATGGGATTCTGGGGACTATCTTTGGCTGAATGACGGCCGTGACTGACAGATCAGTTCATCTAATAAACAGGTTTCTCCTGCTGAAAGTGCAGATGCTTCTCGTTCGTGTGGCTTATGTTTCACCACTCAACTGAATTATATGGCTTTAGAGTTATGAATTATTGCCACCTGTAAAATGACGTTTCTGTTTACCAGGCATCATGTCAGGGTTTGTCTTCAGCAGATGATCCTGTAGACCTTTGATCATGAAGTGCAAATATCTAGTCAGCTGGTAAAATCAACAGACAGGTGAAGTGTGGATTCAGCCAGAGGAAGGTTTTTCCTCCATGTTGTCTGTGGGGGGGTTTGAATATTTTGAGGGGAACAAATGTGTCCGAAAATATGATACAAGTCAAACAGGATGCAAGAAAACAGACAAAACGTTCAGCAGAAATCAAAAGCTGGTCACAGGGAACAAATGATGGGCTGAGGAAAGGAGTCACTCCTGATGTGAAATCTCTACTTACAGGTAATAAGAGTAGGAATAAGCATGTCTTCTGAAGCATGGTGAGGTGAGGCCGATGATGACAACAGAACCCAGAAGAAGGACAAACACATTGGATTAGTTCATGGTTTGAATGAAAAATTATTTTTGACTGGTTGACATTTTAAACTGATTCGTCCTCTTATCTTACAACCTGTCCATCTACCTGCATGTCTTCTGTGTCCTCATATGCAAACCTGTGAAACTTTGCTGTCCATCAACTCTGCCTCTCTGGATTTGTTCTACACTCAACAGTCTGACAGTTTGACGTCTGTCTAGTCGACTGGTCTCGTGCTGAATTGTCCTCCGCTGCCTGCCGGCCTATGTTTCAGTTTACTTTGTGAGAAGAGGCCGCTTGCAGCCTCATCAGACCCTCGATGGGAGATTTTAGCCTTCTCCAGCAAAAAATCCAGCTGTGACGTGGTCGGCAGTCAGTCAAATAAATTAGAAGTAATAAGGAGCTCTATGGTTTGTGAAATGATCATTTCACTCACCCCGAGTTTTTTTTTTTTTTTTTTTTTTTCATGAGATTGGCCCGTTCGTTAACTTTTAAGAGATGAAAACACAGACGTCATATCCATCCATCACACGCTCTTGTGCTCCATGCTAATGCAGTATCGCACACTCTGATGATGTAACAGCTGTATGATTATTTTATATAAGGAATATAACATGCAATAACACTGGTTTTAAATAAACAGTTTGAGCTGTAGATTCAAAATTTGCAACGTGAAATGTAATTTTCCAAAAACAGCTGAGGAAGCTCCTACTTGTGCACAAACCATAAATTATGTGTTCATCCAATGAGAATCAGTAACCACCTTTAGTTTCAGGAAGTGGAAACTAGGTTCAATATCGGTTCAATATTTGGCTTATTGTTTAAACAGCAGGTGACATTTTTATTCTCTGTATGTTCTCATGGTTGTTTGTGCACTATGGTCACAACATCTTATTGTATGCTTTCGTTTAAACCACTGATTTGTTTTTGTTTGTTTTCCTGCTCTGGGTGTCTTTGAATCATAACCAGGAGACCAATAAAGTTTTCTAAATTGAACTGACCAGCATGTGTTAAAGTGTTAGCATGGAGGGACATGTGGATGTTTCACTGTCTGTGTCCTCATCAGCTCACAGACGAACAGCAGGACAAGTCACCCTGAACTTTTTTTTTTTTTTTTTTTACATCAGTTCAACCTGCGACCTTTCTTGACCTTTAAGGTAATAAATAAATGCTGCTTAAGTCTGTAAAATTAAAATAAAGCGGAAGATAAATGAACCAAAAAACAGGTGCACATCTGGTGCCTCCATCACCGACAGGCTGCTCGAGAGACAGACATGGGATGAAGGGTGACAGAAAATAGCAAAAGGTAGAAGATGGAAGTTTGGTGGAGGAACAAATGGAAGCAGAGGTGATTCTTTAGTTTGATGAAGAGTGAAATATTATTACTATTATTATTATTATTATTACTATGATCATCATCTGTAGGTCTTATCTGTTAAAGTTTGAATTCATTAGTTCAACTACGTAAATCACAGTAAATCACAATAAATAAATAATACAATTAGATAAAAGATAAAACAAAATAAAATAATAAAACACATCAAAAATAAAGTTTAGGTTTTATTGTTTTGCCAAAACTTTGTCCTTCTCTTTTGTCCTTTACTTGACAGCTCAGATCTATATGACTGCATTCCACTTGACTCATTCATCCGTGTGTGTGTGTGTGTGTGTGTGTGTGTGTGTGTGTGTGTGTGTGTGTGTGTGTGTGTGTGTGTGTGTGATACTGGACTCTCTGCAGTACCTCTGTAATGGTTTGTTGGCAACTTTTCCCCTCTGGCATACACCCTTCAACTGGTGAGAGGCCAGAGATTGGGAGCTCATAACATCACACACACACACACACACACACACACACACACACACACACACACACGCACGCACGCACGCACACACACTGCACTACACTGACTTTGAATAGAAGGGGAAAGTCAAGCAGGACGGAAAAGAATCAATAGTAAATTTGTTGTCATTTAAAGAAGAGCAAACTAACTTCTGCAGACCCCATCCATCTATCTGTCTATCCATCCATCTGTTTATTCTAAAAAGAAAACTGAGAGGTGAAAAAAAAAGGCTAAAGGAGAGCGAAGGCTGACACCAGCGTATTCTCAACACACACTGCTGTTTCATGAAAGCCTTTATACAGTACACACCACGTAACACACCTGCGGACACACGCGCACATACATGAGGCACTAACTGTATTCAAATACCTACCTATGCACACACACACACACACACACACGCACACTCTCTGTCATAGCCATAACCCTCTTTAAGGGCTCTGCTGACATTGTACTTATGATATTAATAAAGCGCAGAGCTGAGAGCCCGACTGTAAAAGCCACAGCCGTTAAAACCGCTCATAAATATTAATATGGCGTAGAAAAAACACTCCACTCGGTCGTGCACGGCCCTGTGTGTGTGTGTGTGTGTGTGTGTGAGAGAGAGAGAGAGAGAGAGGGAAGATGTGTGAGAGAGGTGGTGATGGTTGTAAAATAATGATAATAACGTGTTTGTGTTTATGTGTATAAAAAGTGATTAATCGATCGATTGATTGATTGATTGATTGTTAGCCAATGATGGTTGTGGATATTTCCAGGACTTTTGTGAAGAATAGGTTTCATGAGTTGCAGCTCTGTAACAGCACAACAAAGTGTTGTTACTGTATCTGTAACAATAAGCTGAGAACAAGAAATTAGAGTCTGGTCAATGAAGAGGAGACTCATTTTGTCCTGCAGGAACTTGAAGTGTAATGACTTCAGTGCTCATAACTGGACTCTGATGCTGGGCATGTTCCAGTCGGGGGCCATCGCCATGACGACAAAAAAGTGTGTTGTAGTAGATGTGTTTGAAAACCTGGAAATCTTTCAGTCAGAGATGCAGACTGTCAGAAGATTTTCTAAAATGTTACATGAGGAATAAGTTGAATATGAAAAATATGTCCAATCATTAAAAAAAAGACTCCTTCAAACCGAGCATCTGAACACCTCAAAAACTCAACCCTATTTATGAACAATGTGTTCAGACTGCAGGGACAAACGGCCCAATTCCAAAGATCCACGTCTGATTATTTTCAATACAACTTCAGTCATATCAGAATTTCACCTCGCTCTCGATTGATGGTTGAAATCACTTCCTGTGAATCCATTCACATCATCATCTCACCGCCCCTGGCTCTGCTTCCACCTCCACCTCTGTACAGAAGTGGCTGCCATCGCTCCACAAAAAGCCATAATTAAAAATCTGGACCTTGTTCTCCTCGTCCTCGTTATCACCTGCTCGTGAATTCACCGACTTCCACTCAGCATCAACCTCGAATAAAACCATGAATCCCGACTTCAGAGGCCTCTTAGTTTACTTCTGTGTGACATTGTTCTTTAGCTTATGTTCAGGTGGATCTTTCATGGTTCATGGTGAATCCATCCATCCATTCATGTCTCAACACATCAATCTATGAACTCTATATTAGATTAAAATTCTCCTGATATCGTGATTCAAAATACAATATTGGACATTTAATAACAGTTAAGTATTGTCATATCCCACTTAGCTGAGACAAAATACACCCCCACAGTCTGTAATGTGCCGCGAGCAGTCGGCAACTCAAAGCACTTTAACATGGATGAATGCCAGACGTGACTCATGTGGCCATATCGAGCATAATGCATTCTGGGTAAGGCTGTTTTTCACGGCTTTATGTCGCATGCAAAGGGGTTTATAAAAGAAAAAAAAAAATCAGATGGCCATATTTATGACGACTGCTGTTTATCTAGTTCTGTGACTACACACACACACACACACACACACACACACACACACACATACATACACACACACACACCTGCTCTGATATGATGGCTGGAGCTTATCTGAGCTCAGTACGAATGGTTTGTGCTGAAAACACACCCAACCATTTTTACACTGATAGGATGGTGATAGTTTATCATGGTCTTATATGAATACTAACAGCTGGAAACACACACACACACACATTTCAACATGGCTATAGTTTATCATGCATTTATATGTATGTATATATGACGGAATATGTTTCCTTTCTCTAAAGGCAGAGTTGGATGAAAAATTTCTCACCTACTGCGTGAACACACACACACACACACAGGCTACAATCTGTCATCTACACACACACACACACACCCACGGGCTGGCGTGTACAAAACGACACATATGAGCACACAAACATGAACATAAGGTCTTTTAGTGACACATGTTACATGTTGTCAGTGCGGCTCGTTAGCACCTCGTTACAGCCAATTCCATAGACAGGACGTGTGTGTGTGTGTGTGTGTGTGTGTGTGCACGTGAACACACAAACACACATGCTGAAGAGCAGCTAACCGAGCAGCAACCGAGCATCATGTTAGTCAAACGTTTCATGTGTGAAACTGGTTGGAGAGCGAGTTCATTAATATGTTTTAAAATGGAAGCCAACGTCCTCTTCATCTTTATTTATAAGTGAGTAAAGTAATTAGCAAGACGTCAACATGACGTGTGCATATGGACACAGTCTGGAATGAGAGAGAGAGAGGAAATAAAGAACGTCTATAAATATCGAATTAAATGAGTTGACTGCATCGGGAACAGCTCATGTATTAAGGTCGTATTAAGTTTCCATAGTGACGTGTTTCAGGTGATTCTCTGAACAGTGACTGACCTGAATTTATCAATCTGTGTTTAGTTTTTTATTTTGACAACAAGATAATTGGAGCTGCAAAGAACAATTTAAAGAACAGTTTTATTTTCTGATGCTTCATATTAACTAATACAATAATATAATGAATCGTGTTCCTCGGATGATTTTGTTGATTATCATACTAATCGATGTACAGTAAATATTTATTGTCCGTTTTTCATTCCTGTTGCTCATCAGAACATTTGGCTCAGATCTAAGATAAGATAAGATAAGATAAGCCTTTATTCATCCCACAGTGGGGAAATTCACATTTCAGTTTACATCTGAGGACGCTCGCTGCTTCATAATGTCACGCCTCAGACTGAGGCCGTAAACAAATCCACACATGCATAGTTTATAGTATCTAAATCATTTATCTTGACGGCAAAATGTCAAAGTTGTTGCCAGAAAAAGTTCAAAGAGCGACTCCCGTATTAACATGCTTGTAAAACAGCGGTGGTTTTACAAAGCAGTAAACTGATGGAGCTGTTTTCACCTTCAGCTTCACCTCCAAACAACGTGGCTTTAGCTGAACTGTGGATTTGTTTACAAGCCGTCTGCCAGTGTGACGGCCGGCTAGCGTCGCTCGCTCTGGTAGCCGGCGTCACACGGCTGAGTCGAACACTTCATCCCTCAGCAATTAGCCTGTACCGTAAAACGTTTGCATAACGAAGGGGAACCACAGAAACGAGAGCGGAACAGGAAGCTCTTTGAGGCGTTTACACGTGTGATCACACAGTACACGAGAGTTTGTGCATCTGTGTGTGTGTGTGTGTGTGTGTGTGTGTGTGTGTGTGTAAATAGCCATCGCCCATTATAACAGTGCTGTAAGTGGACCATCAAGCATTTATCTCAGCAAGCAGCAGAGTCCATTATTCAACCATGTGTCACATCTGCAGAATGGGGGTCAAGTCCAGCTCTGTGTGTGTGTGTGTGTGTGTGTGTGTGTGTGTGTGCATGTCAACACTGCCAAATTATCTGTGAATAAGTAAAACTTTAGTGTCTGTCAGCATGGAAGCACTCAGGACTCGAGTGTGTGTGTGTATATACAGCATATCCAACACACACACACACACACACACACACACACACACACACACTCTCACACACTCTTCACCACTCGGCCTTGTAAGAGCCTGCCATGTGCAGTGGATCCAGCCTGAGTCCCCGGGCTGACATCAGCTACTAATCGCCTCAATTCTCTTGTCACAGACGGAACCCCCCGAGGGTGCACTCCACTGTCCTGGAAGAGGAAGTGTCCTTTTGCTCCCTCAGTGCGGACGATCATCATTTATGTCTTGACTTGTTCGACTGGGTTGAGTGGGTGGAAGGGGGGGTAATTTAAGATCTAACAAAAACAAGGGTCAAGGCTTTCCCCTAATTTCCTAATCAATCATCTGTCTGAGTCGTGGACTCTCTCTCTCTCTCTCTCACTGTCTCTCTCTCTTTTCTCATGAAGGATTTTGTTCACAAAGTCACTTCAAAACTTAATTATGGTAAAGCAGCAGCTCACCACCACATTATTTCAGCTTTAAAACCCAACTAACTTTGTTTTGCAATTGGACTATATGAAAATACTAAAAGTCAAAAACTGAACCAGTTGCATGAAAAAGCTGAAGTAAAACAACTTGGTCAAGGTTTGATCTATGCGACAACTTTGGTCGCAGCTAAGTTTCAGGAATTGAACCCTGGTTCATATAAACCGGTCCATCATGACCCCCCGACCTTCACATCAAACCACTTCTCCATCCATGAACCTGACACCTGACAACACTGAACATGTTGACCAGATTCAACATGTGAGCACTGATGATTTTTTGTCAAAAAGTGCATCTTGTGTTACGTAACTCACAAATCAAATCGAAGCCTCACAGTGTTTAAATGCACGCCGAGGTTTTTATTAGAGAAAAACCAAAGCCATCGCTGCCGTGACGGGCACGGAGCGGCTTGTCTTTGAGCCCAGAGGAGTGTGGGTGGGGATATTTGTGAACCGTCACATTTCGTTCGGCAGGATATTACCACACTTCTCCCTCTTAATTTCCCACCTCTGTTGTTTTCGCCGAAGCCAAACGCATAATTTCTGACCCACGAAGTTGCTCTAATTATTTAACCTTTTTCTAATACTTGGGGGGGCGGCGGGCTGGCTCCGGTCTCGCTTCTGAAAATCTCTGCTTGATTGCTTGCTTTCCGGAGAGATGTAATCAATTACGCCGACCTGCTCCCGCTATAGAAAACAGAGGAATCTGGAACTCTCTCGCTTTCTGTCTTTTCCATTTCCAAACGAGTGCAGGTGTAGATATCATCATCACTGACAGTGCATCACAAGCAAATGACTGGGGAAGCATAGGACAGACAAACAGAACATCTCTCAGCACACAGAGGTGAATTCTGATGCAATGACAGTCTCCATGGATGCATAATGGTTCAACGTGCACGAATTACAAAATAAAATAAAGAAGTAAATCAGCGAGCACAGATGAAATGACATCACTGCACAGATGAGTTAACAGAAATGATCAAACACAGAGGGAGGTCAACCGAAAGCATCTTATGTCAGTTAACGAATGACCTCAAACATCAGAAGATCACGAGCGGCCATTTTGAAAAGTCCCATTTACTCAAGCATCACTGTGCTTTTATTCCCCCGAGACGAACTGTCAGTCATCAAGGAAAACAAAGACATAAATGAGGACTTCTATAATGGCTCATGTTCGGTTCTTATAAGAACAGAAAGACCTGAATTTCAACCACTGACTGACACAGATCTCGGCGAGAGAAGCGTCAACGTGTCACAGGGGTTCAAATATTAGGTATTTCTTGTTCCACACTCTTAGAGAAAAAGGATGTGTAGCTCCTGAAACAGTGAGAATTGATTTATTCCAGATTAGATGTTGGATCTTAATTCATTCTTAATTGTGTCTTTTGTGTGTTGCATCAATTATTTTTAAATATGGAAAAAAATCAATCAATCAGACGACTGTCGGAAACATCACATCCCTTTTCCAGGTGTAACCGTGGTGATAAGATGCCTTTGGTGCAGGTGAGAGTCACAGTGAGGAACGGAGTGGATGTGCTGATGTCTAGAAGTAAACATACAATACCCCACGCTCAGAGTTCTCCACGTGTGAATCTCTCTATCGGAGCAAGGGCAAGGCAGGTACAGGACGGGACGGGAAGGGGGAGGAGCCAAAGACAGGAAACAGGAAGATAGAGAGAGACATTAAAGGGTGCGTGAGACTCGAGTCAGAGGTCGTGGTGAGAGTCAGAGGTCACACCTGACTCTGATTTCCAGCATATACATTTTTTTTTCTTTTATAGATATGGTCAAATTATGAAAGCATGTTGTTCTCAGACATTAATGACAATGACCTGAATGCTACATGCTACATTTGTACACCCATTCTCTGCAATCAATCAATCCTTTCTGATCAATCCTTAACATTAATTTAACTTAAAGTGAATGAGGCTAAAGATCAGACCTGTCCCACAGACTTTCTCCAGCCGTGTGTCTTGTGCTGCTAAGTGATGTATCAAGATGGAAGGATTTATCAAGGTGACAAGTTTCAAACAAGGAGACGATAACAGGCAGAAATCCCAGAGTTTCATAAGTGACATGAGCAATTTCTCACAGAGCTCTGTGAACACAGACGGAGCCTGGAGAGGCAGGAAACATTCAGCAGCTTCAGAGAAGCTCGGACATGAAGCCACGATGAGCAGAGACAATTCATTTTACCCTCATGTCTTTGAATTTGAAGACATCCTGTCATCAGTGATGATGGTCAGATTCTACTCTGTCAAACTGTCTCAGATTTCTTCTCCTTTTTTTTTTTTTGTTGCAGACTTCAGAGAGAAAACCAGGGGAAGTCATTCAGTCAATCAGTGACACAAATTTACAGCACTAATTCAACTGATTTTCACTCTTTCAGAACAGTGAGAATAAAGTTTACTCATCTATTCAGGACAGAATCGAGAAATGTGGAAAAGTGAAAGTGTTTATGGGAAAAAGATAAAGGATGTAACGACATAAAGTCACGGCAGATCATGAAATAGTCAGAAATTTAATCTGTAGTGAAAGATTTCAAAATCTGACTCTGATTATTATTCTTTGATCCTATAGACATAGTTGAGCCAAGATCATTTAATATTGTTGTCTGACATAATTCAGACGACACCAAATTCATTAGACAAAGTCGGTCCTCAAGCAGTGAGAAGTTTGTGACTCCAGGAAAAACAACTGTATCTCTGAACTCTCTCTTCAACCCAGTCACAATTAATTTATTCTCTGTGATCTCCTTTTAATGACTGTGAATAAAATGAATAAAAAGAATCCTGTATATTCAGTTTGGACTGTTTCACAAACTGCCGTGATGCTGGTCAGAGATGTTGTGTATCGTTGTTGCCGTTCGAGATGCTGAGAGCGAACAGAGGTGAGAGAGTGATCTGAGAGCTGGAATGGATCAGCCTGAGTGCAGAAAGCAATGGATGTACAAAGTTCTTGCAAAAAGCCTGATTCTGGGTACGTTCATGCACTTGTTAAAATAAACTGAAAAACATGTGGAGAGAAAGCCAGATGTTTATTTTAAACCATTTCACTGTGCAAACTGACTTTAATTTAAGCATCATGCTCTTATCTACAGTCAAACTGATTAGGACCAAACTATTAGAAACTTTTTTTCTTGTACGATTACAAGAAAAATTGGCAAAACTATCCACTATTACTTCTTGTGTCATCTTGTCTTCTTAGCAGACAAGGAATCAGATATGGTGGGAAAATTCAATTAGGTTACAAAATACATGAGTTCAAACCAGTGGGAACTTTAAAGTGAGTCTTGCTATCGAGGACACTGAGAGTCCGAGATATGAGTCAAATATTTTGGTCTGTTTGAAAACGTCTCTCTCCCATCTGGAGCTCTGCCTCTGTGTGTGTGTGTGTGTGTGTGCTGACTCCTCCTTAGACATTTGAAGCCAATATTGACATTGTTGTTACACACACACACACACACACACACACACACACACACACACACAGATGGTGATGATATGGCACTGACTTTGATGACACTCGTATTTTATATCCAGCCACACAAGCAAAAAAAAAAAACAATCACTGCTAAACAGAGATATACATGTAGACACAACACAGACTGACACACAAGGAAACACACACTCTCTCTCTCACACACACAAACACTCTCTGATCCCCTAAATACTAACAAAATGTTTGTCGCCACTATTAAAACATCCCATATTCTGCGCTTCTCGGCTGAGTGTGTGTATTTGTGTGTAGCTGTGTGGATCCATCTTTGTGTGTTTGCAGGCACATTGACTCCAGTGTGAGTGTGTGTGTGTGTGTGTGTGTGTTACATCTTTGGCTTTGCACATGTTTGCATGTGCATAAACATCCTTATGTCTTTCTGTTGTTTTTAATGTTTAACACCACACTTATTTGTCCACTGCAGTCATACTGTGTGTGTGTGTGTGTGTGTGGAGACACTGTCACACACTGTCTTGCAGCATCTGTATCCTGTGGCCTGTTGCTTTTCAGATTACACCCCAGTCTCCATCTACCATCTCCACATGACATGATGAAGATCTGAGACTCTGACAAATACTTTTTCTCACTGGTATCAACAGAAGATAAGAGAAGATTTTCCTTTATTCATCCCACAGCAGGGAGATGAATAGTAAATAAGAATGCAACGGAAAGAAATATAAAAGATTATCAGTATTAACAATTTAAACAAAATATTCACTGTAGACAGGTAAAAGAAAATCAAAAAGAAAATAAGTAAAAACTAGAAAGGAAAAAGCTCAAAGGTGAACTAGTGCTGCTGTAACAAGCCGCCATGAGGGCGGCGCCATTTCCAAACACCGATGTCTCTGCAGAGGGTTTCTTCTAATGTTTATTCTAAATTCCACGCACAGATGTCGACTGGCTCTTCCAAATGTCAAATCATTTTTATCGACCAATTGTATCGGAGGGGCGGGGCTTACACACACTAACCTTGAGTTAACCACGAACTCTTCCGAGCAGTTTAGAGACGTAGCGTAAATTGCCATGACAACACACCTCGAGTAAAACCTATCCACCTTCGTATTACAGGTTAATCAGGAAGTTACCCCCGACGTCACGAAGTTACTCCTGAACTTACTCCGATAAGCTGGTTACCTCGCTTCGTGGTACAGCCCACAGTTTGACCTGACTGACCCGACCTCACTTGTCAGGACCTTTTAAATACAAAGTCCCTCAAGTGAATTAATAATTAAGACATTTCTGCACAAATGAATCTTTAAGACCAGAAGACAAAAGCTAATGTGAAAGGTGGATTTGCCAAGAAACATTTGCGTCTCAGAGGCCAAATCCAAAACTGTACTTCATCTGAATGTTTGCCTACGTATCTTCATCTTGGTGCTTTTTCCTTTACTTATTTCCTTTGTTTGTATTTAAGCTATTGGACCAACAAGGCCCATCAAGGTTGAGTCTATTTTCTTGAGGTTGACCCAAACGTGACAGCAGCGTGAAGCCTCAAATGAAAATAAAATCGCAGAAGTTGGCCGGAAGGGTCAGAATTTCAAAGAGGCTGGATGAAAGAAAACAGGTGGAAAAAGTTTAAACACCGTGTTTTTTAAGAGACGTCACCTTCTCTCAATTATTTCTGCTTCTCTGGCATCGCACCAAAAGACGAGCCAGTGTTTAGGGAGCGTCAGGAGCATTAATTATTCATCCGCTCTCCTCTCAACCTTTTTATGAAAAGTGTATCTTCCAGTGCCGCTTGTTCGAGCCCTCGGGGCCACCTGGCTGCAGGAACATCGAATCCCCATTAAGGCTTCAGCCGTGTCCGGCATTATTCACTTTTACATCACATTATCAGCAACATGTCCGGGCTTCCCCTGAAAACAGTCCATTTGGAACACGTGTAACGGCGCTCTGAAAGATTAATCGGACAGCGGTGCGTGTTCGCTCACCGACGAAGTTTGGTCACGGAATAATTCATGGGCTCTGAAAGGCATGTAAAACACTTTCGATTGAAGAAACACTTTTTGTGGCACCCGGACGACTCAAGTGTGTGGAATAAAACATGGATGACCTCGGGAAGGAGTGTGCTAAACCTCCCGCTGTCCAAATCTATTTGTCTGAACTCCTCTATCAATTCTTCCTAAAAATGAGTTTTAATCTTTCTTTTACTTTCTCGTACTTTCATATTTGCTCCGTGACTCTGTTCTGACCCGAACGGGACCTTTCGCTTCATGAGCAGCATCTCAATCTGGTTCCATATTTCATTTCTCTCCTTCCACATGCCGGCTCTCGCTCCTCACTCCTCCATCCACCCTGGTGGTGTTTGCCCTCTAATTGGCCTTTTTATGTATATCGCGCCCTGTTAGCCGGGTTAGCATCTGATTAGCATATAGATTTGACCCCCAGGTTAACCAGCTCTGCCTTGTTTTCACTTTTCATATTCTTCAAAATTCGAACATGTTCTTCTTCCCTTCTCTTCCTTCTGCTGTTCAGCTCCTCTCCCATAGTCCCTCCCTGCATCCTCTCCGGATGTTTCCGACTATACATTCCTTGTTATTCCGGCCGTTTTTCCTCCTCCGGCTCTAATACATTTTTATCCTCTTGGTGTTTGGAATATTCTCCGTTAGCCTCTGATTAGCATTGCCGGCTGACCCCGTGCCCTCGCTGACTCCCCGGCTGCTCCTGCCCACTTGGAATGGATGTAATGTTGTGTTCGGACTGGCGATAAGGTATCTGGCAGTTTCCCTCCTGTATTTCTGTCCAGTTCCAGTTCCCCTTGTTGTGTAAGACTGGGCCTTAAGTTTGTGGTGAAAGAACAAAATAATACTGAATTGCCTGGTATTGAAAAGTAAAGATAGAAATTCCCTTCCTGAATCATCATGGGATGGGATTTGCCCCACATTTTTCTTAGTGACAGATCATGCTCGAGCAGCATTATTAGATTTATTTCATCATGATTACGTAAGAGAGGATAATATGTTATAAAATAACATCAAACAATCGGACATTAATCCGCTGAAGGCTAAACTACCCTATCCTTCATTAGAGTTTGAAAGATTTATATTACAGATCTTTATTTCCTTTACATTCATGTTGAGAGTAGCAGCTTCGAAATTGATACATGAGAATAAAATTTCACCAGAACGCAGGAAAAAAAATGTCATGGAGGACGACCCTGCATGGTTTGTGTCCCCAGGTACGAGGCCGCTGCCAAGGTGTCATATGGCCTGTGTGTGTCCTATCAATTGACCTCTGTGGAAATATGTAGAATAGATGTATGTTGGAAGATTCACTCTGTCCTTGCAGCCAACGTGTTCAGTTTGTTGACCTGAAGAATGTGGACATGGACACGCTATAAGAACTGGACGCTGTGCTCTGGATCTAACTTGCTCTTGTCTTAGTTTCGTTGTGCTCCTGCAGGTTTATACCACAGGTTATACACTGACTGAGGTTAACAACACAACAAGAGCTTTCATTTGTTTTCAAAGTCATCTAAAACGGGTACAAATAAAGCTTGACGTTCACTATGTTCTGACCACATCAGCATCCATGCACTGACCCACGGAACAAATCAAATGCCATTTTCAAAGGAAAGAAAACATCTCCCAAGTACTGAAAGTCAGAGCTGGGCAGCTGTTGAACGCTGCCAGTTCATGAGCCACTCTTAGATCCTCGGCTTTCCTTTCAAGTACTTTCATGCTATTCAGGTTGTTTGAGCATCTACAGATCCACAATGTGAGTATTTTTTTTTTTTTTTTTTTTTTTAAAGATAAAAAAAAGAAAGTAATGAGAGGATTCTCTGTCTCGGTATGTTTGTTCAAAATAGCCTCTACAGAGCAATTCAAAAGTCATTCTGAAAGAGCGTTGGTGTGAAAATTGCAGCTTAACCGAGCGGCGACTGCCGCGCTGCGAAGACTTGACGGCTGCTATTAAACATGGCACGAGATGTGATCAACTTGAGTAATTTTATTTTTCACTCTTGGCTGATATGATAACTGTCCAAACTGTCTGCAAACTGTCGGCTGTGTCGTGACTGTGACACTAACTTCTACCTTGCTTATGCTAGAAAATGGCCTCAAAACTGATTCAGAAGTGACGTTTTAAAACATAAGAAGTCACAAAAAAATCTCTTGTAAACAATAAACAGAAGCATAAATCCCTTTGAAATTAATAATAGTCCTTCTGAAAACAGTTAACATTATGATTTATTTTGATGTTTACTTGCAAAAAAGTCTTATGGTTTAAGGCCTTGGGCAATCAGAGCGAGTAATCCTCTGGTGGTACTTCACTTTCCTTCACCTGCTCCTGGCTCTGGTCTGAGTTTTGTACCTTAGATATGCTTCAATTAGCAACATCATGAAAAGTGGTTCTTTGCATGTATTGTGTTGATTTTCTATTTGCATTAGTCAGACTAAAGAAATGCTTTAACGATTGTTGCTCAGCAAATTTTTGCAAAAGACAAAAACAAAACAAATGACAAAAAATAAAAAAGGATGATGCATGTTTGAAGCATGATGCCAGTGAGGTAGAGAGTGATGGGAGAATGGATGAAGTAGAGAAAGTAAAGGACAGAGAGGCAGGTGATGGTGGCGAGCCAGTGTGCATGTTAACACAGACACAGGAAGCTGTGTGCGTCTGCTAACGGAACGAAAACACTGTTCATCTGGGCTTTACAGATCTAAACTCCGGGCACATTTGTCATTATTATTTATTTTGCCTTTAAGGGTTGTAGAGGATTAAGTACATCTCCAGATTTAATACATAATTCTGACCTTTTATTTGGCCTCGAGAAATGAATATTTGTGGCCTTCGCAATCAGAACGATCAGAGTGTAACCTGCACTGTTTGATAAAACTAAGGATTTTTGTTGACTGACACTGAAACTACACACGAAAAAAAACATTTAAAATTCTGATTCAATCTACCTTATTACATGTTTTACTGAAATCCATTTCGCCCTCAGACATTAACCTTCCCCCTCGTCCATAAATGTAAAATTGAGCATCTGTTTCTACCTGTATGCTGTTCTGCACATACATATTAAATTCTACCTGCATGAGGACACTTGACATTAAGAGTTCTATCCATCAATCTATCTATCAATCTAATCAATGATATGGTTTAAAGATGCTAAATGTAGTATTTTATCCACCAACACACACTGTTATCCAAGTTCTTACTGTCACCAAAATGACACAGCGGTCGTAGAGATGATTGGTAGCCTCGGTCTAAATGCCAGCGCTGCTCTTATTGCTGGCATCTTTCGGCAGATTTTTTAATCAGCCGTTGGCTCTGCTCACCGTCTGCTCTCACCAGGAACCAGGAAAGTTTCAGTTGAGCTTCCTGTGGCAAACATGGCCGAACAAATCTGGCTCATGATGCAGCACAAAGTCTGACGGAGGCTACCAACTGTTTTATTCATAGGTTTAGTAAATTGCAGTGAAGATAGAAAATGGATGTGTTGATGTTAAAATGCTACACATAGCACCTTTAAGCCGCCGGCACATCCTTGATGTTGGGTTTGTAACTTACCTGCGTTTGAAGGTGAGGACGACGCCGAGGAGGATGATGATGAACATCAGGATCCCTGCGATCACTCCGGCCATTTTCACTGTGCTGTCCACCTGCTTCTCTGGCTCCATGGCATCTGAGTCCTGGGTGGACGCACCTACACACACACACACACACAGACACACACACAGACATACACACACACACAGGTATGCACATAGTCACATTGGTAGGCATCCACATACAAATGGCTCAGTGCACAAACATAGAAAGGAACACACATGCATACAGAGTCAAACACATAAACATAGTCATGCACACACATTATACACACACACACACACTCATTCACAGTCCAACCATGGCAGCCATTCTTGATGAACACGCACTCCTTCATACATGTATGTTAGCCACAAACAAAGACACAATGGACACACTTGATCCCAAGGTGAAGATACTCTAAACACATCAACAAGCAAAGAGCAAAAAAAAAAAAAACGCAGCTTATGAAACTTCATGCACGAGGATGAAAATCAGCAGTGTTAGCCAGAGAATGCAACAAGCCGACAAGGTGCGACTCAAAGAGCAGATATGAAGAGTTTTGTAAAAAAAAAAAAAAGAAAAGAAAAAGTTCCTAATTTATCGTTAATTTTCTCAGACTTTAATTTTTTTTTTAATTTTTTTTGTCTTTTTTGTTATTCTGAAAGCAAATTTCATTTTGGAACAAACAAGGTAAAACTCATTCAATCGTATCCTGAGGTTAACACTAACATTTACTGGGAAATAAAACTATGCTGGGGCCATGAAATTAGCATTAGCAGCAAAATTCAAAAATAATAAAAAAAAAAATCTTGTAGCCTAAAATATTGAAAATGAAAATCAGTTTGTTCAGTTCATGAAATTAAAAAAATGAAAAAGAAAACAGATAAAAAGAAGATGTAGAAAAATAATGTCAACAATCTCAAAGCTACAAGATTTTTTTCTTTTTTTTTTGGAATTCTGAATTCATTCCAGGTTACAAACAATAAAAACTTCCTAGTGACAAATGCACAAGTGTAGCAGTTATGCAAAGACACGGAGGTTTAAACGGCGCACATGCAGGATCGAACACAAGATCAGTAAGTACAAGGGTTAAATGAGCCGACAAAAAAATGATCAAACACAGTGGGAAGAAAATAAAACTTGGCCAGGGTGAATTGAAGAATGATGCAGAGTGGATTTTACAGCACGACAACACACGTTCACACAGATGAGAGCGCCGCCGTCGCTGTGTGGTTGGATGTGGAGATCGGGAGGTGAAGGTAAAAGAGCGAGTGTCACCTCTGAACGCAGACAGGGGGCGTACTTCACTTCCTGCTTGCTGCTTAGACTTCCTCACTTCAACATTGGTCAGATGATACAAAGGCTTCACTTCTTTCTTGAGTGATTTCAAGCTAATATATTAAGGTAAAGCACTTTATTGGACCCTTGACCCCAAAATGACGTTGAGCAGGGCCTTGCTTCGACCACACATTTAATCATATGCTAAGCTACTTACACCTGGTCAACTCGCCCTGTCCCCCCCTCCATCCCTACATCCATTCATCCTCTCTCTTATTCAGTCATGTTTTTACCTCTACCTCCTCTCCTGTCCACTGTCTGCGACCTGAAATTGACCCGGATGATTCAACTCCAGAGACGGATCCTCAGACTGATTCTCCTCCTCCCCGGCTTTCAATATATCCACCTCACACAGGCCTAAACTGAGACTTACCCCCTGACATTTATCCTCATCCTGACATCTGTTCATCCATCCTCAACATTCAACGCTTGCTCATTTCTTTAAACCTTTAAACCCTCAATTTTGTTTTGTTTTTTTAAAGTGAACTATTGAAAAAGCACCATGAGCACAAGGAGAAATTTACATGTAACTGTATATGATGCTAAATTTCTGTTATCATATTTTGATTATAGCTTACTGCTGAGCTTGAAATCTGACTCAGGATCTGTTGTTGTGAAGGATTGAGCTTTGTTTATGCTCCGGGACAGAAGTCAAACCGTGACAGGACAAAGAGGGAGTTTTGCTCTAGTGTCTCATGGGTCATGACTCGAGTTTCCGATTAAAAGGTTTGAGGTTTTTGCTGCATTGTCAAGATCATGTTGACAAGTTTTCTGTCGGTCTGTATCTTTTTCCTTCGAGGTGTTTTCATCAACGGAAATAATATGAGATAATATAAAAAAGGTGCATCAGATATTTCTTCAATGTTGGAAACTGTAGCAAAGAATTCAATGTGTATGACAAAGAGAGCGTAACCATAAACAGTGACAAGTACTGTGAACTGTGCAACACATGTACAACACATGTTCCATCCGTCCAAACCAGAAGTTCACCTCCGCTGAAAACCAACTGGGCACAATCCATCAAGGCCGGTTCACATTTTCCAACCACATCTTGCGAAACACTGAACGAGCGTCGAGCGTTTCTCAAACGCCACCTCTGGTCTGAGTTACACGTTGAACTCTCTCAAAGAAAAGCGGACTAAGTAAACCGCTAATGAAGCCGCCGCCGTCTGTGGGAGGACGAGGACGAAAGCGAGGTCGTGTCACCCAGAGATATAGACGTAAAGAAACGGGGACGGTGGCGATGGCTAAATAAAAAAGGATAACATAAAAATAAATAGATAAAAGACAGAGAAGAGTGGAAGAAGGAGATTTGTATAAAAACCTGACATGATGGTAAAGAAAAAGACGACTGGAAAGAGAAAGACGAGAACCCCTCGAGCGAAGGACCCTTTGGATCCAACACATGAATGCACCTGTTCTCCGGCAGACGTGCACCAAGCAGCCTCTTGTTATAACCTTGATAGACAAAGACGCCCGATTAATAGAGTAATACAGCTGCGTGGGAGTTCAGTTTAATCCCCTGTCTCTCTCATCTTCGCCCCCTCTGCAATAACAACACAAGGTTGGCAGAGGAATCCACTGAGCTAACGGCTTAAGCACCTAACCTTGGCACGCTTGGTAATAGCTGCCGCAGTCCTCAATGGCTGCGGTGACGAGATGTTCTTTTAAAAACCCTGAATGCCTTCAATGACAACGCGCTCGCCGTCTTTGTAACCCGATCACGGACGGCGGCCCCGTCTTCAAGCTGTATCATCTTTGGAAAAAAAAGTTTTAAAAAATTAAGAAAATACATCTGTCACTCTCCATCCTACACGTTAATGCAGGAGAGAAAGCGGCCTTTTCTCCCACCATGTCTTCAATGGAAATGAGACGTCAAACAGACGTTTTAATGGGGGAGTTAAGTCTGAGTGCTGCGCTTTATGAAAGTGCTGAACACATGGGTCGTATTTTCTCGTGAAAAACTGGATATTCAATGGATGCTGAATGTTTTATATCACTTAAGAAAAAAAAAATTGCAACTCTTAATTAACTGTTGAGGAATAATGACGATGTCTAAAAGCCGAATATATAATGAACAAAAGATCAAAGGTAGAAGTATCATCATCCAAGGCCGTAAAGTTGTCGCTGATGCTAAAATGAGTTGGAAAAAAAATCTTACATTTATTGTATTGCAGGAAGCTTCTGCTCACTTCATTCAAAGATACTGAGTGTTTTCACAGCTGAAAGTCTGAAGCACGGTCTCAACCAAGGTTTGCATTTTTATTGCAGTTTACACACTTGATTGGGTTAGTTAGTTGACCGTGTTGTCAGCTTGGTGGGTAGCCTTCTACTGCAGTTTAAAGTGAATGGAGAAAAATGAATGGACACATTAATTTCATTGCCACTATTACAATATTATTATGACACTATTACCTCTTCCAGCACAGACGAGTTTGAATGTGCCAAACGAACGTCCTCACTGTTTGCAGACTGTCGGCCAGAATGTCCTGTAATTGGTACCAAAGTCCAAATCATCAAAAAAAAAAAAAAAAATGTTTTCACACTGGAAACCAAACAGTGCTTCAATTGGATCCAGGCTGAGACCACCTCTGATGGTCTGGACCCTGGTGCGGGGGAATTTTCACACCAGTAATCTTGAATTGGATCAAAATTAAAAAGCCTGACAGTCCGGACCAGACGAGGTTGGTGTGAAAGGGCCGGGACAAGCCAACTCCAGCATGAGAAAGGATGTGAGGAACGGGGTCAGAAGAGAATCTGTGGAGCACTCGGAGCTGAGATTATTTTTACACATAAACAAAGTTGAAAATAAAGAGTGACTGTCCTTTGGAAAATTAACCCGGTTCAGACAACAACAGCTTCACACGTCTTGTGCCAGAAATGGACTCTAGTCGTTGAGTATTTGCTTAACCAACTCATCGTCAGACAGCTGCCTCGATTTCCCATGAACCCCATCAGAACACGGGCAGGACGCTCTCTGATCCCGTGTGGCCGTGGCATCATCAGAGAAGTGAGAACATCAGCGTGTCTGTACCTGTCGAGCACACTACAGTCACATCACAGCCTCCAGCCATCGTGGAAGAGACCAGTTCACACACGTCCCATGGTCCGCCAGCCGGTAATCACCCTGCAGGTGTATTAAACCTCAATTTCCCCCCTGAGCGATCCACAATATGTATCACCTGACACATTACGCCGTGACCCCATTTGTTCACACCTCGCCGGCCGCACGTGCTGATTGGGTTCAACAGTTCATGATGTAACAGCGGAGGACCCCATCTGGCGACGGGGTTCAGCTCCATTTAACACTGCGATTGGCCAGCATGGGAGCCGCTCGGCCAATCAGACGAACTCTGACAAGGTAGCAGAGGAGAAGTGATCTAATGCGACTGGGCCCCATTAACGGGGGGGTAGAAGTTGAGACAGAGCAAATCGTCAGAGCGAAATAGGATTGATGGACGACCGGCGCAAACACAATATGGAGACGCCGTGGCCTCATTTGTTAGCGCGTTGTCACTGTCGGCTAACAGGTGGCTCGTAAGTGTGTACAATTTATGGATCCATCTTGCTGTCTTGCCACCGGTGCTGGCAGGTGGTGTGGGGATTATTTTCTTGGCACATGTCAGGTCCCTAAAAGAGAGAGTTGGAACAGCAGAGGGCCTCATACCTAAACAATATGTTTGCTCAGGCCAATGTGCTCATCGTCCAACAGGACTGTCACTCTAATGTGATCGATGCTCCGAGAAACTTGACAACAACTAAAGTTCAATATCCTGCACTTGTAATTTTAATTGTAATGTCCAATCACCAGACGCATTTTAATTCTCTATTGAACATACACTGAGCAAAAATTAATACAGAGAACTGTCAGCAGTCGACATTAGCCGTTAGCTGTAGCATACTGTGTCGTGAAATACTGCTAAGACTGAAAAAAATCAAACTGTCACACTAAACGACTCGGACTTGATCACAGAAACATTCGTAGTTGCAGCCATTTTTCATTTCTCCAGTGATCAAAAAGTCCAAAATTACCTGAGATCATCACTCCTTACACATCACAGGATGAAAAGCTCTTCACTGACACTCGCCCTCATTGCCTTTGTAACAGGCAACGTTGCCATGTTCGACCGAATATGTGACCAGAAACGATAAAGATGAGAATGTGTTTCTAAGGGCACAATAAAATAAGTACACGATGAATTTGTCTGCACAAAACAAACTGGTTTCTCACAGAAAAACAAAGCTATAAATCTTTACTTAAATTAACAATAAAGTTGTTTTTAACCTATTTGCTCATCTGTATGCACAGTGTAGAGCTGAACAGAGGGGGGGTGGCCTGCATGGTAATGGCCAGAAGGGCCTTTTAAATTTTTTATTTTTCCCTGTGAAACCCTCCCAGGAGAAAGACATGACTTATCGATCTGAGAGGTATAACTGCTCCGACTGTCTCAGGATTCACAACCACTTGGCCTTCGCAGCGATAGGCCGTCCTACCGGGGGAATACTGCGGCCGTGGACAAGAGAGCGTTTACTGGCGGCTGCAGGGAATAAAAACACAAAAGATACCAGCTCAGTGGTTCGTAAATATGGTGGGAAGAGATGCTGCAGTGCTGCACAATGCATGCTTGTTGATACTGAGGCAGAAAAAAATGGTAGATTCCTCCATCCACAGGAATGTTCAGTAGCTCAGTGGCATCTTGAAATAGTATAAAATGAAAGATGACTATGTTGCACAGTCACTGTACAGCAGATTAGAAATGAACACCTGAGGTATGTTGAACTGTTTTTGAACGCTTCACGTTTACTCATGTTGGTTCAGATTTGGTCAGATATTTTCATCATATAATTAATTATACTTTACAATGCTAACGTGCTCCTACAAAAAAAGAATCAACTCTTATGCAGATGATGCTGTTTTACTTTCTGTTTTTACTGTAACTTTAAGAGGTTATTTTCATGCAGGATGTTCACAGAAACTGAAGTATTGTGCTAGAAAATACTAATTTGGTCGTCGTGCGTCGTGTCTCAGGAAGAGCTGCCTTTGGTGTTAAGACATAATAGAGGACGGATAAATGCATGAAAGGGGACTTCCTCAGTGTTAGCCATTGTAACTGTGACAACATCGGGCGAGTCATTATGCTTCCAAACGGCATTAATCCCCACAATTCCTTGTGTTCCTGAACGCGCCCCGGCCGTGCCAGCGTGTGTATGTGTGTGTGTGTGTGTGTGTAATATCCTTTTCATTTATACATCTCTCTGCACTTTTTTTCATTTCTTTTTATTTCTTCTACTTGGAGAGCATGATAAAATTATCAGGGAGGAATTATGGGTAAAACCAGAGATATTAAAAACATAATCTCATCCAAATGGAGAGAAGATTGATTCTCCCAGCTACCAACGCACTGCAGCAGCCCTGAATGGCATATTAAACGCTGCTTTGCTCTGTGTGTGTGTGTGTGTGTGTCTCACAGGTACAGCTCACTGTTTAAGTGTGGGTGCAGCTTTTGTGTGTGTGTGTGTGTGTGTGTGTGTGTATGTACAAATTGACTTTTCCTCTTCATTCACCTTTTTTTAAGTACTGCGAAAGTATTGCTGTGATCATATATTTAAATATAAACACATATATACGGTACACATGTATATATAATGTTTAATGCCATATGTGATAAATGGTATATGTCTATCAAGTACATGTACACATCTTGAAATGCATGTGTGCTACATAGGTTGTGTATTAAGTGTGTGTGTGTGTGTGTGTGTCCTAGATGAGGGTTGATGCGAAGGTTATTTTTTGGGTATTGTCTGTCAGCAGCTGCGGGGAGCATCCTCTGTGGATTAGCGTTAGCATGGCTGAGTGTGTTTAACAGGATTACTAATCTGAACTGTGCTGCCGCAGCGCTCTGTGTGTGTGTGTGTGTGTGTGCGTGTGCATGTGTGTCTAAATGTGGCTTTGACTGTGAGTCTGAATATCTGTGTGTGTGTGTGTGTGTCTGCACTTGTGTATATGTAACAATGTACCTGTGTGTAGCTGGGTCCCATTATAAATGTGTGTCTGTGTAGGCCTGCATGTGTGTGTGTGTGCGTGTGTGTGTGTGTGCGTGATAGAGAGAGAGAGAGGGGCTGAGAGGCAGCCATTAGCATTGTCCATTGTTTACTAAGTTATAGAGACTTAATGTTAATCCATGATCATCTGACCACACGAACATTCAAATACACACTCACACACACACACACACACACACACAAACACCAGTTTCCATTAATGTTGACATTAATGTTAAGGTCAGCAGGACACGGTTTAAAGTACTTTAGAGCTTTTAAGAACTAAAACGACTTAAATGCTTCATCATCTGGTCTCTGCAGTGTTTTGGAGTTGGGGGAGTGTGAACACTGAAAAAAAGAACTATATTAATATTAAATTGACAATATGCAATGTAGTATTTCGTTTGCCAAGATATATTAGAGAATTTAAACTTTTTTAAGGCTGAAGCTTTGTTCCTTATCCTGGATCACCATTTTTTTAAAGAAAACAGTGGAGCTACATCTTCTGTTTAAAAGGCTAATCCATTACATCTGCTGTGTGTGTGTGTGTGTGTGTGTGTTTGTCGTGTCTCTGTCAGAGTGTGTGTATTACACTGTATGCATTATCCGGCCTCTCTCCGGTCCAGATCTGTTGACAGCTACATGACAGCTCCTATATCCCCGCTGTACCCATTTTCTGAAAACAATCCCAAAATGCAATGCAACACGTTGTATGATGACCAAATCAATTACGGCGATACACAAACACGCCGAAGCAGAATAGGACTTTGATTCCCCCCTTGAAGGGAATTTGTTTCTGACAAGGTAACGCAGCCAAAGGCCAGAGTGAATTGCGTGTTGGGACGCAGCTGCTGGAAGCTGACGGCGACAAAAGCGGGAAGGCCGGCGGCGAGGCGAGGCCTTGGAGCGATGAAAACAACCTGGAACCAAAAAGTGACAAACTGCACAGTTCTGATGGACTCGCCATAAATGCACAGGAGGACATTTGATTATGAAGCCATCATCAGATTTATGCTAAACTCTAATTTATCGAGCACAGCTGTTCAAAGCTTTATACTCGGAGCTGCTTGTGCCAAACTTACGAGTTTAAGGCTGCAGTTAATCTAAAGCTGTGTGAGACGTCCACGGTGCAATCTGTAACTTCAACGCAACAAAACAGAGAGTTTCATGACAACATGCTGTTTTTTAATCCATGACTCCAAAGACAGAGTCACATGTTGGTGCATTAATTTGCTTTATCAGCTTTCAAGTTGAATGTTCTTCTCGTAAATCCAGTTTTCTGAAAGGCAGCAGAAAACCATGACACAATCATTGAGTGTGTGACTCAGCAAAAAAAAAAAAAACTTTAATTGCAACTTTTAATGAAGAGGAAATATTTCTGATTTGTTTTTGTTTACTTTACTTTTTAAAAATTATTTAAATTGTTGTACTTTTGGTTAATTTGCATAAGAATGTAAAAGCCTTGGATCAAGAACAATGAACCTGATGAGTCCAAGTAAAAAAGAATCATAAGCATTTATTCTGAGGAAAAATGAAGCAGATCATTAATCTGTTCCAGCTTTTTTTTTTTTTTTTTGCACTGTGTCCTGTTGGACGGAGCCAAGTACAAGTTTTTTATGGTGTTAAAAAAATATGAGGCCTCAGTGCCGTCAACTGAAACACCCATCACCACAATGTAAGATGAGATATATTATAATAATTAAGACCCAAATGTGAAAAACTGAGAAGTTCAATAAATCTGTTTCCTAATTTTCTTTAATGTTTCCTTTTCACTCCCTTCCTCTCGACTCTGTTTTTCTTTATGTCCCGTCCTCCCCTTTATCCCCAGATGCCGGCGAGTGCTTTACGACCCGGCCCCTAAGATTTACGCCGGGGACAATTGAACATTTTGTCGCTGCGCCGCCGAGCAGATGGAAAATTCATGGCGGAGTTGGAAGGGCGAATTTAGCATAAGACAACAATTCGCCACCAATGTGTGTGTGTGGTGGAGAGCGAGGCGGGTACACCTGTCTGCATACACAATGCTCCGACAAAGGGATCCCTGAGCCCGAGTCTGTCTCCGCTGCTGGATCTGTCTTTTTCTCTGAGTCGGTTTCTGTCACTCGTACTTTTTGATCCTCTCCTTCTCTCTGGGGTTTTTATTTCTCTTTTCCTCTGGATTACGGTCTGTGTTCCTCTCAGCTGTATCTCTGTCAGTCGAACCCTGCACACACGGCTTCAACGGCGCCATCCGTCGCCGACTGGTACCGTGCCCTTAAAATGTCACATCACCGCCACATATTCACCTAAAAAACACCCCTGAGGAGTTCTCGTCTTTTAACAGTCTGACTCAATCTGTTGCAAATTCAGACAGCAAACTGACTCACTAAGGAGCAAGCAGGCGCCCGGCGACGACGGGAAAACAGGGAGGATCGGTTTGTAAAGAACAGCGTGTTTGTGTGTGTGTGTAGGTCAGTGACGGAGATAATTCAGATATGATTTCTGCAGTTCAGTCACGCTCACACACACACACACACACACACAGATAGCAGGCCACATGTTGCGTCAGTATTGCACGGCGGCAGAGTCAGTTACAACACGACTCCGCACACCACCAATTAGAATCGACCTTAGGACTAATGGTAATGGGAATTGAAGCTGACATATAATACCAGTGTATGGATGACGAGGGGGGGGGGGGTGTGATGCTCCCGTGAGCTGCAGAGCCTGAACGCATGCGGAGGCCGCCGATGGAGAAGTCCCACTTATAAATTCATGCCTCTTGTGAGTGAAAAGGCATCGCTTGGAAAACGACTTCCCTTCAGCCAATCATTAAACAGCATTAAAGTAAATAGATCAGATTTGTGTTGTGATTCAAGCTGCAGTGTAAACTCCTGCATATTTGTATTGAATGGGCAAATTTATTGCGCAATATTCGAGATATACATTTGTGGAGACTGAAGCAGGACACATGAATGAAGTGGGACTTTCATCAAACCAGGGCTGTCTTCGTTTCACAATCAAACCAATCTGTTCTAAAAGTGTTCAACATATGAAGGAGTCAGATTCACCTGATCGTCAGTGGATACTGAGTGCAAATATCTATCAAAATTATGGAATATTAAATTTGACGTGAGCAGAAAAAAAACCTCCACTTTCTAATTTCACTCTTCAAACTGATGGAGCTGAACGTGAGTCGACGGCAGCCCGGAAACGTCGAGGTAGAATCGTCCATGTTAGGTTTCAGTCCTCAGTACCAGGTGGGTTAAATGGTGGGTTAACTGGCTGCTGTCACTGGCTAAGCTGTGAAGTGCTGGATGAGAAGCACTGAGCGCAGGAGATGCCGATGGATGGATGGAGGTAAACAGATGCATCAACATGTCGTATGTTGCTCACAGACTTATCGCAGCTTTGAACTGTGCTTCCTTTGTTTCCATTCATTATTATGCTTTATAGATAATGTACAATATGCTAATCGGTGAAAGAGTTCGGCGATGGAATGAAATAACGCTTTAATGCACCCAGAGGTTTCTGCTTTCATTTGCATTGAGGTAAGCAGCCGACACCTCAAATGAATATTTATTCAATTTCAACAGTGTTCGCTCTCGCGCATGATGTGCATACATCTCAATTTCCCTCAGGACAATAAGTGCTGTTGTGTTCATGTGAAGTCATCTCATGTCCCTGACAAAGACCTGTGACAGCAGGTTACGACTCGGCTCGCTGCCGACTGATTCCCGGCTGTTCAAGTCCACATTTTGATTGTTATATCACCATAGACTGTATAAAATATGGACGTAGTGTCCGTGACGTCACCCATAGGTTTCTGAGGAGCAAAAATGAAGCAAATCGTAGTGCGTTGCCATCTTGGTAGCCTACCTCCGGTTACTCCAAATATGGACAAACAGGCGGAGCGAGGGCGGAGCTGAGGCGGGTCGAATGAACGCTATTGGCTGAAAAAAGCCGCTTTATTCGAAATAATCAAACTAGCTACGGCTAACCAGCTAGGTTAAATGCTAAATATCGTTGCTAGCCGGCTAACCCCACGACGATCTCTTTCCCAAACTCAGTGACTAGAATTAGCCGGGGTGACGCCCTTTAGACCGTCAGTGGCTAGTTGTCAATCAAAGTGGCGCCACTTAGATTGACAGCTATGAATTGTGCATAATGATGTATGCTGAATATTTTAAACGAACGCCTTATAAAAAAATTCGCCCCACCCAGAGTTGTCATGGAGTAGAAAAACAGCTTATGAGACTAGAGCCATGTTTTGAACCAGGCTGTAAATATGTTTTTTTCTGTCGTAAAATCGGACATTTTAACATGGGGCTCAAATGTAATTGACTCCCTTCTGCGGCCTGCTCTAGTGGTTATTCGAGGAACTGCAGCTTTTTTGCACTTCCGCATTGGCTTCATTTTTCAGCGCTGGAGGTTGCCGCTTGTATATCACTGAATGACGTTCGTATTCTGCCGTCACATTTCTGCATTTCAAAATAAAATCCAGTTTAGCAAACAGTGTTTAGAGAGGTTTTGGATTTTAAAGCACTGAGCTGTAAGAAAAAACATCACTTTTAGCATGAAGCTCTTTTCTTTCTCATTAACTCTCATGGTGGCTTTAATAATATAAAACATCAGATTTTACTCTGCATCGAGTGTTAGCGACAGAGTAATCAGTGTCTCAAGGACTGGACGTCTTATTTTGAAATGTATTTATTCCATTTATATCTTTGCTTTATTTATGGTAGCGCTGCTGATGAAGGTCGACAGTTTTAAAGTATTCCGCTCATCACAGAGACACGTGGGGAAAAAAAAATGAACAAAAAAGTTTTTCAAATGTAAGGCCGCCTCTTTCAAAGCAGCATAAAGGGAGAAAACAGCGAGGCGAGTGAAAGGGGCTGTGTTCCTATTGATGCCCAGACCAAACGCGCGTCCTTGGAAAACAGATGGCTCAGCGACCTCGTTTCCGAGAGCTCCACAGTTCAGATGCTTCGCTAAGTCTGTGAGTGTTACATACGTTCCAGCTGCAGGTATGTTGAGTAATTTGATGGTCACAGCAGATGTCAGGGACTAAGTGAGAGCGTGATGGTATGTGCTGTGTGTTGTGTTTGAGTGATCAGTGGAAGACGGTTTTCGGCAGATTGAGATCAGAGCTCAACCTGAACCAATCAAATTAGACTATCACATCTAAACAGGTGAGATAAATATTTCAGAGGATTATGGTCTGTAACTGTAATAATGACATAGAGTATAAAACAGGTTTAAAATGATGGACCAGAGTTAACTAGGCTCAAATAAGGTGAACTTTTTCAACATGTCCAACCATGCTTCAAATTGTCTCTTTATCTATTAGAGAGCAAGAAAAATCCAAAAATAATTAAAGTTCACGGCTTTTTTCATATGAAAATCTATTGAATTACAGATTAGAAGACAAGACAAACAAATGTTTTACTGTCCCCGTTTTCAGACTGTGCATGAAAGCAGCACGGCTTCACTGCAGTGTGTTAGTGTGTGTGAGTGTGTGTGTGTGTGTGTGTGTGTGTGTGCGGATGCGAGACGGAGAGAGAGGAGGTTCAAACACAGCCAGCGACACTCGAGCGGAGCCGACATGCAAACAAATGCAGTAAGATGGCGATGAGAAGGAGAGACAAGAACCAAAGAGTAAAAACAGAGAAAAGTCAAGAACCAAAGGGAGGAGGAGGAGGAGGAGGAGGAGGGCAGGGGGACAACCAAAATGAAACAGGGTTCGTGTTGTATTTATGGTTGTACTGTGATGAAAAAAAAAAATAACATAGGGAAGAAAATATTCTGCCTATGAAGCAATAATCACCTTCGCTTGGGATGACTAGAATGTACGGCGTTGTTATTTGTCCCCTACCTATTACCACTAAGGCCAAGGGCCGCACGTCCCCACCGGAAAGCATGAGAAAGAGAGGGGAGAGAGAAAACAAACAACAACAAAAAAAAAAAGGAAAAGAAAGAAGAAAAAAAGTCTAAGAAAAAAAGACGTATAGTTTTCTTTATCCATTTCATCAAAGTTTAGACCTCACTGTTTTTTTTTTTTCAATCTGTCTTGGAGGAGAGAAATGGCAGTGGTGAGATAGAAACATTAAGATCAATAGGACAACTAGCATCAAGATGTGAACTGGGGTGTGATTGGTCGCCCTGGCAGGAAGTAAAAGTGGATGAGCATCTTGATTGGCCCGTTACCAGGAAGAGGCCTAACAGGTGTGTTGCTGGTGAGGATGTTGTCGTCAGTGGATGCAGATGTGGTGCTGGGGGAGGGGGGAGGAGGGGGGGTTAATATTTGAGGTCTGCTGAGTCTGTCAGCTTGGAGGGTTAATAAAAATAAAGGGAGTAGGAAATGGAAGAGAAAAGAAATGAAGTCATGGTTGAAAGAAAAAAAAATAGTAGGAACTTTGTGGCGTGGCAACGTGTGTGCAAAGAGAAGGTTCTGCTGCAGAGGTTTAGTTCACCCTGAGACACAATCAGATCGGTTTGTTTAGAGCAACTATGTCGAGGCAGCTTGGCTTCAGTTCGTCTTTAGCTCTAAATGCTGAATGGCTTCATTTGTAAGCGAGAAAGAAAATCTAAACTTTTTTAAATCTGAATTTCTCAGAGTGCCGAAGTTCAACATCAGCTGGTTTAAGCCAAAGAACCAAGTTTTCAGGTAAGATAACACAGATAACAAAACCTATCATCATATGTAAACAGTGACAGATTTTTTTGTTTGTTTGTGCTCAGATTAAAATATCAGCTGTATTTCAAATCTCTCAAGTTTTTGTTGTAGCTGCTCACAACTTAATCAGTTTGCACAGATTTAAACTGATGATGAAAGGTTAATATGTCTTTAGGACTAAATGGACATCTCACATTGGCACTAGTTTAACCCTATATCACCAAACATCTCATATATGATCCATGAGTTTTGGAGGCTCCTACATCATCAGTGAGCAACATAAAAAGGTAGTGAACCACAAAATGAGCCAGAATAAATGAAGTGTTCCTCTTCCACCTGCCAGCTCTGTTGGTGGATTTCTCACTGCTGCATGAGAGCAGATAGTAGCTTATACAGAGGAATAACAATAATAAACAGTGGAATAAAAATACAAATATCTTCTTGTTTGGAACTAGAATGATCAATTTGTTATATATTTTTGTTTTAATATGTTTTTGTTGAATGAAATTAAATGAAACTCAAAGTCTCAAATGATGATGATGTCTCAAATATGATAAAAATTGAAACTATATGGAAATTGATATTTGAAAATTTTGTTTGTTTGTTTGTTCAGAAGGAGCATTAAAGGCTCCAGTTTCAAAGAATTGGAATTTTCTGTCAATTATTTCACGGTTCAGGCTTCACAGGGTTAAACTAATGGCGACACATAACAGCATCTTGGCAGACTAACGACCTCGTCTCCTCAGCTATATGGTAATGGGGCTCTGGAGGGACTTTGCACTTTGATAGATCAAATGTATAGATTCAGTATTATGATTATTATCTATCATCTCTTTATCTGAATGTTTCCACATCTTGTCCAAAAACACGGTTCTTTGGCTCCATTAAGTTGCACTTGAATCAGATTCTGACAGATGTTTGTATAAGTAAACCTTAATTCTGTCTGTAGGTTTTTATTTTAACCAAAAAAGTGCACCAGCTGATTTCACTGATTGGAGCACGCCGAACCAGATGAGTGGCATTTATCAGTGGAATCAGCTGCTGTAGTGAGCGGGTAGCAGGTATCTCAGCTAAATTAGTCATAGGCATTTGCAAAAATGAGCCATCTGCATTGCCTCAGAACACTGCCCACATATCAGAACCTTTCAAAAAGTACATCTGAGGTTTGTTTTGGAAACACGAAATAATTCTATAAAGCGAAATAAAAGTTAGCATTTTGTCATATGAAAGACAGCCACAAAGTTAAAAGCATGTCTTTTCCCAAGCGCACACACACATGCAGACAGACAGAGAGCAGCGTCTACACACTGTAGACCTCCACCCACAGGACTTGCCACTCAAAAAAAAATGGATAGAGCAAGAGGAAAAAAAAGAGAATGATATAAAAGAGAAAAATGTGCACAAATGAGCAATAAATGCTTGATGCAGACGAGAGATAATAAGAGAGCGAGAGAGAGACAGAGAGCGGAGAAAGGAGATGTGGAAAAATCAAATCAATGTTTGCTGCAGATGAAAAAATAAAATAGGAAAAAAAAAAAATAAAAGAGAGAGAGACGAGGTGAGGAAAATCAATAGCAGGCTGAAAAGCTTTCAAAGCACATTGCCTGGCACACAAATGGGTGTATTTGCCGGAGATGAGCAGCAAATAAAGATGGGAGACATGGGGAAAGCAAAACAGAATGGGATGAAATGGGTTCGGGGGCTAACGCTTTAGCCTCCATCCGTCGGGTTTAATGAAGGCGGTCAATCGGTATGTAATGGCCCTGATGTTCCACTTTATACACTGATGAGCAACATGGATGCAGTGTGAAATGGAAAAAGAGAGAGAGAGCAGGATAGAGGGAGGAAAAAAGAGGAAGAATGTGGGATAGAAAAGGGCGATAAAAGAGGAAGATTAGGAGAGAGAGAGAGTGGTGAATGCAACGAGATCATGCAGGGTAACGTGGTCAGGATGTGGGGCTGCCTCAGCTAAGGTTGGTGGGTTCACCTGTCTCAATACTCTGTGTGTGTGTGTGTGTGTGTGTGTGTGTGTTCACCTCAACACTACAACACTATTCTCAGGGGTCATGTGATCGCGCTATTCTTCAAAATGAACTCATTAGATGTAGAAATCTTCTCAGTGAGTGCATGCTGAGGATCAATGGAAGGCTGCTCATACCTTTGTTAGCCAGGCGGACACAGTTGATTTTGGTTTCCTGCGGAGAGAGAGGAGAGAGACAGACACATGGGTTAGCTAACCGAATCCAGGAAGGAGAACGATTTGGCTTTTTCAACTTTAGCCGCTCAACAACTTTTCGACTTCAGCTCATTTTTCAACTTAATGCTGTAACTAATCCAACAACATGAACAACCCGCTTGTGTTTCTTCCAGATACCGTCGTCGTGACTGGAGACCATTTTCAAAACTTGCTCCGACATCAGTGAACACAAAGCATCACATCGACAATGTGAGAAAATTGAGTCGTGAGGAAAACAGTAAACAAACATGGCTGTGAAAAGGATTATGTAAAACGGATGATTCTTTGAGTTAAAAAGGTTGTTTAGAATGAAAGCATCTGATGAACGAGCGTCCTTGAAGGCAACGTTTAGAAAATATGAAGTGAACGATAAAGGATCTTGTTCTCTAATAGATCACAGAGACTGAAGAGCTGAAGCAGATTTTAACAGCTGTCTTAAATTGAGGTTGTCAACTCACAATCAAAATCGTACGTCACCGTTCGGAAAATGATCGGCAATAATTAAAAGTGTGTTCAATTTGTATTTAATGGGGTAAAACATGTAAAATGTGGATTAAAGGTGTAGAGGGAACCCACACCTCTCTCTCACACACACACCCCACCAGATCAATGAGACCATGAGAGCATGATATTAGTTTCTCATTCCGTCCTATTGTGCAATACTCCGACCTGCTCGGCAGCCTGAGAACACACATGTACGGACACGGATTAACGTCGGGGTCGATACGCTGCTGTGTCCGGCGCTGGTCAGATCCATCACCCTCAGTTTGTACATTACTGAAGCACGGACACGCCTGCTGCACCTTCACTCAGGTGGGGGTCTACATGGACTCACATGTAACTCACACACACATGACTTTGTTACCCATAATTCTCCCTGGAGTTGAGTCTACATCTGCCTCGCTCTTTACGTTCCCGTGGTTCCTGTCACTCTCCGGCTGACGGCCCGTCGCCGCCACTGAGGAGGCTTCTCTTTATTCCAGCTCTTTGCATTCCTTCACCGCTCCCTATCGTCTTCTCTTCCCTGCATAACGCGCTGTCACCGCTAAGTGTACGTATCTAACCCGTTTGTCACACGCAGAGTGGACTCACGCTTTGGCCCATTTGTCTTCATCCAGCAGCTGCCGATACCGACGCCTGTCACCGAATCAAATCTGTCCCCAGGTAGGTTTATGTTCCAAGTTTGGCATTTTCTGATCATTTTGACTGTTTAGTGATCAATTGTACATTTAAAATTACATCAACATTTTTACTTTTTATTTCCTTGAAAAACATCAAAAGTCCATTTTCATTACCTTCTTTAAGGGAAGCAGCCAAATCAAGCTAAAAGCAAACAGCTCAAAAACACGTCCTGCATCAACAACTGGTTTAACAGTGGATTTGAGTAAGAGCTAATTCCGTTGCTTCTGATTGGCAGCTGCTTTGTGTAGCCTGTGGGCTAAATTAATATATAGACTTTAGGTTGAATGTGTCTATAGACTGGAAGTGTTCAGGTGAGCTGACTCTCCAACTACGACTCAGCGTATTACAGTTCACTCTAGGATTAAATACGAGGTGTTTTCGCTGCACCACAACAACCTAAAAACCTCATCAGACCAACTTTCAGAAGAGCTTGTTTCAGCTGTATGACGGCAACAAGCTGCAACAGTGTGAAGCCACTTGAACACCAGACGTTTTGTGTATGTGATCTTAGATGCTGACAGTACCACAAGTTCCATTTAGGGCGGCTTGCATGTGCAAGACGACTGAGTGGCGTTTCTGAGCGATAAGGACTAACTGACAGCTGCCACACACAGACACACACACACACACACAGACAGACACACACACACACACACACACACACACAGAGACAGACACACACACACACACACACACACACACACACACAGACACACACACACACACAGACACACACACACAGACAGACACACACACACACACAGACAGACACACACACACAGACAGACAGACACACACACACACACACACACACACACACACACAGACAGACACACACAGACAGACACACACACACAGACAGGTAAATGGCCGACGCAGGACGAGGTGGCCCCAGAAATCTTCATGCAATGCTCAAATCTGATGGTGTTGATTGATGGACGGTGTGGTTGCCGTGTGACATCCACCTGTCAGAATGTGACGGAGACAGATGGTGAACCGAGACACACAGCAGATCAAGTTTAATATTCAGTGTCTTTTTTAAAAATAGTGGCTGCATTATGTGACAGTGGATTTTTTTTTTTGTACCATCTTGTGATTTCATTTTGTGCAATCAATCCGTCACGGCGGACAGAGAGACGCAGGACGGAGAGCGAAAACAGGAGCAAGAAACATTTTGGTTCGTATGTTTGTTATTGTCACGTTTACGTGCTCGTGTCTGCATACTGATGCGCCTGTCTGACGTGTGTGTGTGGCTTATGAAGTTAAAGAGCAGGGAAGATGAATGTTAGTGGATGATGGATGGTGTGAGCCTCTCGACTGGATCTCTCCACAAGACTAAACACACCTGCTTCAACTGCATCTCTGTCTGCCATCCATCCATCTGTCTGTCTGTCTGTCTGTCCGTCTGACTGACTGACTGTCCATCTGTCCGTCTGTCTGACTGACTGACTGTCCATCTGTCCGTCTGTCTGACTGACTGACTGTCTGTCTGACTGACTGACTGACTGTCTGTCCATCTGTCTGACTGTCTGTCTGCCTGCCGTCCCTCTGTCTGTCTGTCTGTCTGACTGACTGACTGACTGTCTGTCCATCTGTCTGACTGCTGTCTGTCTGCCGTCCATCTGTCTGTCTGTCCGTATGACTGACTGACTGACTGTCCATCTGTCTGACTGACTGTCTGTCTGTCTGTCTGACTGTCTGTCTGTCTGTCTGTCCGTATGACTGACTGACTGCCTGCCTGCCTGCCTGCCCGTCCGTCCGTCCGTCCGTCCGACCGTCCGACCGACCGACCGACCGACCGACCGACCGACCGTCCGTCCGTCCGTCCGTCCGACCGACCGACCGTCCGTCCGTCCGTCCGTCTGACTGACTGACTGACTGACTGTCTGTCTGTCTGTCTGCCTGTCTGTCTGACTGACTGACTGACTGTCCATCTGACTGACTGTCTGTCTGTCTGACGGACTGTCTGTCTGTCTGCGGTCCATGTGTCTGTCTGTCTGACTGACTGACTGACTCACTGTCTGTCTGTCCGTCTGACGGACTGACTGACTGTCCATCTGTCTGTCTGTCTGTCTTCTTGTCTGTCTCCTTAATTTGTTCTTTATCCAATCTGCCATAGGTCTAAAATGCATCATCTGACTTTAAGCACATACCAGAAACTGAAACTGAATCTGAATGTGTGTAAACAGAAAAACACACATGGCCTCAAAGAGTGTTTCATCATCTTCAGTAAATATGAAAATATAATATGTAAAGAAGACTTCATTATTAGTGAAGACGTCTTACTTCCATTTCACAAATAACAGAGAAAGAATGATACAGATCGATTCGATATGAATTATTGATGATGAGATGCTCCATTTTTTTTTTCATCAATATAAAATTAACATACCTGGATAGAAATCATTAAAGAATGACATTGGGTTTAATATAACAGCAGCAAGTGATTCTATAGAATAGTTTGCTTCCACGACCACGTCCAGCATGTTTATGTGTAATGAAAATCTATTGGACTTCACATCAGTCCTCAGCAGTGATTGGTGGTTGAGGAAGTTTCTTCACATCATCAGGGCAGAGGTTCCTTCCTAAGTGTGGTGTCTATCCTACAAACAGCCCCCGCGGGAGTAAGATCAGCTCACCGAGCACCAGTGACTTGTGTTTTCCTGAAATTGGTGCCTATTTACGGCCCATTTAGAGGCCGCGCTGCTCCGGACTCTGCCAATGGAAGCGGCGCCTCGTCTTCGCTCATGCTAATGGGCCGAACCTCGGGAGGCTGCGAGAAGAAAAGTTAATAAATGTAAGGCCAATTTATTGCCCTGCCTCCGTCCAGAGAGCCTGTGAGACGAGGCGGGGTGGGGGTGGGGAGGTGGGGGGTGGGTGGCGGTGTTTATGGTGGAGACACTGGAGACACAGTGTGTGCGTTTCGGAGTGTGTAGTAGTTAACTTTGTCGAGCCTGACGAGAATACTAAGTGTGTATAGGAGATGCAGCTGCTGTGTGGGTGAGCTTGCTCTCTCTCTCTCTCTCTCTCTCTCTCTCTCTCTCTCTCTCTCTCTCTCCATCTATCTTTCCATCTTCCCTCGCTCTCTCTTTCTCGCCACCGAACAGTTGGTTGGGTCAGTGTTCTGACTGACAGGCACGATTTCCAACCATGTGTGTTTGCTGTCTGACTTCTGGCTGCTGTGATTGGCTGCCGGGGTTCCCAGGCAACTCAGGGTAAGTCAGGGTAACAACTTTTTTTTTTTTTTTTTTTTTTTTTTCCCTGCAACTCTTTCTTGCTCATCTGTTTTTTCTCTATTTGTTTCTTCAGTTTTGCTAACGGCTCTTTCTGGCACCAAATACTCTCTTGATACACACACATACATGTACATACAAATATAAACACACACCTATGCATTATCCACACACACACACACACACACACACACACACACACACACCTTCATGTTTAAATCTGTCACATTCAAACATGCATAAATCTGTGTGCACAAACTCCTACACACACCTGACCACACGCCAAAGGCAAGCAAATATATGTATGCCTTCCCACACACACACACACACACACACACACACAGAATAAAAGTGCATTTAGGGATTTTGGAGTCAGCTGAGTGCATCTTGAGTGACATCGACTGTCAGTTGGTAAAATCTCTGTCTCTCTCTCTCTCCCACAATCTCCAAAATCTGCACTCTGCGGCTCTGAGGCGTGTGTGTGTGTGTGTGTGTGTGTGTGTGTGTGAATGACGTTGACTGTCAGCGTACCTCGGCCAACCCCCGAGGCTTTTTACTTGTCAAGGAAGGTGTCTGGCTGCGTTTTCCACAGCGCGGCAGGGCATGTTTTTCCACGTGTGCCACCGCTTCCTTTTGTTTCGTGCCATTTCTCGCCCCATTTCTCCTCGTCTTCCTCCTCCTCCTCCTCCTCCTCCTCTGTGTTTCCCCTCTAACAATTCTACCTCTCTTCTACTTTTGTGTGCATCTCCTCATCTGTCCTCCCATGAATTTTCCCTCAATTTCACATCCTGTATTTTCTCCATTTAACTGATGCTCTTATCTACATTGAATGAGAAAGAAGTCGGTCCATGCAGCGTCTGTCACATGTGTGTTTTGATATGATCGGACAACCTCTCCTTTATTTTTCTAATGCTAGTTTTTCCCATGATCCTCTCTCCCCTCATTTCCCCATTTTTGCTTCCTCTTCTTTTCTGACTTTGCCTCCTTGGGCCACTCCAGGGATCGTTACAGCGAGACAAGAGCGGACTGATGAGATGAGGATGAGGAGGGATGAGGAAGGATGCCATCCTCCCTTGTTAACCTGCCCCCCCCCCCCCTTCTCCACCCCGTGCAGCAGAGAGGCTGCAGAGACAGAGGGGTTAGTTAGCCGAATGTGTTTTCTGACTCAGGTTTGTGCAAATTAGACTCTATGACTCTGAAATATCACTAACTGTGAATCGATAAACCCACGACGCTGAAGTCGTACACAGATTTGTAACAGCACTTCTTTTCTCTCAGTCTTCGGTCACAATATCTCTACATTATACACTATAAATACTCAGTTCTGTTCTACAGTACATTATAATCTACAGAGTAGTTTCACCATCATCAATGTGACAAGTAGCAATTTGTAGTCATGGGCGAGTGAGGGGATCATGGAGACACACTGCTGCCTGTAGCATTACTGTAATATTTCTATGATCGTTCAGTAGCTGCGAAATACATCCACAAACCATCCACCTTCAGTCGATATATAGTTAGTATAATAACTCTGTCTTCCACTTCATCTCTGAGGTTAGGGTTCCTCTGGATGAGGAAGAGGTCGAGGTTCAAACTGAGAAAACTGTTTCATAATGAAACAGGAAACTGTTGCCGCTCAGCTGGTAGCACGCTGTTGTCTGAAATATGAATATTTGTTTGTTGAGATTCTGCCAATCATGTCCTCCGTTCCTCTCTCTCCTCTCCCACCCTGCCGGCCTCCATCTTTGTCTCCTGTGTTATATCTTCTTTTAATGTCTCTTTTGCTCTTTTTAGACTTTTATTCCCCCTCCCTCCATCGCTCCTCATCCCCAAGTCCCCGATCACTCTCGCTTTTACTTCTCTTACTTACAGCCCCGGGCACTTTATTCTTGTCTCTGTGTGTGTGTGTTTTCCTTTAATGTGGGTGGTGTGTGTGTGTGTGTGTGACATCATACGATATCGAGGGAGAAATCAAGATTGCCGTTGGTGAGCCGTTTTAATGTGCGGAGCGTCGGCTAATTGGCACAATGATGGGAGATGAGAGACAGGCTGATGTCACCCCAGAGGGGCGAGAGAGAGAGAGACAGAGAGAGAGAGAGAGAGAGAGAGAGTAAATGTACTGCATTTATATAGAGCTTTTCGAGACTTGAGACCAGGAGCAGTTTGGGGGTCAGCATCTTGCCCAAAGACACTTCAACGAGGATCAGGAGCCAGAGATAGAACCATCGAGTGAAAGAAAGGAAAAGAGAGATAGGAGAACGAGGAGACCATTAAGGAGAAGGAGGGAATGGAGAGGGAGGAAAAAAAGGCGAGGTCAAGTGAAACAGGTGGTAATGGAAAATAGAAAATGAGACATGGAGGGGTGAAGGAAAGAGAGAGAGAGTGAGATGAGGTGAGGATGATGTAAAAAGAGGGGGAGGAAAGAAAAGACAAGAAAAAATAGACAAGGTGGGAGGTTAAGGAAGATTTCAAAATAAAAGCTCACAGGGAAAGATACAGAGAACGAGGGCGAATGAAAAATAAGGTAAAGAACAAAGAACTGACAGAAGCATGTGATGTATGGAGGAAGAGGAGGAAGAAGTGGGCAAAAGATGGAGGAAGGAAAGGTGAAATGAAAGATGATTGAGAAGAAGAAACAGAGAGAAATGAAATGGTGGAAAAGAGGAAGAAGAGAAAACAGACAGGAGGAACATGGAAAAACATAGTGGGATTTTTTTTTCCTATTAGAGAGAGACAGAGGCAGCAGCAGTGAGCAATGAAGAGATGAAGAGTGGGTGGATCGAGAGAACAATTTCTTCTAAATGTCCTCAAGAGAGAGAGAGTGACAGAAAATGAAAGGGGAAGAGGGAGGAGAGACGTTCTCCTTGATGGACAGGTGGAGCTCAGAGGAGGAAGGGAGAGAAAAAAAGAAAAAAACTAGCAGGATTATCCAAGACAGGCAGAGAATGAGAAACAGACTTTCATCCATGAGATCAAACTACAACAAACCAGCCAAGTCCTCTAAAATGTAAATGAGGAGCTTCTTTCCAATATGAGCCATCCGCCGCTTGAGGAAAAAAAAAAAGAAGTGACACCTACTCTGGCGAAATGACTGACAGCAATGAAATTAAACAAATTACAGGACTTTGTGAGAACTGCAGATAACTTAAATCCTTGATTGACAAAATATCACTTTCACTTCCTGCAACGGCGGAGAATGGAGATATTGAATTCAGAGAGCGAATTTTTCAAATACTGACATTCTTCTTCATGTCGAGAATCAGTCCGTTCAGACTCCAATGACAACTGGTCGCCGTGGAGTCACTGGACAGTTTAACTTCTCTATAGCCAGTGCAGCTTTTCAGACATAGAACACAACTGATGCCAGACCCTTATTGCCCCCCCTTCAAGCTGCCAGTGACAAACATCCAGTCGAAGCCTCTGAAAGTCGGCTCGCCCCCGGGGGCAGCTGTGGACCCGACCCTGACCGCCGGACGTGAACAGGAAACGACACGGCGAGGACAGCATTGGTCTTTTGTTCACACACCTCTGTTGGTCGGGCTGAGCTGCCTCATGTTGTTACATCACCACGAAGCCTCTTTGGGACGAGGACGGACGGAGGAAGCTTCACACCACGCTTCACAGTTTGCATCCCACCTCATTCAAACACTGGCTGCTTTAAACCACGACAATGAATTTTCTCTTTCTTTAATTAAGCTGTTTTTCTTGCTGATAAAATGCCATATTTTAGCATCGAGGTCACATGATGACACGTATGTTTGATTGATTGTCAGACGTGTTTGAATAATCTGAAAAAGCCAATAAGTCGATTTTTTTGTTGAGATTTTGTCACATGATAAAACTGTAAAAGCTCTTATGTGTTCAGACTGTCCTCTCTGGCCTCACCCTCACTCTCCCTCATCTTTCTGTTTCCTGTTAAAAGGAAGGTTTTCCTCACTGCTGTCGCCAGGTGCTGCTCAGGATGGGAACTGTTGGGTCTATACATAATATTAAAAAGACTATGGTTTGAATGAAAAGTGCCTTGGGATGACTTTGCGATTTGGAGCCAAATGAATAAAATTGAACTGAACTGAATCCTCCCAATTACAATCAGTCATTTTACAAATGTCCAAAAATGACACATGTTGAAGTTCAAGTGATAAAACAAA
>JBBMOC010000238.1:0-90000 GCA_037975185.1 Centropyge bicolor | reverse complement strand
TCTTTAAAAAAGTGCAGAAAATTATCATGTGAGAACAAATTAAAGCAAAATCTTTTTTGAGGTAGAGTGTTGAGAAACTACAATACAAAAATAAAATAAAATCCCGCCCCCTTCAGTGCACTTCTTTTCTGGATTTTTCTTAATTAAAAAAAGTGTCCAAAAGAGCTGAGAGTGAGAGAAGAAGCGGCGAGTTCAGCAAGTACCGACCTCACCACGCTAGTATTGATGCGATAGCGACTTGGTATCGATACTACTGATATTTGGATCGATCCGCCCACCTCTATCTAATGCAACTTTGCAAAACATGAATGGTGACTTTTTATTGTTGCAGCAGAAACCTGAATGCAAGTGAACATGTTTGTTTTTTGTGTTTTAATGTGCACCAAAGTAAGTTGTGTATATGTGACTCTGACTGCATATTTTTTTGTGTATAATATGAAAAAAGTCAATCCCTGTCCCTTAAAGTGTTTTTCAATATATCCTTTCAAGTCAACAAGCTGTTCAGGCGTTTCAGTTAAAGACGCCTCAAGAAGCGTCCGGACACTGATTCCCAATTTATTATCAAGAGTTTAAGCCTGTCAAGTCAACGCGGAGACGCATCACTGAAAAGCTACAAGAGGCAGGGGACTAATGGCAAATCCAATTCACTACCAAATTTATATTTAAAAAAAAAAAAAAATGAAGTCCCATTCTCTGAGTTCCTTTGCATACAAATTGGACTTACATGTGTGAGGGACTTTAATGGGTTTAAAAAAGACCCTTGAGGAAGACGAGAGAGCGACAGAAAGAGCGATGAGAGAGAGAGGGTGAAGGGAGGAGAGGAGAGGAAATGAAAGGAAGAATAGAAAGAGACGTGAGTGAAAAACAGGAACAAATGATGAAGACACAGGTGAGACGTTACCTGATTGGTGCCCCACGGGACTGGGCGGGCTTCAGCAGGATGGTGATGGTGGTCTCCGTCTCGTTCAGCGGAGCCTCGGACTCGTACTCCGGCATCATGGGAGCTGATAAAGAGACAGGAATGATCGTCCAGGATAAGAAAAACACACTGACCCTGAAACGACCTGCCACAAACCCAATAATTTAAAAATTACATGTAGAGTAAAGAGACAACAAAAACATGAGTTTCACTGTGTTTGAAATGGAAAAAAAGAGATAATAGTTTTTGAAGCTGATACAGAAATTTTCATGAAACAAAATGTGAGGTCGAGCATGTGTCATTCATTTGAGTTAAAAAAGGACACATCTACATCAAATAGTCTGAAGCAGCAAATCTATTCTGGCTCTGATCCTTTTTTTTGTTCGGACATTTTCGTGTTATATCTCAACAACAGTTATCATCATCAAGAATGTTTTTGTTGTCTCTGTTTACTTTAATCCTTCAGATGTTCCACCATATTCTAAGTTAGTAATTTCACATTCCATGCCTTCATACTGGACGACTCAGGATCAGAGTAAAACCCCTGATCGGTGTGGCGTTGGGGTTATTAAGCTCCTCCTCTTGCGTCCATCCATCTCTGTCTGTCAGGATCATTTAATTTAAATCTCTTTATCCTTCGAGTCCCTGAACGAGATAATGAAGATTGGGGCCGGCGTGACATTTAGACGGAGACGTCTCTGTTACGTGTGGTGTTTTTTTTTTTCCCCCACCCTTCTCAGCAACATGTGAAGATTTGAAGGGACGATGGGAAAAGCAGAAAGGTCAAGCTAACATCAGTGTAGGTGTTGATGGATCGGATAATGCTAACAACACTCTGATGACACGTTGAGAGTGAAGTGCTTCAGTCATGGCTCAGGGTCACATGGCATCAGTCCTGCTCATATGTCGTATGTTCATGATGGTATAACTAAAGTGACAAAGGGGAAGTGGTCACTTGCTGAACTGCTTCCAGGACTGAATGTGTGTAACAGCATGAATATGAAAACATGAGGGATTCATGCCACCATCTCCAATCAATTGTGTAATGACATTAATAAACACAGAAGATGTGAAAGCTCCCTCTGTTTTTACACTTATAAAAAAAACAGGTAATAACTCCAATAAGCTTGTAGTTAAATATGACAAGACAAATCTCACTTTGAATGTCACAGATTTTGAAGTGATACATTGCAATAAGTCAACATGTGAATTCATCCTGAAATAATTCTGCTCTGGCGTCACTGTATCACATCGTTCAGTGTAAATTCTATAAGCAACACAACTTGTTTTATTTTCTCAGTCCCTCAGAGTGCCTTCGATACAAAGCTGGACTTGTCGGATTGTAAGAACTTTTGCTTCAGAGCGACGCTGAACTTCTCTGCAGATGGACAGGTTTAAAGGTCACAAGCAGCTTGACGAGGAGGAAATTGAAATAACAACATCCTGTGATGGAAACGCAATCAGATACGCCATTTGCGGTTATTAAAAAAGGTAAAAAAAAAAAAAAAAAAAGTAGACGAAGAGAGGAAGAAGGTGATTGAGGCACTGAAAGAGGAGAGAGGGCGAGGGACAGTCAGGTGAAGCTGGAGAGAGTGAGACAGGATGAGTCAGACAGACAAAGAAGGAAAAAATGAAGAATTCTCTTTTTTCGTCTTGTATCAGTCATTTGAAGAACAAAGAAGAGTCTTCAGGAAACAGCTGGAGTAAGAAGAGAGACGTCCTCTTGTTTCAGAAGAAAGGAAATTATGATCATGTGACATTTTCTCCAGCGACAGAAACCGACCTGGTCTCTTCAATCTGCAACAACTTTACATCAGACACCAAAGGCAATCCTTCACATTACCTTCTGTTCAGTGTGTAAAGACGTTATTTGCTCACAGATTGATGAAAATCATCGGAGGGTCCGTACCTGCGATCTTGGTGGTGATGCGCGTGGTGACGGGGGGGCCGAAGCCCTTGTTGGTGGAGGCTTTGAGGGTGAAGAAGTAGGTGGTCCCCGGGTAGAGGCCGACGAACAGGTGGTGGGTCTCGTTCCTCAGCTTGAACACCCGTCCCCGCTGGGTGGTCAGGTCGGCGCTGGGGTCCAACGAGCTCAGGGCCTTGTAGGTGATCTGGGGACAGGAAGACGCACAGTTTGACACCGGGATGAAACTTTACTTTGGTTCAGCTCATTAACGAACCGCGACTCAGCTGAGACATTTATTTATTTGAGTGAATTGTAGCTTTATTAAGTTCAATACAGAATTTGTTTACTTTAACTTGCTGTTTGTTGATTGTGATGTTTTGATCTGTTTCTTCTTCATTGCAGCAACATTGGTTTGTTTAACCCTCATGTTTCATCACCATCGTCTACATCTGAGGCTTTGGACCAATGTGTTTAAGCTAATTTAGTTTTTATAAAGTTTTGCTTGAATCAGTAATAACTGATTTGATTTATTATGACTCATGTTTGAGGAAAAGTTGAGTCTAAAATTCACTTTATTTTTAACTCTACATTTGATTCTCTTTTGAATCTTTTGAGGAAAATATTGGACTCTAAATGCTCAACGGAGATGTCACACTGAGATTGAACCAAAACAATAAGCTGAAAGGTGCAACAAGCAACCAGTTTCACAGTCATTTGCTTAAAGATTAATATTTTAAAAAATGCATTAGAACAAATTTTATTTCATTAATTCCATTCTTTTTATCATTAGTTAGTTTATCATTATCATTAGTAGTCATTTTGTTTGAAAGGACAAAATATGTTGCTTTTATTCTGAAAGGGCAAAACACCAGTCAAATGAAAGATTTCTTATATCCATGTATTTTTTGTTGTTGTTGTTGGACTGAAAATCCTTTCTGTGCAACTTTTTTCTTTTCAATCCAAACCAAAACAGCCAGAGTTCGACCTCTCAAACCACTTCCACTGTCACATCACAGCGAATCCAACAAATCGACCATCACTTATTAAATTGGCTGTTAAACGTCACACAGATCAATTGTGGAGTTGAAGTAAATGTTGGCACTTTGCTACAGGTTTGTGTTGCTCCACATGATCTCCACTTTGGAGACTGGAACAAATTGAGCAAATTGACCGACGGCCACTAAACTGGCAGAAGCACTTCAATAGTTCTTCTGTTAAAAGACCCGTCGATGTGTGTTGTGCTGTTGCTTCTGGCGAGTTTCCACACACGCACAGCCGTCAATGACACACACACACACACACACGCATGGCAGAACACTGGAGGACAGCTGTCATTGTGAATGACAGTCGGTACAAAAGAGTATTGACTGGTGGGGAAAAAATACATTAATAGCAATTCAAGCCCCCAAAAACATTTCATCAAGTGTGTGTGTGTGTGTGTGTGTGTGTGTGTGTGTGTGTGTGTGTGTGACTATGTCAGGGTCTCTAAGTGCATTTCAGTTTGTCTTTCAGCCACAAAGCGAGAAAAAAAAAAACTAGATAAATAAAGTGTGGAGGCAAGGTGAGAACGAGCGAGCGAGGCAGAGAAGAACAGAATGAACAAAAGAGGCAGAAACAAAGAGAGACGACATGAATGAACCAGAAGGAGCTCGGCGGAGCGGAAACCTCCACCGACGCGAAAACCTCCCTCCAAACCTGCAGAGGTGGAGTTTAGCCCCTGGAGCGGTTCATGTTCGCTTCTGGTTTCCATATTTCTGTCAATCGTCTTTCTTAAAAAACAACATGAGGGCAGCAGGTTCAGCCGACTGTGAGCCAGGAAACTGTCCCAGCGACGGAAATCTCATCGTCACATCTCCATCCAACTCAGGAAAAGCTAGAGTTCAAAGTGTCGACACCACAACACACGATGTACTGACGAAACCAAAGAGAAACGATGTGAGGAGAAGGAGATGTGGAGCATCAGAGAAAGAAACACGGAGATGCACAGATGCTTAATTTCCCAAAACAAAATTGAAATGAAGAGAGGGAAAAGAAAGTGATGAAAACAGTGAAGGATGAAGAGAGAGAAAGTGAGAGAGCGAAAAAGAAAGAGTGAGAACAAGTGATGCAGATGGATGTTTGTGTAGATTGGACGCCTCAGAGGCTGGAGAGAGAGAGAGAGAGAGAGAGAGAGAGAGAGAGAGAAAGAAGGAAGAAAGAAGAAAGAAAGAGAGAACAGAGAGACAGAAGAAAAGACTGAAACGGGAGAAAATGCTTTATGCAACAAATGTGGATTTTCTGTTGAAACTAGCTGAACTTTGGTGTCAAGTTTCAGATCATTCAGACCAGTTAGAGACACATTAATAAACCAGCATCAGTCCAGACTATCATTTACTTTCAGTTCATCCTGTTCATCATTTCTTCCATGTTGTGGAGCTGCTGTGTTTCAGGAGACGTTGACGCATCACTTCCTTATTAGAGAATTAAACCTATAATGATTGATTCACTGTGGGCGTGTCCTGGAGAAATAACATAAAGGAATCCAGAATCAATGTTGATGAAAGTTTTCGTCCTCTGCAAAAATACCTGCAATGTAACGTCTTTAACTTTAGCCTGACGACCGTTTGCACATCTGTGTCTGAGGACAGTTGTAACAGAGGGCAGAGGGTTGGGTGTAGTATAAAGTGAATGGATGGATGCTCCCAATGCTCTAATGTCTCATTCCTGTAGTGAACTTCAGGTGAGCGTCACATCGTCCCCTGTCTGAGTGTGGAAATGGCACCGAGCCCATCTGGACACAATGAAGCTCAGAGAAGTTAAATGAACTCCCACAGTTAGTTCCCCCCCCCCCCCCCCCGGTGTGACTCAGTCCGACGACTAAACGCCACTCAGATGGAGCTGGGGAGGAAACCTTCAGCCGACAGAAGACGGCGGTGGGGAGGCCTCGCCTTCGACGAGCAGCTGACGTCTCCCAGGCCTGAGAGTTGGCCCGGCCGGCTGAATAAAACATGTTAAATCAATAGCTATTTATACAGACTGGGACTGAGGGGCTGGAACAATAAAATATCATCTATTTCATCTACGCTGCAGTTTCGCTTTGCACGTCGATGGCTGTTATTTTATAAGTCATGAATGGCTCTCTATATTTTTATGAGCTTTACGAGCTCTCTCTCTCTCCTCTCTCTTTCTGTGTTATTTGATCGTCCCTCTTTCTCTGTTTTATCACACTTTCCGTTGAGCCGAGTATTTTCTGCCCATCGTTCTCCATTTCCTCGATTTCCTCTCCTCACTTCTCACCTCTCTCTCTTTCTTGTTCTAAAGGAGGAGTTTGGGTCATAAACCTCAGGTGTACTCTCTCCCTTTATGTCACCCCCTCCTCTCTCTCCTCCACCTCTCTCTCTCTATAGTTGATGTACTTGGAATCGGTAGAGCCATAAAGCTCAGGTTGTTTTATTGGCCAATGAAAAGGCAGGCGCGCAGCAGGGCAGTGCATCTTGGGTAATAGAGTGTGCGTCTGCGGGGGATAACTCACCGGAGGGAAGGTGTGTGTGTGTGTGTGTGTGTGAGTATGTATGTGCATGTGATTGAATTAGCGAGAAAGTGAGAGAGGTAGATTGAGGATGGAGGCAGAAAAGGGAGGTGAAGAACATGAGTAGAGAGAGAAAACAAAGGGAGGGATGGATGCCTCATGTTTTATATTTAGGTTTATAAGTTGCAACTGACAGCTTTATTAATAGTTAATAAGTTATAATCCATTAATAGGAACAACAACAGGTTTATCAGCCTGTGAAAAAATGGCTTGTTTTTCTGACCTGCAGCATCTTTAAACCAACCTGCAGCATCAGGACCAAAATTCATTTACACACAACTTTATTAACACTTTATGGTCTATTGTAAGACCATTTATTGATGATAACATTTGTAATTATTTTTCTTTTTGTCTGTCTAAAAGCAGGCGTCGTGCAGTGAGCTATTTTTTTTTACAACCTTCCACCCAAAGTTATAACAAACTCATAAATGCAGTACAAAGTGTCCCTGATTAGAAAACATTGCACCTTTGTGTGTGTGTGTGTGTGTGTGAAGTCGCCCACGCGTGTGTTTGCACATACCGCTGCGTGTGTTTGTCCATGCGGGAGATTGATGCCGGCGAGCATTAGAAGCCGTGCACCTTTTACCTCGCGGCCCTCTTCATCAAACACGCCACAGCTGCAGCATGTGTGTGTATGTGTGTGTGTGTGTGTGTGTGTGTGTGTGCCCTGCTGGGCCGCATTATTTTGAGCTCAAGCCAAGTTTTATGGAAATAAACAATGTTTACGAGGCGGCGTCGTGGGATCGCTGCTGTAGAAATGCTATTTCAATTCAGTTTTGTCATTTTCCATTTTTTATCCTCGGCGCTCCTGTTTTGTTTTATTAGAAAATATGCAGCAGCTCCATTCCTCACTATTTCAGAGTTGCTGTTCTCCGTCGTGTTGAATTAAGTAGGACCTATGTGAGGTGTTTGTTCTCTCGGCTTTATTTTGCCATACCGCTCACTCGAGAGGAGTTTCAATTTGTTCACCACCTCTCTACTTTTGAAGCATTTAGCAGGAGCTGTGTAAAAGAACAAAGTTAGTTTCACTCAGTGCCTCTAACTTTCCGTCGTCCAGAGACTGTAAAACATTATCTGTTTCATCTGCGCTGCAGTTTTGCACATCAATGCTGGTGCCTAACTCAGATTTTTATGGGCAGCACACTCACTTTCTTTGGCCCTTTGCATTTAATCTTCTCTGTCTGGCTGTCAGTCTCATACAGCCTCTGCCTCGCCGCCTCGCTCCTATATACTGAAGAGCCACTGTTTGAAGTGGAAATGTGGCTTAAACTGACGCGGGTGAGGACCTTCCACTAACTTTTTCTTTATGCTTTTTTAGGCCAACTTGTTATATGTTGAAGAGAGGGAGGGAGGGAGCATCGTTCGACGCTAAAGGGCCCTGAATAAGCGTCCGTTTTTGACAAGCCTGGATCATTGAAATCATAACCCTAAAGGTCCTTACACACCAGGAACGACGCGAATATACGACGTGAAATTGCGAAATATTCGGAGGCGAATTTTGACGTGTGTGACTATCAAGTGCAATGCAACTTTGCGACTTTCTGAGGGGGAAAAAGACGCGTCCCAGGAGGAAGGGAGAGGACGAAAATGGAGTCTACTTCAACGTCCTCCTTTTGCTTTCTCAAAGAAAAAACGTTTTATCTGAACAGGTTAGCTTACGAGCTAAAGTTACTTAGCATATATGAAAGTTAAAACAAAGACGTTTAACAAGCAGTTTAAGCACACACACCATCGTCATATGCGAGATCCTACGCTATGACTTGCAAGTTGTTCTACAGTTTTTATGTTTTTTATTAAAAAGCACTCTGTTCTCCGTCACGTAAACAATCAGCCGGTCGGCCATGTTGGATACACCAGTGAATGTGACGGCTCAACAACACGCAATCTGATTGGTCAGAAGTGGACACACATGATGCAAAACAAAAAAACATCACTGATGTGAACGCTTGTATTGACACGATACAAGTTCGAAAAAAAAAGTTGACGTCCAAATTAATCACACACAAAAAAAAGAGTAAGTGTAAGGACCTTAACTCTCATACCCCATGACATGAACGGCAATAAGAAAATCAGCTCACGACGAGGAAAAAACAGCAGATTTCGGAGCCTCGTTCCTCGAGCTGATGCTCTAAAATTAAGTGAGAGTGTGTGATGGCCTGCCAGCAGGATGGAGGATTCCAGGCTACGTTCCGGTTCATGAATGTTGCTGAATTCTGTTGATCCTCTTAGAATCTGTTCAACAGAAATGTATAAATAAACTGTTGCAGCTTCTTTTTTTCTTTCTACCTTTTCTGACCTCTTAACGATGATGTCATCAGTGTGACAAAAAAAAACAGCGCTAATACCAACATGATCTGCAAGATCTTAAACACAGCCACATCTTTCCTCATCCACCCTGCTGCCTCTGGAAGCACCAACAGAGGTTTGTTGAAGGAATAACAGAGCGAGAAGGGAAAACCCCGTCGTCTCAAATCCACTCTCAGACTGTATTTTGACACTTCCTGTCATGCTCATTAGACTCCGTCTCCACTATGAAAAGAGACTATTTTACACCCTGCCCTCTAATGCATAAAACAGAAGATATTCAAAATGTATTTCCTCAAGTTCCAACACACGGAATAAAATAATGGTGCTTCTCTCAGGATGTTGACACCTCCAGTCCTGCCATCAAACTCTCAATATGCAGAGCTACAGTCGTCTGGATCTCTGCACTTTGACATCATCAAAGAGACAGAGCTTCCCAATGTAACGTCATACCAGGCAGACATTTAGTAACACTTTCTTATAGTTGCAATAGAAAACTTCTCTCTCTTCTTCTTCTCCTCCTCTCATCATTGCATCCTGCCACCTCCTGTCTGGCAGTGTAACTTAGTCGGCACCTATTGTTTTAACTTTCAGCATTTCTGTTTTTAGAAGTTTCCATTTGGGACAGACTGTTCTGCTGCTTCCCGCCTTTCAAATGTCAAGACGTTCTGGGTCACTTCCAAAGGCAAACACACACAGAAAATGGTAATGCTCATACCGACACATGCACACACACACACACACACTCACACACACACACACACACACACACACACACACACACACACACACAGAGACACACACACACACACACACACACACACACACACACACACACACACACACACACACACACACACACACAGAGAGAGAGAGACACACACACAAACATCCCTAAATAAACACACATGTGAATATTTGCATAAAAGCACAAATGGGAATGAGATGGATGGATCTTTGCTCATCCCACTCCTCTTTTGTTCCCGACTAGATAAGCCGGAGGAAGAAATAGCAACAGACAAGAGTCCGATAATACTTCGCGGCCGCGCTGCTTCTATTGTTCTCATCGACTCTTGATAAGCAAACAGAAGAGAGAGAGAGAGAGAGAAGGACAAGCAGAGGAATAAATTTAGCATGATACAATTTCCAGGCAGTCGTATTGTTCTGGCTGAGATAAATATACACAGGAGAGAGATGGAGAAGGAAGAAAGAGAGATGAGCAGTAGAGCAACAATAATCTGGCTTCATAAATAGCTGGGCTGTTAATCACTAACAAAGGCTTTAATCGCTTAATCAGGCTGTTCACTCAGCAGTCGAGAGACGGTCGGGGGGCGGCGGCGAGTTCTGGGAATACCACATTCAACAAACGACAGGATGGAAAAGCTTGTTGTGTTCTGTCATTTGTCTGCTACGGCAGCCCGCTGCGACCAAAGTTCACATCCGAATCAACTCCGCCCCCGTCGCAGAAGTATCAAAGATGCAGGAAGTGGGTTCAGGCCTGGAAGAGGTGATCAGAGACGTTAAGAACCGCTCCCGAAAAATTCCGCCGCTGGTGACAGTTTGACGGGAAACGGCCCGAATCTGCATCCGAGTGACGCGTGTGTGACAGCCACGCGGCGACTTCCTGCCAGCCGAGTCGAGACGAGTGACAGGAGGAGCGCTCTCCCTCAAGATGCTAATGTAGGCCACGCACGCCTCCTCTGTTCTCGCGCCGACATTAAAAATCATTGGCTGACAAGCTATTCAGCGCAGATTGGCAGTGATTTACGAGGGTGAAACGTCGCCTGTGTGTTGTGACTCTGTGTTACAGTAGTGAAAGAAAGACATGATGCAAGACCTTCTCTACTCCGGGTTTCACTCAGTCTCGTTTTTCTGTCATTAGATATAAATGTGAAAATCCTCAACTTTGCTCTGAATTGCTTTTAATCATATTTTAATACTGTATTTCTTAGGATTGAGACGAGTACAGATAAAGCATTTTTTGATACGAGTATGATCATTTCAAACTTAATGTACCGGTTAAGCCCCGCCCATTCCCGCATCCACTTCCGGTTTATGTCTCGCCCATTCCGAGTACAGATCCGGATACAGATAATTTAGATGGTTGAACAGATACAGATAGTGGTGTACTCACTCATCCCTATCAGGACATACAGGAAATGAAGTAGAGATGAAGTTTGGCACATGTTGCTGAATGTTTGACATCTGACAGTATATGATGACATGATAATGATAGTTTTTCAAAAGTGGGATCTGGAGACAGATTTGATACCAGATAACCTTAAACATGAAAATAACAACTTTATGTAGCGCAACTGTCTCAATACTTCCAACAGATTTGAGGTAAGAAAAGCTGAAAAAGCCTTCGAGATGCTGCATTTAGGTTTTATACAATACTTTTAGATTAAATTAGGATAAGTTTAAATTCTTGTAGCTGAAACCACATTATAACCTAATGGATGTGCTCCTCTAACAGCGGTGCTGAACAGGAGATCTGTAATTCTAATGCATTCCTAAGATTAAACGCTGCCCTTTTCCCAAAGCGACTTAGCAAAGTGGAAATATAATAGAGAAATATATCGAGAATGAAGTCAACAGAGGCAAAGCTGCCGGAGCAACCGGGGCAATAAAGGGAGAAACAAATAAACAGGGCCGAGGTGCAGACCCGGACTGAGCGCCGAGGTAATAAGGGAAAGATGAAAATGTGGGGAAATGAAAATGAAGATCTGACAGGTGGAGATGTCAGTGGAGATCTAACTGCCTGCTCAAAGGCTGGTTTGTAGTTTCTTCGCCTGTGGGGCTTCGCCTGATTGGCTACAGGGCAGGAAGTTATAGTGCTTGAGAGATTAGAGACCTGTGTGTGTGTGTGTGTGTGTGTGTGTGGGAGACACAGTGGGCAGAGGTGGGGGTCTTGATAGATAATCCTCTCTGACTATTATCCCCTCGTGCGAGTATGTGTGTGTGTGTGTGTGAGTATGTGTGTGTGTGTGTGTGTGTGTGTGTGTGTGTGTGTGTGTGTGTGTGTGTGTGTGTCTATAATCCTCTCCTCTCTGCTGGCAGACAAACTTGCCTCACTGGGTTCAGAAGTGTTTTTAGAGACATGCACTCACTGCTGCTTATTATTTACAGTCAGGATATTTTTTGACTTCGAGTTGTTTCTTGTTTAGACGAAACAATTAACACACAGTTGAGTTATAGTATGTGATGCAACTATCTTGCACATCACCTCGACCTCTACTACTCTCCACTATTACTTACTGAGCCAGTGCTTTTTAAGTGGCTGTTTGTTACACTCTTGGTGTTTTATGTCATCTTGTTATTTAATGTGATGCATCATGCTGCACAAGAATTTCTCAGTTTCTATCCATTTAAGTTAAGTCTGCAAAAAACAAACACATTGAAAAACAAACTTCAGCTTTAATGTATTTAGATAAACAAGGTCTGAGGTCAAAAACCTCACTAAAGTTACTTCTAGTGGAAGAAGTAAATCTGGCAATGTGACGACTGAAATTCTGCACTTCTGCAATAAATATTTAAGATACGCACACTACACACTACACACACACACACACACACACACACACACTCACACACACACACAGGTGTAAGCGACACCAGGCCGCTCCCCTGCAGGCCAGACGGGCGGGGTGACAGAGTAAACGGGGTCAGCAGCTCAAGGACTTGGAAGCTGCACTAAATATAGTCCATTATTGACGGAGATGAAAAAGAATACGGAGGAAGAGAGGGACGAGATGTTGGAGAGACCGAGGGGGGAGAAGGGATGAACGTGATGGATGAGACCTCTCTCTCTTCAGCACGGCCTTTACTATACGTCTCTGTTTTTATTTTGAAAGTAGTCAAGACGATTATCAATATTGATGCTGTTAAAAAAGTTCCAACAACTTTACATTTTTATTAAACAAAGTGGGATTAAATTGTGTTTTTTCCCCCTCTTTTTTAAGACTTTTATGGCCAAGAAAACCAGTGAGTTACAGACACATGACAGGCTACACAATATCCCAAGATCAGTGTGAATAAACGATTTTTAAAAGTAATGTTTTGATAGTTAAATTAAAAGGGTTGAAAAGAAGGAGGATTGAAGGACCGATCACAGACAACAGGTTCGTCAGTGAACTGAAGACGTGTCTTGTCCACATGTCCTTGAGCAAATCGACGCCACCTGCTTACATTATATACAAGAGTCTCTTAATGGCTTTGCACATACTGAGCAGTAATAGTCTCTATTTTAGCTTCTATAACAAGCAGATGAAAATGTTTTCATCCAGTATGTTTATTAAAGATAATAGTGTTCTGGGAAGTAGCGAGCTCAGTTAAACACTTCAGATGGTTGTTGAAAGCAGCAAATGGAGATGAATGAGAAATTCCAAGTAATGACACACAGCAGTGTTGGTACAGTGAAGTAAATGGATCTAATCACTGGTGTTTTTAAATGCAGAAAGATATTTTTATTAGGTAATAAATGAAGATCAGAAGGAGAGTTAATTTATTATTTCAGTCCAGTTTGTCACTGAAATCAAATCATTGAACCATCAGAACAGATCATTATATTCATTTCTTTAAACCTGTTTCTTTATTTGTTGCTGTCATCTCTTTCAGATTATGTGTGTGTGTGTGTGTGTGTGTGTTGACTGTGAGCCTGTTCCATCTTTTCATCTGCCGTTCAGCCGTTCACACTCCGCTGCAGGACTTCGCTTCTCTCGATCTTAATCAGCAGTCTGAGTGTGTCTGAGACTCAACGTGAACGTCCAGTAAGAGACGGCGCTGAGCTTTGAGTCTGGCATTAGACGGCAGCTGGGGTCAAGTCCACAAACGAGCTGCTCGTCAGTAAACACTTTTCACGGCGGAGAACTGTCTTCATTAAAGGCCCATTCTGAGATCCCTGTCTAAACAAAGAGGTTGGCCGAAACAAGAACAGATTCTCTGAGACTGACACTAGACGGCTACAGAATTTCATTTATCTAAGTCTTATTTTGAAAGGGTTTCCTAATATGCAAGTAAGAGCTGAACCAAAGGCAACTGGACTTGTGGGTTCTTAGAGATGTTTCACTCTTGGATGAGAAGTGAAACATGTTCAAGAACCGACAAACCAAGTCCAGCTGCCTTTAACACAGTCATTTCTTAATATATTAATAGAGAATAATAAAGAAAAACTGGCCGATGTTGTCGTGAATGATGAGTTAACAAACAACCAAAATGCTCATTTTCATCATTTTCATTCAACTTATTTTGTAGGAAAAGTGACTGGTTGTCTATAATAATGTTGTCGAACAAACACGGATCATTTTATATCCTGAATTATCTGGGTTTGTTCGAGGCCGCTCAGCTTCCTCATCTGATTTCACTTCTGGAGTTTGAAATCTGACGACCTCCGTCCCGTCTTCGAGTCGTCGCACGGCCCGTTGGATTTTTGAGGCGTCTTTTCAGCGTCTTGTTTTCCAGCGAGGCGTCGGTTCCATCGCTCAGCGAACAGTAAACAGAATCGATAGTGAGATCACCCCGGGCGACGGGCGCTCCCCTAATGAGAATCAATCATCCCTTTGTTCGCAGAGCGGCGATGAGGGAAGAGAATGTATCAACGACATGTCGGCGCTTTCTGCAGAAATCAACAGCCTGGAACAGAGTGAGTCACTGAAATAAATGCCAGACTGGTTGCCAGTATTGATCCGGGTGATTGATTAAAGGCCGGACTTGAGGAGAGAGGAACTGGGGAGTAAAGTTATTCACACACCAGACCAGACCAGAATAACTACAAACTGTACCAGTAGCTTCAGTGTTGGATTAAACAGCTCAAAGGTTTGTTTTTTTATTTCCTGTCTTCGTGCTGAGCAGATGGAGGGTTCACAGCCTCCAAGTCCTCACACTCAGATGGCTCATTTACCAGTATTAAAACTGTCTCATGAGGGTTTGATGATCTGTCATTACTCAGTTAAAGTTAGAGACAGGTCGACTTAATGGTTAAGAAACAACAAGGACCGTTGGTGTGAGACAGGAAGAGTCTTTACTTTGACCAATCATCCACCTCAGTGAGGACTGAAGAACAAAGTAAGTCCATTATTAGAAGATGAACAAAGGTCATCATTAGAATATATATTTTAAAAAATGCTAATGGTGTTTTGCTTTTTCTGCTGAGAAAGGTTTGACTGACATCTAAAAAACAACTCTTATAATAAGTGGCTACATAGAGAAGTTAAACTCTGATCAAAACATTATTTTTTTTTATGTAATATAGCTGTTTTTTGTTTGTTTTTTTAAGTTAAAGTTGCTTGTTTCGTGCCTTATTAAGATACGGCATCATATTAAAATTAGGATTTTTGATTTGTTTTATGAGAAGCAGTCCAGCAGCAATCAAGTATGTGTGGATCTTTGGAGACAAGTTCAACTGACAGAACAGCTTATACGACACTCAGATTTCACCTGAGCTCCACATAGCTGCATAAAACAAAGAAAATGAATGAGTCAAAAACACAAACACCCAAACCCTCGTGGTGGAGATGAGCCGGTCTCCAGATCGAACTCAGACATCGTTGACTTGTTTGGTCACAACAAAAAAAAACAGCTGTGATCCATTGATTTGCTTCAGTGCTTTAGCGTTAGCACCAGCATCTGTCGAGCTAGCGGGGGTTCAGGAATCAGACCAGCGGGGAGTCGAGATGTCCTGACGAGGCGATCAAAGATGGGACTGACAAGGTTGTGATCTGCGTGTGCACGAGTGTGTTGGAGTGATTGTCTGCTCTCGGTTCAGTAACTGATGATATCTGTGTGTCGTGTGAGGGGTCACAGAGGTCAAGTCCCCCAGAGTCATTTCAACCAATCATAGCCGGTTTACTTTTAAAGGTATTAAAGAGCCAAGCTGGTTTGAAGAACATGTTAATTTCATCAGAGAGGAAGCTCACGTTTTTAATTTTGACAGTTTATGATGGAAAACTGCTTGACTTTACAAATTAAATCCTCAAACAAGAGCACAGTTGTTTTTGTATTTAGTCACTGGACATCCACAAACTGAAGATTTTTACACCCAATAAATTAAATTCCTGCTGCTGGATCCCAGTTGTTGACCAGTTTGGATGCCAATTAAACCCGGCATCAAATTTTAATCTAATCGAGGAAAAGTAAGACTCCAAATAAACGACTGTGTCCACTCGCCACGATGTCCGCTTCATCCCATGTTCGTTATTTCAGATTACAGGTTTGTGACAAACTCTCCAGCTGATTGGCAGCGACCGCCCGAACCAGAGGCTCGGACCGACTCATTCATCAGCAGCGACGGAAAGGTCAACTGGTCCTGAACGGCTGAGGGCCAGTTTAAGAAGATCACAGTAAAACCTGCATCACATTAGTCTGAGCTGGTGTTTCCCTGACTGTCTTATCTGTAAAGTGCAGGTTTAGAAAAGCAGTTTATTCCTTCAAGTTTGGACCCAAATCAGATTAATGTACTTAATTAATCCATATTTGACAAACCGGAGCATTTTAGTTCTTTAATAATCAAGTCGTTGTTTGTTTTCATTTTGTTTGTTTGTTTGTTGTGACATAAATAGAAATTAAAAAAACAAAGCAGTTTCAAAATCATCGCTCTTTCCTCCAACATCCTTGAAAAAAAAGGACAGTTTTGTTCCTCGAGATTTTTTTTGCTCTTCAAATTATCATCTGCGTTTCCCTCTCATCTCATCTCATCCGCCCTCCATGGCGTTCTCCCCAGACACCATTTATCCCTCCTCGGATGAATAGGACAAGAGGGAGCGAGCGCAGGGGCCTCAGTCCCTTTAGATCTCACCCAGATGTTTCCTTTAATCCTGTAATTAGCTGCAATTACAGTAATGGATGCGGGAGATGAAGTGATCGTATTTGCACACTGAATTAAATTATGTAACGATGCCATATGATGAATAACGTCTTTCGGACACTCGACGCGTTTTATCTCCTCTCCCTCCGTTCTCCTTATCTCTCCCCACAGTTCTCCACCTCCACCCGTCTACCTCGCCCTCCCACCTCCTCCCTCATTGTCCTGGCTGTAATTCATCTGGTTTCCAGCCTGAAAAGCGAGGGGAGCAGATAGAGGAGGGGGGGAAAAAAGAAAAACACAAGAGACAACAGGGCACAACAAGAGCCCCTTTAGATGTCGCAGATGATGCCTTTAATCCTGTCAATAGCTGCAATTATAGTAATTATCTCTAATAGCAGCGCATTGTGTCGAGCCTCTGATATGTTTAACAGATGATGCCGAGTCGTGCCGCCTCCGCCGGGCACCGAGGGCAGGGAGCTTAGATTCACATTAATGAAACCGACACGAAACAAGGCGAAATTGATGACGGTCCCCCGAGGTTTATAGACTGCCGAGAGTGTTTTTCAAGCTCCGGGTCGAGGTCTAATGGAGGTCTGAGAGACGCCACTGAGCGGTCTTTGTACCGAGAGACGAGAGACCGGAGACTGATGGAGGTGGAGAGAGAGATAAGAGGCAATTATATGAGAGCAAGATGCTGCCAGGAGGAGATAAGCTTCCAGATGTGCAGCCTTGTTAATGTGTTGGAGGGAAACAGGATGTCGACCGAATTACAAAAATGTTGAGACTGAATTCAGGAAAATGTCATTTAATAATAAAATATACTTTCCACCCATGATGCTACAACATTATTCAACTGTTTTAGGTTTGAATTGTAAATACGATCCAGAGATCAGAGGACGAAAGCAAAGAGTTTAGATCCATATATCAACAAAACAGGATATATGTGTTTTTGTATTTGGGAGAAATATTTGAGAACATTTGAAAAGAGGAGAGTGGAAATTTTGATTCATTCCTGCTCATGACGAACGGGGAAAGTATCTGTACATATAGTAAGAATAACCTGAATAACCAGGACACACACACACACACACACACACACACACACTTACTCCCTCTGTCACACACTTCCTCTCTCACACACACTCTTCATCACTTTCTGACTCACTTCTTTTTCTGACACACTCACTCAAAAACTCACCAACTTATTCAAGAACGCACATCACTTAACTTGGTATTTCTCTCTCTCTCTCTCTCTCTCTCTCTCTCTCTCTCTCTCTCTCTCTCTCTCTCACACACACACACACACACACACACACACACACACACACACACACACACGCTGATAGTCCTGCCAGGTCAGACAGGAGACAGAGAACGGGTCAATAATTCATTAGATAGAGGGCTCAACTCAACTTCAACCCGAATCACCTGACACACACACACACACACACACACACAAAAGAGTACACCCACGTCTCTCAATCTGTCTCTATCTCACTCACTCCCAAACATTGTCTCAAGGGCCGTCAGGGGATAAGTCTCTCTTCCACTTTCTCTTCGTTCCCGAGCCTGACTTCTTCCTCTTTCTGAGACAGTGAGAATTTACACTCACTTTTCAATTGAAGCTCATATTTAATTTTATATCACTGTTCATTTCTATTCCTGGATAAAGCTCATATTTGACACCAATATGATCTGGCAGTGATGTTTGAGAATAAATCCAGGGGGAAAGAAAGCTACTCTTTCTGTGCTTGAGCTTCTGGATGGTCGGAAACAAAGATCCACTATGTTGCCAAAAGTATGTGGACAGCTCGGTGACGTGTTTGATGTGGAAGAGCTTGAGTGCCCCTCGACCCTCATTGAAGCAAATCCCTGCAGCCAGGTTCCAGAGTTAAGTCGAAAACCTTCCCAGAAGAGTGGGTTCTGTCACGGCGGCTGATTAACGCCCGTGGGCTGTGGAAGGAGACGGGTGTGACGCTCACCCACCAGGCCTAAATACGCTCAGTCGACAGTAGGCCACGAGCTGTGGGATTCAATCTAAAAAACTAAATTCCATCTGGTTCAGATCAGGAGGAGTTAAAAAAAAAAGAGTCTGCACACCCAAATCTATCAGAATGCTATTTTAAGTGTGTCAGTTACTTCATGACCAGCAGGTGTAGGAACACAACAGACACAATGTACCCAACGATTTTAGTGCAAAATGTTATTCTAGTGGAAAACAGGCCGTCTGTGTTTTGTGTGTTCAGTCAAAGGTCGTGCAGTCTTCTTGTCCAGTTAACTGTTCTCCCCAACCCGTAGTCTTTTCTGCACATTTTCACATTAATACAATGGAGTATTGTTGTTGATATCATTTGAGATTTCAAGAATAAAGTTGTTATTTAACAAGAGAAAAGGCAGACGTTTGAGAAACCTAATCTAAAGTTAACTTCACAAGAAGCTTGATGTTGTTCATTTTTGGCAGCTAATATTCCTTCAAACTAAAATTAAAGCTAAGAACAGATTAAAATTACGGCTCTATTCTCTTTGATTAAATTATTCTAGCTTCTTTTTAAAATTTTTAACATAACACTCCCCAATTATTGTAAAGCTAAAAATAATTAGAATTTTTTTCTTTTGGCTTTAAATATTTTCCTCCTGCCATGATTCAAGTTAACTGATCTAATAGTTTATTGAGTAGTTCTTGCCATGTAAAACTCACTAACTTAATGTCTTAGTGACACACCTGAACTTTAAACTGGGTAATTCCGTGACAAATCACCAGAAGGCTTCCGACTGACCATCTCAGATTTGCTTCATTTTTTTTATTTTAATGTCATTGTTACTAATAATGACTGTGCAAAAATTTAGGCCAATATCTCCACTAGTTTCAGAGATATTGAGCCTTCAAAAAGGGGGCGTGGCCTCATATTTAGCATAGAAACCAGTGTTACAATATGGCTTCCTGGAATGCGTGTTTGTCCATGGTAGCACTTTTGACTCTCTATATCTCCAGATATAATGACCCCAGATGCCTGATTCTTTGTAATACATGAGACATGTTGTAGTACTGACTGACCTCGTACAGCGTGATGACCCCGTTGGTCTCATTCGGAGCTTTCCACTGCATGAAGATCTTCTCTTCGTAGGGCGTGTTCTGCAGAGACTCCATGGGCACCGAGCCGGGCACTGCACAGACGCAGAGACAGCCAACGTTAAAATGCTTTTCAACAATATGTTACTTCTGATGCAAATAAAGCAGCTTGACCCTGAAACTGAACACATGGAGATTCAAACTTTTAAAGGGGAAAATTAAAGGCGAGCGTGAAGAAAAGTGATGTAGGAGCATGGAGGAAAAAGAAGGATGGGGGGAAGATGATGCATATTAAATTTCAGTTTCATTTCATTAAATTCTATTACTCAGTGCAGCCAAAGTTTCAAATATCTGCGAACCAATTGAACAGAAATATTAAGTTACCTGAAATCTAATTTTTTTTTTTCCCTGTGAGGCAGAATGAAACCTGCTGCCTGATCCAGAAAATTGACGTTCACAGCAATTAAGTATGACATGGTTTTCCATTATATTTCTTTTATTCTGAAAGGATGAAGTCTCTTATGCGTTATCGGGTTTCGGCTGATGACGACGAGCGGCGAGAACCGAACCGAGAGGCACTTTCTGAAAATGAACTGCTGAACAAAGTGGTGCTGATTTCAAACACACTCTCGATCCAGGTTGTGTGAAGTGAGAAATGGAGCAGAAACAGATATTAAATGTGATACTTAATCGTACATTTCTCTGTAATTTCTGAACATAGTTTCAGTGAAGCTGTTGCTGTGTTCACAAATTGCTCAATTACGTGACGATGTTGTAGATTATTACTTTGCACTAAATGTCATTTCCTGACAAATGCAGTGAGAGAAGCTCCGCTGGGTTCATAATCGACGCTGAGACGACTTCCACTCTGAGTTTTGACTTTCAGCCGCTGCTGTAATATCCTGAAATGAAGCCAGTCTCATCCTGAACCAAAGCAGAGACGGACTGTAACGACGCCATGAGGAGATGAATGTCGCAGCAGCTCTGCAGACGGAGAATAATGGAACAACTGCTGAGGCAAAATGACGGCGGCCGCAGTCGTTGTCTTGGGCTATACAGGCACATTTCCTGCCTCAACACTGGGAGCTCGACTTTCAGATCGAACTCATTTGGATGGAATACTTCAAATGAAAAGTCTGTTAGCTCACAAAGTCAATGTCGATGGACCGACTGTCTCCTGTCAGGGGGAAACTTTCAAAGTAAAAGTAAAAGTTATAGTTACTTCTCTCAAAAAGTAACTGAGTTAGTAACTGAATTACTCCACTATAAAAGTAACTAGTTACCAAAAGTAACTACTGCGTTACTTTTTTTAAGTTTAAATGTGGCAGGTGTCAGGTTTCAGTTCCACAGAGTAGAGCTACACAGACAGGTACTTACACAGAGCCTTTAATATTTACTGCACCTCAACAGACCACAGCTGGTACACAGACTGTACTTCAAGTATTTTCTTCACAATAAAACAGATTAACTATATGAAGTGCTTTTGAGAGCTGCGTCATTAGATCAAAGTTGCTGATAACGGACGTGGACAAACACTTGGCTCCGGGACATAATGCACACGTCACATGTTCGTTCTTGCCTTTTACCACAAGGAGAATAAAGTAGTGTGTGTACTTATACTTTGAAAACGCCAACTTTCCCTCCGGACCCCCCCGCTGCTGCAGCTGACCTCTGCTAGTTTGGGTGTGTGTGTAAACCGAACGCTGCCTCTGATTGGCTGACCATGAAAGCTTACTCCACCTCAGCCAATCATCATCAGGTATGCGGTTGTCTTGTCCCTCCCTCCTCCCTCACCAAAGGCCATTGAAATGGTAACAGAGTTAGTTTACCCGTCCTGAAAAAAATATCGCTGTTAGTAACGCTGTTTATTTTAACGTTGTTATTCCCATCACTGGCAATGAACCTGTTCACCTGTGGAAGGATCCAAACAGGTGAAGCCAGCACTGTGTCTGATAATCCAAATAAATGAAGAAAGAAAAGAAGGAAGGTGTCTCCGTCCACATGCTCATGAGGACTCGCTGCAGTCGTCCATGTTTGTAGATATTTAGTTTACAGCTTCCATCACTGAGAAAGTCAGGGTCAAACTGACTGACATTCACACAGAGGAGACCAGGCAGGTTTACGACTGCACACGCTTGACTTATTATAGTAAAATCTACCTAGTAACAAGAGCGTGTGTGTGTGTGTGTGTGTGTGTGTGTGTGTGTGTGTTTTCAGGAGGAGACAGGCTTCACACGTCTTTATGAAGGCATACAGACGGAGAAGAGGTGTCAGACACCTTGTCAGGGAGTGAAGCTGTCAAACACACAAACACACATACACGGTTACACACCGAAACAGTCGCACACTAGTACACGTGCTCGTGCTGAGACAGGAGCGTGCACACACACTCACACACTGACGGGTGTGAATTGTTGTAAATGTTAAAGAGGAGGAGACAGAGCCAGGAGGGACACCTGACTGCAACGTGTTAGAATGTGTGTGTGTGTGTGTGTGCGTGTGTGTGTGTGTGTGTGTGTGTGTGTGTGTGTGTGTGTGTTTCCTGCCTCTCCCTCTGACGTCTTATTTTCGCCTTTGCTTCCCTCTTTTCTTCACAGTTATTCGACAGTCGCAGAAATATTTCCTGCCGTTTTTTGACCCCTGACCTCTAATCTATTTCCTATTGGCTGCACATGATGACACTGAAGGAGGAAGTGGAGCTCAGTCTCCTGTCGAGGACGAGAGTGTCGACCAAACGCCTGAGTGTAACACAGAGGCAGGAATCATTTATTGCTCTTTGTTCGAGGAGCATCAACTGAAAAGAGCTTCTCAGAAACATCCCGGACATTCGGCCGTTTACAGCCACAAATTGAATCTAACAAAGAAAGACGGATGAGTCACAGCATTTCCTGTTACACTGGAGGATTGGGTGCCATTATCCATCTTCCTTCATCAGGGAGTTTTAGGGCGACCTCCGGTGTCGAGGGTTTCAAAGGAATCCTGTGATTCTTCTGATTCAGAGGCTCAGAAAACACTCACTGTCAGTCCTTTAAAACTCAGTGTTTTTTAATGAGTGGTCGCTGATTTAAGTCAGATTTTATTTCTGACAGTTTAATCTAAAGCAGATCAATCAATTTCTGCTTGTAGAAATGTTTATTATGCTATATATATTTTTTCCATCTGATTGATGTTATGCCTTTTGTCCTGAACTCAATTTAAGCAATTTAGCAAAATTGGATTTCATTCTGCCTCTAGGTGGCACCAAAGTGACAACTAGTTCAAATGACCATAACTCAGGATCTGGTGTTCTATCAAAAACTGATTTTGTCTTTTCGTTCTTGTACGACACCAATCTGCATCCAGAAGGTGTTAAAAACAGTAATGGCACTTGGATTCAGTTGCACATTTTCCAAATATGAGATCTTTTTTGTGAGTTGTATAATGAGTGTGTTTATATGTAAATAACACCTCAATGTCTGCGATGAGAAGGAATTACAGCTTTGAAATAAGGACGTTATAGAAAACATCTTTGGACCAAAAAAAGTCTGGGGTCAAAATCCCCACATGAACCGTCGTGACTCACACACACACACACACACACACACACACACACACACACACACACACACACACACACAGTGGCAGACTGTCAGAGAAGTCTGACAGAAGAATATTTTGATTACTAATTCGAAGGTGTTGATTAAGGCCCCAGCCTGTGGAGCATATCAAATTACCCTAACAAAGAAACGCAATTAGATGCTGCCATTTTTATTCAACACCTTATCACTCACCGTGTGTGTGTGTGTGTGTGTGTGTGTGTGTGTGTGTGTGTGTGTGTGTGTGTGCTCTCATCTTTTATGATGCACAGTGTCTACCTGTGTGTGTAAGTGCATATGGGAGCTTTCCATGACTCACAGTGTGTGTGCATCAGGACTCACACGACATACCTGTGTGTGTGTGTGTGTGTGTGTGTGTGTGTGTGTGTGTGTGTGTGTGTGTGTGTGTGTGTGTGTGTGTTCCTGTGCACCTCGGGGGCTGAGACAGAAGAAAACAGGCTTCATTGAAAAGATAACGGCAGCTGTAACACATTAATCATAACTTGATTAACTTCCACCGAGCAGCACAATGAATGGACTGTTTTATTAAGCCGTCTCTTAGACTCTCTCTCTCTATCTGTCTGTCTGCCTCTTTCTGTCTCTCTCTCTCTCTGTCTGTCTGTCTGCCTCTTTCTGTCTCTCTCTGTCTGTCCGTCTGCCTCTGTCTGTCTCTCTCTCTCCCCCTGTCTGTCTGTCTCTCTCTCTCTGTCTGTCTCTCTTTCTCTCTGACTCTGTCCATCTCTCTCTCTCTCTCTCTCTCTCTCTGACTCTGTCCATCTCTCTCTCTCTCTCTCTCTCTCTCTCTCTGACTCTGTCCATCTCTCTCTCTCTCTCTCTCCCCCCGTCTGTCTGTTTGTCTGCCTCTCGATCTCTCACTCTCTCTCTCTTCCAATCCTCAGTTTAACTCAGTTGTTTCCTTCCTTCCTGCGTTTCTTGGCTTTTCTTTCTTTGACTTTTTCCATGTTCTCATTATAAAAAAGCAACAGACCTGATTGTTAAAATGTAAATTTGGACTTTTTTGTTGGCGTTTAAAACTTGCGAGAAAAAGCAAATAACTAAACAAAGCCCCAACGTTTACTTGAAATTGGTGCCATCAGTCACTTGTTTGGCATTTTTCTTCCAAATGATGGATCTGTCATTTGGGGATGAGACACCTCATTTAGTCCCATGTTCACATGTGAAAACACTCGATAATCCTGATGTATCATTTCTCGTGTCGGTCAAGATTCCTCTGCTGTAGCCGCTCATCCTCTCTGGGAACAAACAAACCCATCTCGATGAAAAGCAGGCGGGGAGGAATTACCAGCCGCGCTGCTGGACCGGATTAAGATTCAATTACACATTGTGATATGAGGATTACAGGACAGATCTGTATTAGTTGCTGCGATTTGAGACCAGACTGTATTTTCCCTTGTTTTCAAAGGAGTGTTTGCTCTTGAAAGCGTGAGCAGGTGTTTTGTATGAACAACGGTCTTTTCTCTTTCCAAAAAGCAGATGTTAAGTGTGAGCGTTTGCAACATGGTGCAAATCCTTCTTTTAACTTTCAAACATCAACATGAGGTTTCTGTAAAACACCTGCGTGTGAAAGTCAAAGAGCACGTGTTGAAATATCAGGATGAAAAGGCAGAATATTTTGATGTCGTTCGACTAAATCAGACTTAGTTTTCCAACATTTAAGAGTCTTCTTTGTTTCTCATTGAAAAGATGAGTCAGCCCTCGTTGAATGGAGAGCAATCTGTGAACACTGCTGAACCAAATGAGCGGTTAAGATGATCAAAAGCACATAAACGATAAGTTCATTTCTACGACTAAAAGTGCTCTGATGAATTGCCTTTTTAAAAAATGTGACAGCTGCACAACCAAAGCAAAATAACAGAAGCCGACGCGTCTGATTGTTGTTTGTCTTGAAAAGGCTCCGATGCTAAAAGGATTATTAAATCTCAGCGACTGATTGTCCTTTGAATGAGATCGTTTCAACAGGAGTGGAGGTTTTCAGAAGGATATAAACATGTCACAAACACAGAGGATTTTAATATTTGATATCTGCTGGTTGATTCTGAACGGTGCTTGAACTCTGACAGGAATCATGATCTGAGCTGTTATTCTCAGAAACAGTGGCAACAACATATATAACACATTATTTTTATTGCTATTTTAGGACACTTTGAATACTATCATGAGCAAAACAGAGATTATTATTATTATTAAACTAGAGACAATAGTCTTGTTTTCAAATGTACGTTTTATGTCTAACACTAAGAAACCTGCGAGCAGATAAAATCAGCACAGCAGCTACAGTTTGTTTCAAAACGGAAGCCAGATCAACAAAAATCTACAGGACTAGATTTGCTGATTGTTTTCATGCTGATGTTATCGAAGCAGTTTGCTAGTTGTAAAATTCATAAGCATAATATTGACCATCATCCATGCTGGTGGCTTCCTGCATCAGTGCTATGTGAAGGGACACTGTGTAGATTTTGACCACTAGGAGCGCTGTGGAGCTACATGTGTAAGTAACGCCGTACACATCTGTACAGATGTTTTGTGCAACGTGACAAGAAATATAGCGATGCACCAGCAGAGATAGAGAGAAGACGTCAGGGAAGGAAACAAGGGTGGAAAAACATGTAAGATTAAAAAACGTTTTTGAAAATAAGCTCTATACATATTTTACAAGGACGCAAATGCATTCAACACTGGGGTAAATTGGTGAGTAACATGGAAGTAACTGTAGTGTCTTGTCCTCTCCTGTCTGTTGGAATGTGATGTTCAGTTGTTTTAAGGATTGTAAACCTATGTTTTCCCTTCAGTTAAAGATCAAAAACCCAGGATAGAGATTAAAAGATAAGTGGAGTTTTATGGCTCAGATGTTGTTTTCTATAGCCTTAGGTGACGATTGGACTGACCACCTGTAGGTAGAAGGTGGGGGTTCAAAGGGAGAGACCTCACAATCGGCACCAGAGACTCTCAGATTCGACAGTTTTTTGACACTGTAATACTTTTGTAATAAAGACTTTTTATATACAAGTGAAGACATGTCAGCGGTGGTCACTTCTTCTCATTGACACATCAAGAAACAACATCATTCTTACTTGTCCATAACATTCTGAAATAGTAGTTGTGGACTAAATAGTGAGTCAAGGAGTCTTGGGACAGCTGCTATTTTCATAATGGCCAACAGGGGCTGGACATATTGGAGCTTCTATCATCTTCAAATCTTTCTCATGTTGGACCTTGTATTATATAAGAAAATGCTCATTTTAACTAATACTAACAATGACTCTGTTCCATTGAGATTTGATATTAAGTCATTTCACTGAGCCAGATTTCTTTCATTCACTTAGCAGGAGGTAAAGTAACAGCATCATATTGCAGCACAGTTTGCTGATGTAAAACAGTTGTGTAACATAATTCAGAGAAGAAGAGGTTGGCAGTGTGTGTGTGTGTGTGTGTGTCGAAGACGTGAGACAACTTCCTCTCGCACACATATGATAAATAAGAGGCCCGGCGGTGAAGCGTCTGCACTGAGCCGACCTGACAGCCACCTGACAAATAGGTGTTCTGTGGTTAGGTTAATAGGCTGGTGTGTGTGTGCTGAGCGGACGTGACATTTGTCTCGGAGGCGAGTCTCCCCGTGTGTCTGTGTTTGTTTACGGGCTCAGATTGTCTTTTGCTGTTATGAACGGCTGAAGAACCGGAGGAAAAACGTGAAGATGCACGCTCTCACCCCCAATGTCTTTTAGTTCATCTCGTCTTTCGTCTCGTCTTTTTCCATTTGTGTGTTAATGTGTGATTATAGCAGATGAATGGGTGAACTCTCCTTTCACTCTTTAGACATTTGAACTTTTTACAGGTAATTAGCATCGCGGCGGTGCACGGCGGAACAGAGGCAATCGCTTTCCGGAGTAAACATTAAAAAAAAATGTTCGACTTCTAAGCAGCATGGCACGAAGACAGAAGCACAATTTCCTACTATAATGGACGTGTCAAATTAACAATGGCGGATGCCTCGCGGTGCGACAGCCGCGGCGTTCACGACTTCACGTGACGGGTTCGACTGTAGGTGTGTTCTGTGTGTATGTGAGTCTGTCGAGCTCCAGCAGGTGAAATAATTACAAAGGACGTGTGTGTGAGAGAGAAAAGCAATTTTCCATCTTAATTGCAGATCCCTCATTTTGCCCCTTAACATAGGTTAAAGTATATTTCTATGCCATCAGCAACATTAAAAACAGGATGAGGAGAATTATATATGTGTGTGTGTGTGTGTGTGTGTGTGTGTGTGTGGAAAGCTGCTTCATTTGCCGGAGCCCCAGCTCTATAAAGCCATTACCGTACAAACAGCAATTAGCCTGCGTGTGAACAATTGCTGTTCTGTTCCCTAATTACTGAATTACAACCAGGAGATTAACGATGGTTAAATAAAAAACAATTAAGAACAAAACAATTAAGGCTCTTTTTTTTTCTTCTCCTCCTTCCCCCCCAAAGCCAGAGCTGCTCTCCACTCATGTTAACTCTTCTTAAACTTGCAGTGTGTGTGTGTGTGTGTGTTTGTGTGTGTGTGTGTGTGTGTGTGTGCGTGAGTGTGTGTGTGTGTGTGTGTGTGTGTGTGTGTGTGGTAAAGGTAGGAATTTCAGGCTGTGAGATGTGATGTTCCCCAGAAGCTAAATTCAGAGGATATTAGTTATGAGATCAGGAGAAGAGCGGCGAGCCCCGAGGAGGGGGGGGTGGGGTGGGGGGGGGAGATGAGAGATTGGGGATCATTAGAACCGTGTTTTTATCCTGCTTATCAGACGCCGCTCTAATGGATTTGAGCTATTTTCCGTTTATCGCAGAGAAACGCGAAGCTTCAATGAATTATTAGCAGTGGTGTTTGGGGCAAACGCTCTGTTCTGAATGAGCAGAACACGGAGCCCTCTGGAAACGAAGCAGAGCTTTAAAATGTTGTTGTTTTGGAGGAAGTCGAGCTCCTCGGGAACATTTAGTTTTGAGGCATTAATGAAGTATGTCAGTACGTCCTGTGGCACAGTGATGAGGCGCGGCTGCTGATCGGCCTCATTTTGGATGTTTCGAGGATTGAACCCTCGGCTCATGTGTCTCAATGCGACCGTGCTCTCTTCAGGTTTAAAGTGCCATTATTCCTCAACACCAGAGGCTTTTTTAACATTTGAATCCTTTCACATCCTGCAGACACGGAGCAACATTATTATTGGGAGTCCAAGTCACCTTGCAAATAAACGTCCAACATTAATCAATAACTCCGATTTCATCTCCACCAGCTCCTGAGCTGCTGAATGTCAACAAGTCTTTGTCAGGTTGCATAATTATTGATGCTATTTGGGTAGAAACAAGATGCTAACAAGGTTTAATGGAAGCTTTTGAGACATTGAAAAGCTGAGTAAAGTTGGATCTCAGTGTCTCACTATGAGCCACTTTTTCACTGGTTTCAGGTGGTGTTATAAACAGAAATACTGATGCAGGTTTTACATGGTAGAACGTAGATCACATGCTGTTGTCGATGTTGATGTTGTAGTAGTACATTACTACTATTATTTTTATATATAGCAGAGTGTCGTATATATTACAATACTATATTATTATATTATATTACTATATTATACATGTACATGTATGTTATACACTGTATATGCACTCTACCATTAGCATTAGCATTAGCATATCTAATGCATTATAAAGAGTTTTAATATATGACAACTATGATAACTATAATACCCTTTGATCCTTGCAACAAAAATCAGTTAGCAAGGGACCAGCAATCATGAAGTATTATAATACTTGACCTTATAAGCCATTATAAAATGCTCTATAATGTGTTATGCTCATTGTTATAAAGCCTTATGATGATTTATGAGTGTTTATAATGATAGTTATACACGTTTATAAGCATATCATAAAGATATGTATAATGCATTATCTATGTGGGAATTGTCAGTGAGTTGCCAACAGTTATAATGTATTATAATACCTGACCTTATAAGTGATGATAAAATGCTTTATAGTGTGTTATGATTATTGCTGTAAAGCATTATGATCATTTATGAGTGTTTATAACTATAGTTATACAGTGCTATAATGTCATTATAACGCATTATAAATACATTTATAATGCGTTATAGAGAGGCGTCAAATAAAGTGTTACCGCATATTGTCATTAGTTCTTTTTCAAGTGCCTATTTTTGATTCAAATTTCCATTATCTCTATTGCTTAATTTGTTGTGTCTATTTTTTAGATTTCATATGTTCTATTTTATATTCCATTTTATATTTTGTATTCTATATTTTTAAACAGCGCTACATTCAATAACTCCACTAATTTCAGGATAATTAAAAAGAACAAGTGGGACTGCAGCAGCTATTCTATGTTTTCCAAAATATAAACACAAGATGATTCAAACCTTAACACCAGTTAAAGTGGTTTAAACTGCTGGAGACTTCCTGTTTTTCTTCTAATTTCTTGCCTGTGTGCCGTGATGGACAATTACTGCTCTAACGTTTCCGCCGTCAGTCAAACACTGTGAGCAGGACGGGGCCCTTTTTCTTGGATTTTCTGTCACAAAAGAGTGTCTGTATGAAAGCAGGTCTCCTCCTGTTTATTCTGAACAAACTGTCAGAAATGTAAAAATGAATGTTTCCATCAGCAGACGCCGACCAGACGGAGCTGCTTGAATAGCTGAAGCTGAACTTGACTATTCTGGGTTGGATCAATATTATATTATGCAGTTTGACTGTGAAACACTCTGAATGCATTTTAACTTCTCCACTCACCGTCCTCCTCCGTCTGCTTCACGATCTCCTCGCTCTCCTTGCTGCCCTCGGGGTTGGCGAGGACCAGCCTCAGTCTGACTGTGACAAAGGGCCGCAGCCCCCTCAGGGTGTAATGTGACGACGTCTGGATCAGCTCCTCCGCAGCAAACTCCTGCTGGTTAAACACATACTGGTACTGCACCTGGAAACAGAGGAGAGACGAGACGTTAATGTAAATGTGTGAAGGTTCAGCAAACACCTGCAGCTGAAGCGACTGATGACCTGATGTTAGAGTTGTAGTTAGAGGACGAGCTGTGTTTGCGGTGTCCTACCGTCAGATTGTAGCTGTGGCAGCGCGTCACGGCGTATCCAAACGTCTCCCACTGTATGGTCAGCTGGCGAGCTCTGACGTCCACCACGTTGACGTTCTGGGGACCGTGGACGGGATCTGAGGGAGGGACGGACAGAGACGAGAGTCAGTCCTCCAGCTGAGACAGAAACGACTTAAACGACTAAACCAAAGGCGCCCAGTTGTTCCAGAACTGTTGTTTAAAATTTGCACTTGGTCACCATGACGACAGCTTTAGTTGTTGCTGCACCATCCAAATCTAAAAGGTTATAATCGACCTAGATTTGCTTTCACGTAGTTTAAAGTTCACAGCAACATCACATCAACCTGCACATGAGGCTTTTCAATCAACTTTGTATATGACTATTTTTCATGGTATTTTTCATACCATAATTGGAGAGAAGAAAAAACTTTTTTATAACCACCAATGACTTTGAGGTGTGACAGTCATCCAGTTGAACAAAAACAAGTTCATCCTCTGTCGCCAACATTCAGCAGAATGAGCCGTTTTTTTAAAAGTCACTGTCCAGTAATTTGGTTCGGTCCCTTGCTCAAGGCCGCTCTGATTGGACATGAAGGGCGGGTTCACAGGTTCCAACATTGTGATCTATTAATTAGTGTTTGACCACCAGGACACGCTGCAGCGTCACAGAAAAGCCAGAGATGATCACAGAAGCCGCTGTATTGATCTGCACAAATACACACAACCAGCAACAGGCTCCAGCCCACACACACACACACGTGGCCAAAACAAGCAGAGACACACTCAGAGTTGTTGCAGCCATATGTCGGGCTCTCATCCACTGGTTTGTGTCGCACGACTGACTGCACCCTAACGAGCTCGTTCAAATCTCCCTGTCTGCCCAGTTCTCATCACAGAGGCTCTATTAGCAGCTGCATCACTCCGATCAACAGGAAGACTTCACTCAGATAAAAAAAACACACAGCTACACAGGAGGAAGAGTTCTGGCATTGAAGTAAAAACTTGTGACAGTTGAGAGCAATCTGTTGCTCATAAGATTTTTTTAAATTCTTGAATTCACTCAAAAAGTCAAAATCTTGTAACAAAGCTTTCCTCCATGAATATTGTGTCCCATCTTAAATACAGCAATAAACAAATAAAATGGATGTTTAAGTTTAATTAAGTTCTTATTTTAAAACTGAGGATAAATCTGACCATCAGTAATATTTTCCACATTTTCCCCCTTTTTTGTCTATTCAAAAATCAATTTAATATTTATTTAAAGTTCTTATTAACCCTTTATGGGGCACTCATTGAAATACTTTGAAATTCAAAAATTTAATATTAGCCTATTGGAGGAAATAAGAAAACTTTATTTCTGTTGTAAGCTTTTTCCGTAAAGAGCATGGAAATTACCAAAAATACCGGCCCTATAAAGGGTTAATCCTTGTGCAATAAATAGTTACGAGTTGCTGTTTAAAATTAGAAGAGGCCAAACAAACTGATGCCCTCTCAAGTAATTAATCAACCTCACAGAGTTTAGAGGAAACTTAACCCTCGCTTTGACCCCAGAAGCCTGTGCATGAAGGCAGTTGAGTGCATTATGAGATTGTTCAAACAAGCTACTTACTCCAAATGTAGGATCAGCCTAATGAGGCAAGATTAGACAGAGGCACCAAGGATTAGCCATCTTAGAGGCCATCTGAGACGGGAGACAAGGGTTTGGGCTGTAAGTGTGTGTGTGTGTGTGTGTGTGTGTGTGTGTGTGTGTGTGTCCGTGAGTTGGGTCGCAGACTTTAAGGCTCCCTGCGGTGCTTTGTGGTTTAAAGAGTCTGTGTTTCTACTTAAAAAACCAAAGCCTATAAAGTAATCTACCGTTCCTGGATAAGACCGCGGCAGACTGACATTTGGCGGCCAGGGAAGCTGCAGGGGGGAGGCGATATAAGCGACGTCTAACCCAGTCCTCAGGTCAGCGCAGCGGGCAGCGAGCTTTCACACAGGCCACTCGCTGTCCCAGGAAAATAGGACTTCACTGCGTCGGACTGGAGCTGATGCAGATTGACGGACTCTAATGTGTTTCCATTTTTACTGAAGAAAAAAACCCTATATGTCATGACACAGACTGAAAAACTGAAACAACTCTTAAAGATATCTGCTCTCTTTAAACAGGCGATATAATTATTTATCAGCCTGTTTGACATTTCAGAAACTTTGTCATGTGATTCTTATCTGATGTGAGATTTGATGAAGCAGGTTGGTTTATAAACATTTTAAATGCAAATGTGTCATGTGATCGACCTCATCTCTGACCCAATGCATGCTGGGATAACTCTAGCCACTTCAGCAGGATTGGTGGTTAGAGAACAAACAGATAATGAAACTTATTAGCAATAATGAAAAATAAGAATTGAACATAACATCCTGATCAGCAGTGCAGACGTTTTATGAACCAACAGCTCGAGTCAGAGTGAAAGAACTGAGAAAGGCCTTGATTTCAGAGTCAGACTCCTCCAGAGAACAACTGTGAGCTAACTTGTAATTATGCACGCTTAAGCAGATCAAGTGTTGTACCTATAATGAACGCGCACTGTAATTCCTCAATTACAGAGACACAATCACTCATCACTGAGCCGGAGAGAGAGCGAAATAACCCGTTTTTCCAAAGAATAGCAATAAATCAAAGCCCCTCTCGCTGCAGTGACTCTTGTTTCTGGAAACCACGTTAGCTAAATCAGATTCCTGCTCGGAGGTCTGGAGAGGATCAGGCCAGAAACGACAGATAGCAGCCAAACAAATCCCCCCCCCCTCGCCAACCAACCATCACTACCACCGCCACCCACTTAATCCACCGGCCTCTCAGTTGGATATGATGGAAGCTAATCTTTCCGATAATCTGGCGCTCGCTCGGCCGGAGCCCCTCTCCACAGATTGCCAATATCTGTTTTGGAAAAACACTGTGGCGAGGGTGGACGGAGGTTAATTCAACAAAATGAAAATGAACAACAGAGATTCCACCATGTTGTAAATGATATCACTTTCAATATTAGGTTTAAAGCTTTGATAAGTGTTGAATTAAATACAGTCATTTGCACGGCTGTACAATCAGAGATTATGGTCAAACCTGCGGCACAGAGTTCGTCAGCCATGTTGATTTCTTTCTAACTTTTAGGTCAAATCAAAAATGTTTACAGCCTCTTCTGACGATTGCACATGGAGGGAAAGAGAGAAAGAGTTTGAATTGAATGAAGTAGGATGGAGAGAGAGAGAGAGAGAGAGAGAGAGAGAGAGAGAGAGAGGTAGATTGGTCGTACAAGAGCAGGAGAGGTTGTTTGAATTATAACTTTGTTTACATCCTCAGGTCGATGATGGTTCCTCCCAGGCTGCCCTTGGTCCTGACAAATGTCAGACTCGCCACATCATCCATCTGATTTATTCTCTCTTCCCTCTCTCTTTTCTCTCCATCCACATGTCTTCTAAATTCTTCTTCTCCTCCGTCAATTTCAGCCTCCTCTTTGCATCCGTGCTAAAGCTCCAACCGACAACGACAAGAGGATGAAGAGGTCGGCACAAAATAAGAAGTAAAACAAAGAGAGAGAAAGAAGAGCATCCAAGTATGTACAAATCTATCAGGACGGATGGATGAGTGACTGATGGATGGATGAGTGACTGGACTGATCAGTGGATGAATAAATGCACCAACAAAGAGAGAGAACAGAGCGGTTGGTTTTGTATGCACGCAGGAAGAGCAGCCTGCCTCCGGAGGGACGCCGGCCCGGCGCCGGGCGAGCCTCCCGCCCTCATTAATCAGGACGGGTCAAGGGTTGGCGTGTTAGCTATCACACGCTGCGAAAGGGCAGCTTGGATGGCACAGCTGGCGCACAATGTGACAAGGCCAAACAGTGAGTCATGTAGCGGCCAGATGCGATCCCTCTCTCCCCGCGGCGGACCGGGGGATACAAGTGGCCCTTGATATGCCCATTAAAAGGACAACGAGGGCTACGGCTAACCGGTGACTTGCTATGCTACCGCTGCAAAAACATCACTACAACAACTACAAATAGCACTTGACTGTCAGTGAAAGCAGACTGTCGCTCCGGTCCTGTGTCACCACACTGCAGCAGACTCAGACTATGTAGTGGATGGCTGCAACTACTGACACACGATACTAACATATAACTAACACCATGAATAAAACAAACCTACTACATCAACTTCCAAGCTCCTATGCAGTGGTGTGCACAGATAGACTCTAGGTGGTGCCCTTTGCCCTCTGGACCAAGCAAATGCCCTTTTGAAAGTTCGTTTTTTTGTTTGTTTGTTTGTTTGTTGTCATATCCCCCCCTCCCCTCCCCTCTCTCTCTGTCCCTCTCTCTCTGTCTCTGTCTCTGTCTCAACCCAACCAGTCGGGGCAGATGGCTGCCCATCACTGAGCCTGGTTCTGTCCGAGGTTTCTGCCTGTTAAAAGGAAGTTTTTCCTCACCACTGTCGCATCATATGCTTGCTCATGATGGAAACTGTTGGGTCTCTATATGTTGTCGGGTCTCTTGACCTGCTCTGTATGTAAAGTGCCTTGAGATAACTGTTGTTGGGATTTGGCGCTATACAAATAAAATTGAATTGACTTGAATTGTTTGTTTGTTTGTTTGTTTTACAGTGTATTGTATGCGGCCCATGTTGACGTTGATCTATAATTGCTGGATTGTAAGTGTTGTGATAATAATGTCCCAATATATAACGTGATGACCACCACTCAACCAGTGCCGGTAGAGTTTGTCATTGGTACAATATGTGAATCTATCAATATACTTAAGCTGAATATTTAAATATTTAGTAGTGTGTAGGCTTACATTAGGCGACATAATTGCCACTGGCAGTAATTTATTCTGAATGACAAACAGGTAATTCCCAATTGCCTGCAGAAAATGAAATACAAAATAAATAAATGTAATTACTTTCAACATGCTATAATAAGGCAGCCACACGAAGTGCCATTATTTTCCTGCCCCCGAAAATGTCTGTGCACGCCACTGCTCCTATGTGTAGTTTAATGTGATAATAGCACCTTTCAACTGAATCCAATCTTGACATCTTTGTCCAAAAGTGAGAGAATCCAGGTGGATATGTGTCCTGGACAAATGACTCTTGCATCCAGATGGAAGAGGATGGAGACACTGCTGATCCCCACATCAGGTCGAGTGTGAGATAAAACCCATGGTTAAATATATCATAACCAAATCCAGGTCTTTTAGCACTGGGATTGACTTTTCCTCGACTCCTCTACAACCCTGCTCTCGACGGTCTGATGCCGGCTAACGAGCAGACGTGCCGGCAGATAGAAGCAACTCCCAGCCAATCCGACCTGAGGTAGAGATAAAGTTGTTTTGCCTGCCTTTGAAAGTACTTAAGGGCCTATTGGATGTTTTGGCAGGTAGATATCTAGTTCAGGCGAGAGTCTAGTGAAGCATTGTGTTTTGGGATGCCTTCCTGAATCTGATGAATGAGCAGCAGAAATGGAGCCATTAATCCAAAGACTTTAGGGAGCCGTTCCGGGGAGGATGGAGGAGGGGAGGAAGAGGAGGAGTGGAAATCAATCTTGCTGCCTCCCCTCGCTCCCCGTCCTCCTCTGTGCTGCTCTCCTGCTCCTTTTGTTTTTCTCTTATTCTCCCTTCTTATTTTTGAAAGGCGTTCCTGTGACGTCATCAGTTTCTCTTTTTTTCTTCATCAGTCTTTCGGCCTCTTGTGTCTCTCATCAGATCTCCTTCCTTCATCTTTCCCCCATCGCTCTCTTAGTCTCTCAGGTTTGCTCTTTACTACCCAGCTTTACATCACTTTTCATCTTGAGCTCAGGCTCCTCGAAGGCACATTAAGATTTACATTTGCTGTGGAGATTGAATCCATTAGCTGCGTCAAACAAAATTCGTCGGCTTCTGTGGAAAGATTTCCTGACAATCACTTATTCACCGGGGGATTTCCCACGACTCGAACGCTTTTATACTTACATCAAAATGCAATGTTGATGATCGGAAAGGCGCTATATGGTGAAGCTGAGGAAGAATAGTTGCTAAGGAAAAAGCTAATATTTCCCTTGGAGACGCCGGTCTGCAATTTGGTAAGCTATTTTAATCACGTCCCACTGTGAATGGCACAGCTGTTATAAAAAGGTATGAGAGAAGTAATGTGACTTCCTGGAGGGATAATGATTCATCGCCAGCCCCCTACCATTCGTATTCCACGATGAGGGAACCTTTTACTGCACCTACTGTACATGCACAGGAAGGAACAGGTGTGCGAGATAAATACACACCGGTATAGAAAAATATATGTCGTACAAATGATACCGTGATCAGATTAACTATGATGACACAGATCAGGTATCGTGATGTGATCGATCCACATTTAAAACATTCAGTGAGACATATCAGAGCATTAGCTTCACACTACCTTACGAAGAAATGATTTCAATACGTTCATGAAAGATGTAAACTGAGAGAAAAAGAGAGCTCTAGTATCTGAGGAGTAATCTGATTCTCTGAAGGTGAGATATTGGAATCTGTATCAGTATCAGAAGAAAAAAAGCTGGTGATGTAACTCGCTGGCTGAGACACTAAAGATTTGGTTATGGCGAATGAAAAGGTAAATATGGCCGACCTCTAGAGGCAGGCGGATCGATCCAAATATCGATAGTGTCGATACCAAGTTGCATAGAAGAAAAAAAATACATAACAAAATTTGAGGGAATTTTTTTTTACTTCCTGCTCTGTTGCTTCTGTTTTTGATAATAAAGGGTTTTTTTGTCAGCAGTGTGATGATACATCAACCTTACATATTAAAAGTATCGGGATTGGTATCGGTATTGGCGATACTGGCCCTGTATTTACTTAGTATCGGACCCAAATCTGGCAGTATCGCACACCTCTACCAACCTCCATCTTTTCAGCAAGTGTGTCCTACAGTTGAAATGGACTGGATGAGCAATTGTTCGATAATTCAAATGACACTGTGCTGGGCAGTGTTGCTTAATGTTGCACCCCATGGAGCTCATATTGGAAACCTGTGCTGTGATAAGAACCAGGTGAGGGTCTGTCCTTCCATCCTGATCTGTCTTCCTACTTATGTCAACAAGCCCAAAGGCAAAGGCAGTTTGTTTGAAGAAATGTGAGGTACAAGGTTATTTTTTCAAGGTTGTAGATTAAATATCTGCATAAAAACAAGGCAGACGATCTTTTCAGAGGGTTCGTTTCGGTCACATAATTTCACGTTTGAAGGCTCAGTGCTGCAACAAGCTTATGTCCTCCAATAACTATAATTGCACTTTTCAGAGAGAGAGAGAGCAGAAATAGCAGGTGTGCTTCACTGTGCCCTCGCTGGCCTTGTCCACACGACCCCCAGGACTCGTGCTGGTGTTTGCAATAGCGCCGTCAAAGTCGAGCCTTATGTCTCTTTTCTCTCTCTCTCTCTCTCTCTGCGGCCTCTCGTGCTCCTGCTGCTGCTCTCTACCTCTTTCTGTCTCTCTGTGTTTTGGATTCTTTCTCTTTTTCTCTTTTCACAAAGACCTAAAAGGCGAAAACATGAAAAAAAAATGAGAGTAAAAGAAGAGTCGGTGTCAGAGAGGAAACACGCAGAGCTTCCCTCTGGGAGAAACACGGCAGGGACAACTTTCTGTTCCTGGCTCCGTGTGTGCGTGTGTGTGTGTGTGTGTTTGCATGTACACAAGTGGTGTTCATAAAGAAATTACACATAACCAAAGCTACACTGGCCAAAGGCTAGAAATACAATTAATACTAGAGATCCAAAAAGCTTTGACCACTGCAACACACACACACACACACACACACACACACACACACGCACACACACACCCCTGAGGCTCGTGTAGCTTCAGCATTAGCTCTGTGAGTGTTGATATGTTGCAGAGGTTGCACTTTTAATCTGCATCCCCAATCAGAAATAACAGCCTAACCTCCACCTAAACACACACACACACACACACACACAAACACACACACACACACACACACACACACACACACACACACACACACACACACACACAGATACGTGGAGAGGCAAGCGCTCCCGTGACGATGACCCTCCGAGGCAAACAAGCAAGATCAGACGAAAGCCCTCACGGAGGCTTTGGCCCTCCTTGGATTTTACACTGTGTGTGTGTGTGTGTCGATGGTGTGTGTGTTTATGTGAAGGGTAGTACTGCACCGTTCAAACTGAAGTACCTATAATCCTTTTCATATAAATAACATGTCCACATATAGAAACAGACCAACTCACACACGCTCGTTCCCTCTTCACCGAAGCACTTAAGGACATTCTAAGATTCACCTCATTAATAAAAATAAAAAGTGGAGTATGTAATATTTCATCACTTAAGTACCTCAACGGCACCCTCATCAAATTATCGGCCTCTTAATCATGACGGCTTTAAGAATGTCATTAAACTGGCTCATTGCCTGCGCACACACACACACACACACACACACACACACAAAGACACGATATTCTATTTTTCAGAGACAAGACACGTTCACCTTCATTTTCATTTGTACAAATAGGTGAAACAATGAAACACACAACAATAAAAAAAATGACCTCAAACATACAAGTATACACTAGTCTCATTTCTAACATACACACACACACACACACAAGCAGGAGCAGACAAGGCGACACCCTGCAGCTTTGTGACTTGGATAAAATGGATTAAAGCGACTAGTAGCAGATGCCTTTTGGTGGATGTTAATTACGTCTCCCCGCGTGGATCCAATGACAGAGAGTTAAACCATAACTCACAGCATCTGAACTCCTTTAACTTTGGAGGACAAATAAAGCACATTCTTCTTCTTAGATATTCAAGATCTACAGCTCTCAAAACTAACTGACTTGTAACTTTAACAGAAAGGAAAAATAACTGTATCAGGACAATGCAGTTTCAGAAATAGCATGTAAACAGTATAATTATATATTAGTTTGACTTTGTTGACATGTTGAAAATGACATGTCCTTCAGCATCACCTGTCACTCAAACAAAGACATGAGCATCATTATGACGTCTTCTTCTTTGGATTTTCTTACACTACCACTGATTTCCTCAGCTTTTATTCCAATGCTTTGCTGCTTCCCTTGTCTTCAAAACAGCTTTCGAGGACTGAGGCACTGATTCTGCTCATAAACGTTTCCACTAACAGAACCACTCTTTGATAAATGGCAGGATGAATGTCCACATGCAGTCGACAGGAAACCCGGCCTCCAACCTTTCTACAGCGGGATGAGTGAGAACACAATGCTTTATTGATCTCTGGTGGGGTCCATAAAGCACCACATCGTGCTAAATGTGTAGAATAATTGCAGTATTGCAGTACTTTCCGTGGTTAGTGATGTAGCCCTTCAGCAGAATGGATGCACGCCGAGTGTATATTGTGATATCATAAGTAGCGAGAAGAAGAATGCTCCGAGCCGAAGCCGCCGCCGTAATGTAATTCAGAACGGAGCAGAAAGGAAATCTATTTCAAATCCTGCTTTATTAATACCATGGCTGCCTACGGGCAGGACGGGACAATTGAGTTGTAGCAATTTGCAGAATGAAGGGGCCAAAGAAAACGGGAGGGAGAGACGGATGCTGCAAGGATGAGACGGCCTCCAACGAGGAAGCGAAGAGGGAAGTAAAATCAACAGGGAACAAAAGAGACACAACAACAGAAGGAGACGACTGTATGCAAACATAAAATGAAAAGTGGGAAAGACTGATAAAAGGCCGTGTGAGATAATAAAAGTCAGACAGAAAGTGACAGAGAGGGATAGAGAGAGAAAGCGAGAGCTGGAGGGGAAAGAGAGAGAGATTTAAAGCGGCGATATAATGAGCCAATTGACGGCGAGGCCTGGGGTTAAGCACCTGAAGCCAGCCGGTAATTGGCTGAGAAAGACAGAGTGACAGACAGAGAGATATAGGAGAGAGAGAGAGAGAGAGAGAGAGAGAGAGAGGGAGGGAGGCGCTGAACGTATTCATATTCAGATAAAAAATGTCACTGTGGCCCGGGAGAGCGGAGGGAAGGATGGGAAATGCTCCAGGGCCCAGAATAAAAGCATGAATACAGCTGCTCGTTACAATAATGTCACTCAGCCAATTATATCCGTAACAGTCGGATTAAATTATAAAAGAAAATGCCTTTTTCTTCCAAACTCCTCGAGAGATTTTCATCATGCTGCGTGATGGTACCTCCAGTGGTTCTTGTGTTATGAGTTATCTTTGAAACCTTTTTTTTNGTGTGTGTGTGTGTGTGTGTGTGTGTGTGTGTGTGTGTGTGTGTGTGTGTGTGTGTGTCCGGCTACAAGCTCACAGTAATTAGACTGACAGACAGAGCCGGTCAGGCATGGAGAGCACTACTAATGTTGGCCAGATTACCTGAGCCGAGTGTGTGTGTGTGGCACCAAACGAATGTTGCATTGATCACCTGCCTGGTGCTGTGAAACTCTGTGTGTGTGTGTGTGTGTGGGAGGGCGGACGTGTGCACCTTCATTAACTGCCTGACATGAACACGGTCCTAACTCTCAACTTCTCCTCTTGAATTCCTTCCTTCCATTTGTTCTGCTCTCTGTCTCATCATCAGATTTCTATCGATCACCTTGGACCTTCTGTCCTTTAACTCTCTCTATTTTTCACATTTGAATTTGACACCGTAGATTTTGGCACAACCACATTTAAGTGTGTTGTAAAAGTGAGCTCTGTGCAGACAACACCACATGATTTCTCATTGAGCTGCCTTTGTGCATGAAGCAGGAAGAAGCCTTCCCAAAACCTCTGCCACACTGTTGTAGCATTAATGTTTCTTCATTAGGATGAATGAACCTGACAGTTTTAAAAGATTTAGAGTTTGTCGCTCTCTCTGTTGTCTGTTTGTCAGACAGTGGCTGTGCTTTGTCCCTGAGGCTTTGTCTTTCTTTGTGGGTTTCTTCAGCCCTGTCGGGGTTGACTGGTCAGCTGACCTCTGGGTGTCACGGCCGGCGGCAGTGACAAAGGGTCTGGGGGTTTCATAAACTTCTTTCAGTGTCTGGGATGGTGACGACTAAAAGAGGCACATATTACAGTGTTTCTGAAAAATGTCCTCAAACTGGGATAAAAGTTCAACTCTGTTAGCAGGAAAATGCTAAAGAAATTAGCCTATAGATTATACAAGTGGCTGAAGAATGGGATCAAGTATTTGGGTGTTCATTATATTTTACTGGTTAGGGTTTTTATTCCAGGTGTCCTACAGGGGGCGTACATTCATTATGACCAAGCTGGTGGCCTCCATTTTGTGGTGCCACCTGTCTGTGTTAGAACCAGCAAATCTGTTGAAATCATAGAGTTTAATCGTAGACGTTGTTGGGACAGACGTCATCTAGATACCTGCAGTGTTTTATTTCTGCCAAAAGACGAAGGATTTGGTTCATCTGGCAAGAGGTAAAGCGGTATTTGGGTTTTCAAATCGTATGGATTTTGGTCAGTTTGGTAACTTAGAAACTTGGAAAGACATTGTTTACTCTTGAGTCTGAATTGTTTGTCACTGTTTCATGTCAGTGTGGTGAACATTGGTGGAATTGGTGGAAACTGGATCCTAATCCTTGGCAATGCAACCAGTTCCCGAGGCTGCTCATTTGGGAACATTCTGGTAAGAGGTGCCGATGATGTCTGGCACTAGTCGATGAGATAACTATAGTCTGACATTTTGGCTGGAGCTCACATGGAGAATGCTTTTACATGCTTCGGACTTTTTCCCCAGGTTGTGAATTAGGTCACAGTTTGCAGACTGAGAAAGACTGGGTCCTCATTTGGATGCATGGAGAGGTCGTTTAAAGTCAATCTGAGGTAACAACTTTATGAAGTACAATTTATAAACCATAATTAACCAAAAATACTGGTGAGTTACATTGATTGATTTTGCTTTGAATTGTGGCAGTGATACATTTCTATTAGTGTTAAATCCTACAGTATTTTCTATAATGTTCGAGATCGATGTCTTTACTTGGATCAATTTATTGACGTCTGTTGGAAAACACTCAATGTTCATATCTGGATATGAAACAATGCTGAAGCCAAGTTATTTAAGTAGGAAAGAAAAACTGGATCAAGGACACGAATGTGATTATTAGTTTTCAAGAGTCTAGTATGAATATTGTTGCTTTTCAAAATAAATGGAAATACGAAGTTGTGTTGTTAGAAGGACCTGGACATTAATTTAATGCATCTTTGTCTTCATATAGTACTTTGTTATTGTTTTTGTTGTAAATGTGGAATAATTCTAATTCTTTCAGTTTTAGCCAAAACTTTCAATCTGTCCAATCACAGTTGAGCTTGCACAAACACGCACACAAAGGTCATCAGGAAATGGATTTACCGCTCAGTGTGTAACAACAGGACGAAGGGCAGACGATGAGGGAAGGACGGCTTCAAATAAAACACACAGTCAGAAGAACTCGGCAAATCGACGGTAATCAACGAGCGCCGACTTCCAGCTCGCAAACAGCAAACAGTCCCCTAAGACGGTATCTGGCTTGTTATTACTTTGCCTTCTGATGGGATGTGCAAGTTGAGAAAGCAATCAGCCGTCTGCCTCCGAATCAATCACACACACACACAAATATTCAGCCCATCACTTCGGCTCGTCTGGGAGCCGCGAGAGTGTCTGTGTGTGTAACTTGGATCGTTGTTGGTTTACGAGGATGAGCAGAGAAGATGAGGTCTGTGTGTGGTTTCATATGTATGAGTGCGTGTGTGTGTGTGTGTGTGTGAGAGAGAGAGAGAGAGCTGCCATGCGGTAATGACTGCTCTCACTGAGGATCAGACAGTGTGAATTCCTGCCCATCACCTCCACCTCCGTGTGTGTGTGTGTGTGTGTGTGTGTGTGTTGGCAAACCCCCTTGTGTGCACATTTATTAGCCCAGAGATTGAAGCAGTGGGCGTTCTAGTGGGGAGAGAAGGGAAGAGAGTAAACAGCCAAATCATTTCTCTCGATTATTTTGATGTGTTTCTTACTTTATTGTGTTGTACTGCAAAACCACTTTGGCAATATTGTTAATTTGTTTAACAGTCATGCAGATAAATCACGCTGGGGAGGAAGAGAACGAGTTGGAGAGAAACTGAAGATGCATAAAAATTAGTGCTCAAACTGAACAAACTTTTCAACAGCTGAAATTTTGACCTCTTAATTTTTTTCAACTAAAATTAGAAACACCTGTCGGAACAGTGACCAGCAGGTTAAATCGACACCTCTCACACACAGATTCAGGTTTTAAGTCGTCTTCTGGACTAAAGTGAATCTATATGATACGACTCAAATACAAACTTCTATTCAGTTCCAGTCTCTCTCCTGTTCCTTGAGATTCTTGCAGCATTTCCAGCTGAGGAGAGAAAAAAAAGAGCCCGCAGATTATTTTTCCTCTTTCTGTTATTTTTCTCTTCCGTCTCTGGCTCTGTTCGCCGTCCCACCTGTGCCCCCGCTGGGACTCCCCAGCGTGACCCCGGCCACGGCTCGAACACGCCGCTGAGATAGATGGAGGTTCAAAGATAGCGTCTGCATGGTGTGGACCGCCCGGCATGTGGGAACCTCAAAATTAAAGCAGCTTGAAATTTCCAATAATGCTTTAACCCTTTCCTCAAGCTGATGAAGACGGAGGATTTCTTTCTTTCCTTTTATAAAAGCAGAGGCCTGAGGGTGGAGAGAGAGGGAGAGAGAGAGAGAGAGAGGGAGAGAGAGAGAGAGCGAGAAGGAGAGGGGGAGAGAGAGAGAAAGTGAGGGAGAGAGTGAGTGAGCAAGAGAGCGAGAGAGAGAGAGGGAGAGGGAGAGGGAGAGAGGGAGAGAGAGAGCGAGAGAGAGGGAGAGAGAGAGCGAGAGGGAGAGAGAGAGAGACAAAGTGAGAGAGAGAGAGGGAGAGCGAATGAGCGAGAGAAAAAGTGAGGGGGAGAGAGAGAGAGAGAGAGAGATACCTGTCCCTGAATGGAGGGAAGCAGCTGATTGTGTGTGAAGTATGGTGCGAAGGCCACATCTCTACACAGTGTGATTTAACGCCGACAGCCAGATCTCTGTCGGATGATTCCTGATCTCACGGCGCTAATACATCACATCCTGTTCATGTGTACATCACTTCCTGTCACAGAGCAGAGGGAACGCCGTGCATCAACTCAGGTGACAGGGTGTGTGTGTGTGTGTGTGTGTGTGTGTGTGTGTGTGTGGTCTCAGAGTCTCAGACAGACCTCTTAAAGTTCGGCCTGAATCAAACACACACACTTTTATTCCTTGAGCAACATTTCGCAGCTTAATGAAGCACTAATGAAACGCCAAGCAAAGGTTATGCTGTTGTTATTTCTCTCATTCAGCACAACAAACCCACTGGCCTTTCCTTTCATCTCTCCTTGTCTCGCTCTCTTCTCTCACCTCACTCTCATTTATCTAAAGAGCTCTTCTTTCCGTTTCTTTTCCACGCTCTTTCGGTCGCCCCCTCGTTCTTTTGTCTGTCTCTCTCTCTCCGCACGCCCTCCTCAAATGTCGCTCGCTCACACACGCCATCAAGTAGGCCCTCATTAAGCACCAATCAACAAGCCGGCAAACTCACAATCACCGCGGCGACTCGTTACCACCTTGACCTGCGGCCGTAGAAACAAACGATCAAGCCTCTGCTGTTCTAATTATTGTTAGCATCATTGTTTGATTGTGGGTGTTTTTTTCTTCCCGTTTCTCAGCCTCTTCGCCGGTTATTTGCGGCGCTAACGAGAGCGATGTGCCGACGTCAAGGTGGCTGCAATCAGCTGGTTTTTGAGAAAGGTCACGTCTCGGGAACATGAGTGGGTTTGGCGTTTGACCGTTGCTGCTGCTGCATTCGCTTTTTTTCTTTTATCATTTCTATTGAAACACTGTCGCTCAACGTCTTCATTAGTTCTCTTTGTTGTTGTTGTTGTTGTTGAGAAAAAACAAGGGAAAAGATTCAAAAGTGCTTTTCAATAGTTTCAGCTTTCACAAGATTTCAACTAATAAAACAAATCTCTTATCTTTATCTTCTCTGGAAATAGTTAGCCAATCAGGTCCATTTACTAATTGTTTACCAAAAACGAGGCGACGCACATCACATGTTTTGCAGATGATGTGCACAGAGAACATTTTCATACTTGATTTAATGTAAGATGAGGTCGAGAGGCTGATCAACAACAAAACTCATGATGTGATACTATTTCTTAAAACGTACTTATCATGACGTATTTCACGTTTGTAACATAATATTTTAATGTTATAATTTGGGTTAAGTCGGACACTTGTTTCAGAAGAGTATAAATATATCAATATCCGTGCTCGTGCTGAAGGGAAAACCTCATTGGGTAACTGACTGCCTTTATGCTCTGTGATTGGCCAGTCACACACAGCACCCGCCCCCTCCCCCTAGGAATCTTAGGCCTCCCCCACTTGCCATATGCCACTTTAACCGCTGTACCCACATATAGCTGAACCAAGCGGCAACCTCCGCCACTGAAAAATGAAGCCGATGCGGAAGTGCGAAAAAGCTGCAGTTCCTTGAATAACCGCTAGAGCAGGCTGCAGAAGTGAGTCAATTACATCTGAGCCGATCTGAGCCCCATGTTAAAATGTCCGACTTTACAACAGAAAAAAACATATTTACAGCCTGGTTCAAAACATGGCTCTAGTCTCATAAGCTGTTTTTCTACTCCATGACAACTCTGGGGAGGGCAAATTTTTTTATAAGGCGTTTGTTTATAATATACAGCATACATCATTATGCACAGTTCATAGCTGTCAATCTAAGTGGCGCCACTTTGATTGACAGCTATGAACTGACGGTCTAAAGGGCAACACCCCGGCTAATTCTAGTCACTGAGTTTGGGAAAGAGATCGTTGTGGGGTTAGCCGGCTAGCAACGCTATTTAGCATTTAACCTAGCTGGTTAGCCGTAGCTAGTTTGATTATTTCGAATAAAGCGGCTTTTTTCAGCGGCTTTTTTTCAGCCAATAGCGTTCATTCAACCCGCCTCAGCTCCGCCCTCGCTCCACCTCTTTGTCCATATTTGGAGTAAGCGGAGGTAGGCTACCAAGATGGCTACGCACTACGATTTGCTTCATTTTTGCTCTTCAGAAACCTATGGGTTACGTCACGGACACTACGTCCATATTTTATACAGTCTATGAGCTGAACACACAAAGTAGCCTATATTTCAGCCCCACCCATTTCCACGCCCACTTCTGGATAGGCCCCGCCCACTCCAAGTACAGATACAGATAGTGGTGTGGGACTAGCAGCTAGCATATCATAGACCTGTACAATTGGAAAACTAGAACAGCTTTGACTCAGAGAGTGAAGCACAGATATACACACACTTCTACTCAGCTCACCTCTGAAGACATAAAAGCTCCTTATCGTCCAGCATGACTGATCATAGATGTCGTAGTGGGTCAGAGAAAGCCCACTCTACCCTTTGATCACACACTGAGGCCTCTCCTCCCATCAAAGGATCTTTAATATGTTGTGGAGTGGACCCTCTCCTCTGTCACAACATCTCTGCTCCTCCAGCTTAAAAGCAGATTGTTTTCTTTCACTTTCAATTCACTCAGGCTGAAAGACGGTCAGAGAGCCGATGACCCCGCTGGAGGAATTGTAAAGGTTTCAGACCGTCGTCGGTTCACATCCGCGCCGAGCTGCGAGACGCACTCGAGTGAAGACGCTGAAGTGCTTTTGTTTGAATTTGATTTGACTCTAGTTCAGTGGAAGTGAGGAAGGAACACATTAAACAGCCGGATCTGAAAAGTCCTGTTTGAAAACCATTAGGCGTTTAGCTCAGCTCACTCCACCTCTGAAGTCAAGGGGGGGTCACACAGACTCACTACACTCAGAAATAAGGAAACTCAAAATTAACCTCCTGCTTCTTCTTCAAACATTCACTCGGGCAGTTTGAAGTGAATAGAAACTGTCAGCAAAACTATCAACACGGGACGAATCAGCTGAAGACCTGGATACTGAAGGAGACACTTCAGACACTCAACCAGGGACCAATGGAAACTCTACTGTCTGTTCACCGTATCTGTCTGACACCATGTATTACAAACATCCACTCCCAGAGCGACATTTAACAGAAGCCTGTCACAGAATATTTAGTCACATGCACACACCTTCACATACCATTCTATCCAGCTGGACTTCTCTGTGTTTCACCTCATGTGCAATACGGCAATGTATTGCACAATATATTCACAGTATATTATATTACTAAGCCCTGTTTGGACTATTCCTGCTATTTGCACCTATTTTACCTCATTCTATTTTTATAAGTATTATTTAATTCTTATTTTATTCAGACTATTTATATTTACCAGATTTATATTTAGTTTAGTTTTATATTTGATTAACACCTTCCAAGGCTGCTACAATTTCATTGTATTATTGTACAATGACAATAAAGGATTCTGATTCTAAGTCAGTGATCATTGGTTGATATTACATGTGATAATCTGAGGTATTTTGTAATATAATAATCTTAACATATTGATCACATTGTGTTTTCATTGTTATGGAAAGAAGAAGAAGAATATTTGGAGTCAGAAGATTGTAGTTGTTGTATAAGTTGAATGACTCATCTGGGGCTAGCAGGAGCGCTCGTGAAAAGATGGTGGGGACGACAGATCTTTGCTTAAGTCTATATGTTATAATTAGCATCTTTCTGGGGTTTATCCTGGCTCATGTTTCCACTTTAACGCGAGGGCTGAACAGGACAGCTGCGTTTAAAGCACGTCCTTGGCTGCTTTGTCGGCATTTTGTGACAAATCTGAGAAAATCTTCTAAAGAAATTTGATTTGATGCCCTCCACCACACACACACACACACACACACACATACACACACACACACACACACACACACACACACACAGAATCCAACACTGACACCGAGTGAGGTGATGGAAATTGTCCCACTTTTCTTCACTTGTCCAATTCAGCGTGTGCTGCTGTTGACTTCCTGTGTCACAAAATGCTGCTTTCAGCTCTAATCCACTCTGTTCACCTTCGCTGCTTCTATAAGAAAAAGTCACACAAAAAAAAGAGTTGCAGAAAATTGAAGCTGCTGCTGCTTCTGCCGCCGTCCCCAGTCGCTACACTGGCCCCAATTTATCCGTCCTCTCGTGTCGGCTCCCTCCTCCTTCTTTCTATATCTTCCAGTCCTTCCTCTGCATCCTTCCATCCTTTCCTTATTCCTTTTCTTACCTCCTTATTCAACATCCTTAAGGCCTCTCCTTGTTTCCATCTGTCCCTCTTGTCTTTCTCTTCTCCTGACAAACTCATTTCCTCACCTTACCTCCTCTCTCCTATCCTTCCTCTACTCTCTCATCTCTCTCTCCTAGCTTCCTTTTTCTCTTCTCTGATCCACCATCGCCTCCTTTTCCACTCTCATTCCATCCAGCTCCTCTCTTGCTCTCTACATTCCTCCCTCCATCCAACATTCCTCTCCTTCCCTCCTCCCTGATCTCTCTCACTCCGCCTCCTCTCCTTCCCTCGCTTCCTTCCTCGTTCCTCCCTTGCTGTGCTTAGATATAGCGGAACACGCTCGTTGCTCTGGAAACAATGCAAATTGGCCCCAAAAGGCAAATTACCAAAGAGCACCAATTAAAGCCGGACCTGTTCCGTTTAATGGGTTTCATCCTGTCTGACTTTTGCATACAGCACACACACACACACACACACACACACACACACACACACACACACACACACACACACACACACACACTGAGAGCATCCACTTGGCTGTCCCTCTCGACCAACTACAACAGCTGTTAACTTAGTAAAAGGGAGTCTTGCTGTGTGTGTGTGTGTGTGTGTGTGTGTGTGTGTGTGCGTGCGCAGACAGTGTGAGTAACACTGTGTGTAAAATGTGTGCATCTCATCACTGACATTTTGTGTTCAGTTGTGTTGTTGCGTGTGTGTCAGTGTTATGCTTGCAACTGATATAGTGTGTGTGTGTGTGTGTGTGTGTGTGTCTCCATCGTCTACACACCAGATGCTGCTGACTTCAGAGAGGCAGTCTGATGCCAAAGTGATTGGCTCTGTTCGCTGCAACCGGCAACTAGTATGAGTACAGCCTCGCCCCACAGAGAGTGGGACAGAGGGCGAGAGAGCATTACTCACAAAGAGAGAGAGAGAGAGAGAGAGAGAGGGACGGCGTATTCATCCATCACATGTGGTAATTGTGAGGGTCAATTAAAGACACAAACTATGATCCTGTTTCTCTCATCTCTCAGACCTTGTTATTTCTCCTTCGAGGGATCTACAGGGGAATCATTACCAAACTCTTATTGGTGTGTGTGTGTGTGTGTGTGTGTGTGTGTGTGTGTGTGTGTGTGTGTTCGGCCTTCTCGTCTTCCTTCTTGAAATTATTCCTGTACTAGTGTGTATTTGTGGTTGCTGTGTGCCCGCTTTGTTGTTACAAGGCTCTTAGTGATGTTTCTGGTTTGGAGGAAGATAAGGGGCATTCAGAAGTGTGCGTGTGTGTGTGTGTGTGTGGTGACAGGGACAAGGCTAGCTACCTAGCGGCTGTATACTACCTCCTACCCGGACTTAATGAAGGAGAAATTGGATCCTGATGGCTTCGCAACAAAGGACACCCCTGCAGCATTGTGTGTGTGTGTATGTGTGTGTTTATATGTGTGTGTGTGTGTGTGTGTGTGTGTGTGTGTGTGTGCATGTGTGTGAGCAACTTATTTGCGGGCAAAATGGGAAACATTTTCTTCTAATAAAGAGCCTCTATTTCTTTTGTGCTCGCCTGGCTTCCTCCTCAAACTCTGCTTCATTGGCTGCATGTGTGTGAGAGTGTGTGTGTGTGTGTGTGAGTGTGTGTCCTCCTCAAATGATTGCTACAAGTGTGTGTGTATATCTAGGACTGTATGTATCAGTATAACAATTTCCATGTTTGTGAGTGTGTGTGCGTGTGTGTGTGTCACCGCCCTGAGTGCTACAGTAGCTTATTACCCAGAATTCACGGTGTTTTGTTACAAGAGGTCTCAGAAAAAAGCAGGAAATTACAGAAACTGAGAAAGCAACAGATACACATGCACACACCAGCTAACAGAAGAACCCCAGAGGATTATGGGAAGTCGCACTACCTACAGTACTGCGGCCACACGAGTGCTGGGTGTGTTTAGTATTTTGTTGTTAATCTTTTTCTTCATCCAAAATAATGTTGTGTTAAGTTTCTAGCTCCCCTGACATTCATCACACACACACACCTCTTTCACACACACACACACACACACACACACACACACACACACACACACTCTCACCCCTGGTGTTACTCACTCTGCCTGCTCGCAGCTCTCTCAAGTGTTGATTACAACTGCTCCACTGCTGTGAGAGTGAAAAGTGTGTGTGCATGTTAATGTTTGCGTGCAGTTTTTTTATGCCTCACACACACACACACACACACACACACACACACACACACACACACTGCATCTCATCTCCACAACTTTCCGCCTGTAAACAAAGCTTGCACGTTTGTTTGTGCGCGTCCGTCGTCGCACGCTCACGCTCGTGCACGTCCGTGACTTCGTGCCGAGTGACGTGACTCCTGCTCGACGCTTTTCGAGTCTGACGCTGGTTTTTAAGCAGTTCTCACTTCGTCTCGCAGACAGACAAACTTCACACCCCTGTGCTCCCGCCTGCTCCGCCGTCACCGACGTGTAACACACCCTCAGAATAGAGGCCTGTTACTAGGAAGATTTAAACTGTTGTCGGGGTGTCGAGGTAGATTTCACTGGGTTTATGTTTCCATTGGTGGCAATTAGGTCACGGAAGGAACACAAGGTCTTATGGGAAATTGTGCTGTTTTGTTTTAGAGATAAGTGTAACTTTATAACTTGAACTTCATGATGATTTTGGATGTTTAGGTTTTGGATTTGTCCACTGGCTTTAGTCAGAGTATTTTCTTATAAAATACAGTTTGAAAAGATAAGAATTTAAAATTTCTATTCTCAGATACACGTTTAATCTCCTTTACTGAGCTGAACTTCTTATTAGCCATATTAGCTGGTGGGAGCTAGTTGTTCAATGCTGAAGATACTCATGTAGTTTTACTCCTTTAAAGCCAAGTTACAGTTACCATCATCACAATTAATCACATGCAGCCGTGATGATCCAAACTCTACTCGTCGGTATGATGCATATGTGAGCATTCACACGTTCATATCTCAGCCTGGAGTGAAGAACAAACACACACATCCTCAGAAGGTTTTCAGGGTAAAGGAGCTGCAGACTCGTCTCTCTTTGGGCCAAATATATCGACCTGATTCATAATGTTTGATTCATAAGGCTCTGCTTTCTCCTGCTTAAAAATATTTCCTCTGATGGCTATGTCTTTTATTGACTCTTATCTAACGAGGACTCAGAATTGATTTCCTATTAAGCCTCAGTGTAAGAACACATTAGGTTGGTTGCATATATGATACATCTATTCAACATCTCACATAGTGTTTAATCAAGCTTAGAAGCAGCTGCTGATGAAGCACTGAACTTTGTGCCTTCGCTCCTATCAGCTTGTGTCATGGCTGAGCCATCTAATTTTCTCTATAAGGAAACTCTCTGTGTACAGTTTTCAGCTCTGTCCCTTTACATTCAACCACTATGTTCACACCTCGGTCTTCTACTATTGATGCTATGATTAGTATTGGCTTACATGTCCTGCTCTAAGGCAACTCATTGAGCTGCCAGGTCTGGCCTTGGAAGTATACACCGTCCTCTGCTGAGGGAAAATGCAGACAAAGAGGATGCGGGAGAGGACTGTGAACAGGATCTACTTTACTTTCAACAATGATTTATTTTAAGCTGATGTGTTTAGCATTTATAAGCAGTAAATTAACTTTTAGTAAATGTTTGATAAAATGACCTTACAGCTGAGAACATCTATATTATACTGTGCTATAAACCATTTGATGTGTATTAGTTTGTCCACTTCTACCTAATTAATTAAATATATTAACATCTGGATAATCTTTAACATTTTGGTAACACTTTATTTGACGCCTATCTCTATAACGCATTATAAATGTATTTATAATGCGTTATAATGACATTATAGCACTGTATAACTATAGTAATAAACACTCATAAATGTTCATAATGCTTTATAGCAATAATCATAACACACTATAAAGCATTTTATCATTACTTATAAAGCCAAGTATTATAATACATTATAACTGTTGGCAACTCACTGACAATTCCCACATAGATACTTACTTACATAGAACTTTTGTTTATCAACTTAACCACTCACTGTGAATGTGATAAAGTTTTTTGAAGGAGTCACATTGTTAATAAAAATAAGTTTTGCAATGTTTTGTGTTGCTCTTTCATAGATTAAAAGATGTGTATTTTTATTCAAGCAAACCACTTATAGTGACTTATGACCAGCTTGTAATTTGTTATATCAGCCTATACCTGAGCAGTTTCATCACTTTACTTGAAGCGCCCAATGAGCATTTAGAGTAACTTATAATCACATTATAATGCATTATACCAGTGATTATAATGCATTATAAAGAGTTTTAATATATGACAACTATGATAATTATAATACCCTTTGATCCTTGCAACAAAAATCAGTTAGCAAGGGACCAGCAATCATGAAGTATTATAATACTTGACCTTATAAACCATTATAAAATGCTCTATAATGTGCTATGCTCATTGTTATAAAGCCTTATGATGATTTATGAGTGTTTATAATGATAGTTATGCACGTTTATAAGCATATCATAAATATTTGTATAATGCATTATCTATGTGGGAATTGTCAGTGAGTTGCCAACAGTTATAATGTATTATAATACCTGACCTTGTAAGTGATGATAAAATGCTTTATAATGTGTTATGATTATTGCTATAAAGCATTATGATCATTTATGAGTGTTTATAACTATAGTTATACAGTGCTATAACGTCATTATAACGCATTATAAATACATTTATAATGCGTTTTAGAGATAGGTGTCAAATAAAGTGTTACCAAAATTTCTTATCCAATGTGAAATGAGATGTGCCAAAGGAGCCACATAGACACACAGACTGTCGAGTGAGTCAAATCCACCAATGGAAGACTCTTCTGTTTAAAATAGAAGATCTGGAAATCTGTGAACTTCATATTGCTTTGTGTGAAAACATGACTTTATATGTACCTCAAGAATGTGTTGGCTGTGTGTATGTGTGTGAGTGCATCCAGAGAGAGAGAGAGAGAAAGAGAGAGAGTCTAATTTCCTTCAATTCTTTAAACTTTCCTGCAGGTGTAGTTGAGCCTTGAGTTGAATTCATACAAAAAGACTTAAAAATGTATCATGTTAATTAAAGGCGGGCTGAATGGAAGCTGAGTGACTTCTCTCAACTGACACAACATCACTGGTATTTGTTGTATTTGTTACTGTAAAGAGTTTCACTATCACGCCTCTGAAGCGTTTCTCAGAAATTCACCTGCGCTGCCGTCGTGTCACCTCGTCTCACTGTTGTTTAAAAAACATCTTTATTGATTTGAGTATCAGTCGTTGGCATCGCATCTCTTTCAGAGAAAAATGACATTGTGGCTGGATTTAATTGAAGGATGCGATTTCTGAAGGTTGTTCGGAGGAGCTTTAAAGAGCCTTGATTTGATGTGAGTGAGCTGCATTCATGCTTGTTGTGCTGTTGGAAATTATTTTAGTGACCATGAATGTTTGTTTTTTAACAAAGAGACGTGTCTAAATGCTCTTACAAAGACGCACTTACTTCACCATGACATGATCATAAACTACTGGTTTAATCACAGGGACACATTCTGGAGACAAGTAAAGGTGGTGAGTCTACGTAAAGCATCAAAAACTCCTCTTCCATTGTGCTGCCTCAGATTTAACTTGAGAACAGAGGATTTGAAAAGTTGAACGCGGTAACCTCCGAACAATGTCCTCCACTTCAATGAGTGAGAGCGCTACAAAAGTGCCGTAGGTCCTTCAAACCGACGACGTGAAAAAGAGTCCTCCGAGAGGCAGGATTTTCAACAACAGGCATAATGAGACGACGCTGAAAAGAGTGACAAGACGTCAGAGCGGATTCAAAAAGGGGGATTCACGGGGAAGTGGAAGGCGCTCCGTGGGTGGCTGCCAGTCTCAGCGAGGGAATGACAGACTGTTGGATTGTAGAGAAGCAAAAAAAAAAAAATGCAGGATGACCTTCAAAGAGACGAAGGGGAAACTGGAAAAGACGAGGACAGAGGAGTGAAGATGGGGGGGGGCATGACGGGACATTCATGGAGAGATATTTCAACATGGAAACTCAAAAGGAGGACAATGAGTTTTACTTTCAGTCAGATAAGAAAAGAGAGCGAGAGAGAGAGAGAGAGAAAAGAATTAGATGAATAAGATGTTCTCAGAAAAGAGAACACACATAACAGAAGAGACTTTCTGACAAAGACTCGGGAGGACGATTCATCTGTTCCGAGTTGAGTTTTTGATTCTCCATTCAAAGTCGTCTCTTCTCAAACGTGTGATTAAATGAGTGTTGACTCGCGTTGCTCCCCGGATTATAGTTCCCCTGCTCTGATGGTTCCAGGGGGGAAGATGTGCACGAGAGGGGAAGGGGAAAAAAAACGGATGCTGAGAAATAAAACATGCAAAATGGGGAATTTACGATCAGTGATTACAAAAACTGCACGAAAAGCAAAGCCGTAAAGATGTAAAAGACACAGCTCCCTCAGGTGACGACATATTCACGCCACTAAATCACATGATCAAATCTCACAGAGAAGCAATTTCTCTTCGGTCGTGCAGTGAAGTTGGTTTCCATTTGACGCTGGGAGGAAACAACTCTCCACTTAACTACTAAACTGGGAGCTTTTACCAGCAGAACGAGACACTTTGAGCCGAGGTGCAATTGCTCCTCACGCGGTGGAAACAAGCCCCTCGACAAGCAAGAGCCTCCTGTAGCACAGGTGGCAAGACGCCGCTCTGGTTCAAGATGTTCAGCTCGTGGGTTTCTGTCAGAGAGCGACAGGAAGGTGTGAATGGGCCCAGAGGAAGCTCAGGAAGAGATGAGTCATGATGAGTCAAATCTCTGAGCCACATTTCTACTATACACACGAAGCATCTGTGCAAATTTACATTTTCATATTTCTGACTTAAGTGTGGAAAAAGTAAAATATTTAAGTTATTTTTTTGTGAGATAACCTTGATGGTAAATTACATTTTTGTCGTCATAATTCAATGACACTTTGCTCACAAATATCATTGCAGTCATTTAGCTTTACTATCAGGGGAAGTGCATTAAAGCCACTTCATTTAAACTGAAAAATACATTAGTTGTAAAGTGGATCACGTTTGCAGCAGTAATTAGTGATATCACTGCTCAGACGTGCTTCTCTTAGTTTTACTTCTGAGTATATTAAGATAAATTAAATGTGGACTTAAACATCACTTTACATTATTATAACTGAGAGAATTAATAACAAGAAAGACTAAAGCTAACGTTGCATCAAAGATTTGGTTCAATTAAATCAAAATGAAAATCACTCACAACAGAAATCGAACTGTTGCCTGTTTCTAGTTAGTTGTGATGTCACTACAGCTCAGAGCGAGGTGGGCTGAACTGGTGAGGGAGGAGGGAGGGACGAGACGACCGCATACCTGATGATGATTGGCTGAGGTGGAGTAAGCTTTCATGGTCAGCCAATCAGAGGCAGCGTTCGGATTACACACACACCCCACACATCCAAACTAGCAGAGGTCAGCTGCAGCAGCGGGGGGGTCCGGAGGGAAAGTTGGTGTTTTCAAAGTATAAGTACACACACTACTTTATTCTCCTTGAGGTAAAAGGCAAGAACGAACATGTGACGTGTGCATTATGTCCCAGAGCCACGTCCGTTATGAGCAACTTTGATCTAATGAGGCAGCTCTCAAAAGCTCTTCATATAGTTAAGCTGTTTTATTGTTAAGAAAATACTTGAAGTACAGTCTGTGTACCAGCTGTGGTCTGTTGAGGTGCAGTAAATATTCAAAGTTCAGTGTAAGTACCTGTCTGTGTAGTTCTACTCTGTGGAACTGAAACCTGCCACCTGACACATTTCAACACCATAGTTACTTTCTCTGGTAACTAGTTACTTTTATAGTGCAGTAATTCAGTTACTTTTTGGGAGAAGTAACTAGTAACTATAACTAATTACTCTTTAAAAAGTAACATGCTCAACACTGGTGATGTCAGAGCGCTCTGGGCAGCAGAAGAAGAAAGACAGAGTTTGGTGTGGGCTGAATGATGGGACAGTAGCTGAACACTGGGTGCAGGTGCTGCGGAGACAGACTGATCAGACCGATCCAGTCGAACACAGAGCTCGGACCGTTTCTGACTGTGCTTGACGCAGGAGGTGGATGCGCCCTCTCAGCTGCATTAAAGTGCTTGGCTCGGCAGAACGGCGAAGCAGCGGTGTCAGCCAAATCAGTATATACCCAGCAGGTGAATTAAAAATCTATCTTTATGGAGCAACACATTAGCCAACACTCACATTACCATCCTTCACATAAAGATCTACTTTACAAGGAATGGGGGAGATGGGGGGAGGAAAGGAGATACTCTGATGTAGTATATAACCCTCAGGTGAATTAAGTCTTTATAGAGTGCTGCGTGTTCGCCAACATTCATATTAGCATCTGCCTCCTATAAAGACGAGAGCGGTGAGGAAATGTTAGGGGAGGAAAAGGCAGAGAAAAGATACTAAAGGAGGATTTATGTGCAGCCGGTGAATTAAAAGTCCATCTTTACAGGATAACATATTAGCCAACACTTACATTATCATCCCTCACATAAAAATTATTTATAAGGAAGAGGAGGGAGAGGTGGATGGAGAAGAGGATTAGAGGAGGAAGCCGTTGCACTTTGAAGAGGTGATGCCGAAGTTAAAAGCCGATATTTATAGAGACAAGGATCAGAGCCAATGTTGGCTTTTTATGTTTGGGGAATATTGAGTTTAAGGTAATATTTCCGATGAAGGATGGGAGAGACGGGAGGCGCGGTGCGGCGGGGGAGGCGTGGGGGGGGGGAGATGAAGGAGAGGAGAAAGGGAAAGAGACGCGAAGATCAAGGTGGAGCAGGGAGGATGGCAAAACGTCGAGGGAGGGTGTTTGTGTGTCCTGACAGCTTCTCAGAGCGGTGACGCTAATTTAAGAGAAAGACTAGAACGGATAGAACGGAGCACAAAGCCACGGAGGTCACACACACACACACAAGGTTGTGAGGGAACAGCTGGTCCGCCGAGTGTCGTTTATGGAAAAGGAGGCGGGTAAGAGAAATATTATCCAAATGAAACCTTGAAAAGGAAGGAAGGAAAGATCAGAAGGAAGGATGGGAGGGAGGGAGAGAAGGTGGCGAAGAGGTGATGAAATCAATCACGTATCAAGGCTGCGTCCTCGCCGCGCCACCGGCAAAATGGAGACTTCATTTCAGCTCCTCGCTCTCGCAAATGTGCCACGCTAGAGGAGGCACACGGCTGAAATCGGTGTCGGATCCCCCGGAGCCACCGCGGCGCCGGTTATGGGTGAAATGGCCCCGATCGTATTTTTTTGAGTGGAGCTGGTGGAGCTGGTGGAGGAAGCGAGAGGATCCAACACTTCCTGTCTAAACCAACATGGCGGCTAAAGGCTGCACAGGGTTTCTGCTTGAAATCTCTATCAAAGAACTTTTTTCCCCCCAAATTGGCTCATTTATTTGTCATTGATCATGTAAAGTTTGAGAATTGATAAAGGTTTCTCCGAGGTTTTTCATTTTTGCTCCCGTTCCCATTGGCTCATATAAACAACACTGCCAATTAGCGTCGACATCATTGCAGTTTTCTTCATCAGCACTGTCATAACTGTTAGTGGAAGAGTCAATCTGAGACGCCATAACTGTTTGCCATAAAGTCCAACAACAACTTTAGCATCATCGCTCACAGTATTCTTACATCTGATGTGACACTATGAAAATGTCCACAGTTTTATGAGTTTTAATTATTTACGTCACAAATTGTTAGAATGAAAAAAATAAGTAATCCAACTTTTAGGTGTCAACTGATTATCCTGAAACAGGGTGGTCTTGCTGCATCATTACGCAGCAATTAACATAAACCAGACAAAAAATAATTAGCAAAAATGTTTCTACCAAATGTCAAGTCAGTTCATTTTATATCACGAGGGACTAAAAGGAAACCACTGGAAGAGACTCAGTAGCTGCTGCACTAATGATACAAGTTGGCACGAAATTAACACGTCCGATAACCATGACAGTTGTTTACAATGATCACACCACGGTATTCAAATAAATGTGAGAATTAATTATGTTTGGAAAATGCTACATGTAGCTGCTTTAAAATGATTCTTTGGGCCTGAGCGGAGCTGGAGATGCTAACGTGAAGAGAAAGGTGAACACAGAAGGTGTGGAGACAAACGCAGCAACACTGCCAGTAGCCAGCAGGCTTTTGAACATCTGTCATACCTGCCTGCTCCAATCCCATCACACAGACACACACACACACACACACACACACACACACACACACACACACACATACACAGCATCCCGTGAATGGATGTGACAGCTCAACACAGCACCACTAGCCCAGAAACACATGTTTCTTTATACTGCGCTTTACACACACACACACACACACACACACACACACACACACACACACACACACACACACACACACACACACACAGACACACACACACACACGGTGACCACCACCTCTGTCCCACTTCACATCCCATCAGCCATCTCTCGCCTCAATCACGCTCTCCTCCACCTCTTTCCTCTCTTCCTCATCTTTCCCGTCTCCTTCTTTCTCTTCCTGCTCTCATCCTCCTCTTCTCCTCCCGGCTATGTGTGTTTCTCTTCTCTCTCTCTCTCTCTCTCTCTCTCTCCCCGTGTCCATCTCTGCCTGCTGAAAAACTGGTGGCCACTTTTACACACACTGCACGAAATGTGATTTGAGACACACCTCTGCCTCAAGTTTTGTCTGAACAAAATGAAAGTTTGAAGTGTGTGTGTGTGTGTGTGTGTGTGTGTGTGTGTGTGTGTGTNGAGGAGGCGAAGAAAAGAACAAGTGTAGCCAAAGAAAAACAGCAACAGAGAAAGATAGATGACATTTTGTAGAGGAGAGAAAAATAAGACTGGAGATGAAGGCTTCCCGCCAGGTTCACTACAAACACACACACACACACACACACACACACACACACACACAGAGTCCACAGATCTGATGGGCTGTCACTTTATCAAATGAACTGCCACTCGTCGTGTCCTCACACTCCCGCTGGGATCCTCATTATCAGCCATGATTGCCCCCACCTAACCTCCCCTATCTCCTCCTCCTCCTCCTCCTCTCCTCCTTCAACCCCGGCACTCCACCTCTCCTTCATCTCCGGGGCACCTTCTTAACATCCCAATTATCATCATCTTTGATTCGTGCTCTCGTTCTCAAGAAGAAGTAATTGGAAGCATTTTTTTTTCTTTCCTCCTTCTGCTCTCGCTCTTTTGCTCGTCTGCCTTCCAGCCTCTCTCTCGTCCAATCAGATCGCTCACACCTAATTATAGCCACACTCAAACCATCAGCAAACCAGATTCAAACCATAAGCAAAGAATAGTTTATTTACTTTTACGACAGTCTCTCAATATCAACAACCTCTTTGCATAAGCAGATCCAAAATCCTCAACAGCAGAAGCGAAACACAAAAGAACCAAGCAGCTGGAAAAAAGGTGAAAAGAGCAAACAACAGCTCGAATTTAAAAACTCAAGCAAAACCCAAAAGAATGAGGAAATCAACAGCTCCAAGAATAAACACGCGTGACTCACCTGCACATTTCGTCCTGGTGACCAGCGGCGGCCCCGGCGGCCCCGTCCCTCCCTCCCCAGGCCTGGACAGCAGGACCTTGATCTCGTACTCCACATCTGGGTCCAGGTGCCACAGCTTGTAGGTGGGGGCGTCCACCACGTGCGTCTCCGCCCAGTTCCCCGAGGTGGTGCGGTACTCCACCTCCTTCAGGATGATGGGCCCGTCGCCGATGATGCTGTTGGCGTTGGGTTTGATCCAAAGGTAGGTGGCGCCGACGGCGAGAAGCTCGGGCGGAGCGATGGGGGTGGGCGGAGCTGCGAAATGACAGAGTAGATTCAGATTGTTGTTTTGTGCTGCAACAAAATTAGAAAGAAATCAATAACACATTCATTTCCTGTCAAATCTGCAGAAAACAAATGCATCAGCTTCGTCTAGACTGTAACTAAACTCCCACCTGAGCTCATCACTGTTAAATGAGACACATTACAGAACTCATCTTCCCCCGAAAACTGTATTAAAGTCCAATCAGCGGCGCCTAAGTGTGCGATGCTAAAACAAATGAACGAACGTTGTACAACCCTTCGGGCGCTCGGGGTAATTTTCAAAAATAAACACAATTTGAAATGCATCATTTCATTATGCAGCCTTTCATCCACCACCTGCTTTTCGAGACGTTTCCAGGCTTCGATTGATTCCTGCAATAAAAAATATCCATAAACAAGATGGAAGAAAGTTGGGAGTATTTTAACCTGATCAATATCAATCTGGGTGCAGACGGTCGTGACTATCAGAGCCCAATTTTCCTCCAGACACTGACTGAGATTTGTCATTATTCAGCCTCATAGACTTTTGGAATATGTTGCATGTGTGATGTCGGAAATGTGAAGTGGAAGCAGACACAGTTTAACTTTTGCTTTTGGAAAAACAGCTGCCACTAAAAGCTCAGATAGGAGATGTTGTGCAGAGCGGAGTCTCTACCTGTGCCACTAATCCATCACAGTGTTGACGTGCTGCTGACAGCTACTTCGCCACGAGACTTTCACATTATGCTACTTTAAAATAATGGCCTCTGTCAAGCCTAAAAGCATAGGATGTTTTATTACTCCCCTCGTTTTGTTTTGTTTTTTTTTCAAACTCAGACAGCGGCTTCTTTTTGAAATGAGACGCCCGACATAATAGGCTCCGCACAGAAAAAGGTTTAAAAGCACACAATGAAAGAAGAAATGGCAACTAAAGGGAAAACATGATACTTTTATTATATGACGACGATTAATACTTTCTTTAGGAAAAACTGCAGTAGCTCAAGTTCTGGACTGCGTCATCGACTTAAAAACCAAATCCACAAGTGTACATTCACACTATTTCTATTTGAAGACGATGATTTGTTTCTCATGATAAAAACTGCACAGTATATTACAGTGGTTTATTGACAGTTTAGAGCACTGATTCCCAAAGAATGGCTTGCGGCCCACAGGTGGGTCACAGCAGATTTTATTTGGGTCGCCAAATAAATTTGCAATTTTACTCACAGTCTTTTTAAGATTTATATTTGCAGTACACATTTGAGCCACATGAGGCGCCATACTGCCACCCTACCACACTCAGCTAACGGCTAACACACTGTGAGTCTGTTAAGTTAGCGACAAGAAATGAGATGAAAGAAAGAACCACCTAAAAAACAGACTGCAGCTAATGCTCACCAAACTACGGCCTGGGAAGGAGGCTGACATACGAGTGGACATGAAATTGAACTACTTTGCAAATAAAAGCCAAAGACCCAGCTAAAGAGGAGACTTTAACTAACGTTAGCCAAATGCGGCTACTGGTCATGTTCAACCCGCCAATGAGCGTCCTACTAAAAAGAGAGTCAGGGATGAGGCTATAAAGTATTTACCATGTGTTTTCAATAACACATCCATGAAACAAAATTGCTGGCTATTGTGAGTTGGGTCGCGATGGTTTGTCATTTAGTGGAATTAGAGGAATATGTACAGAGCGTTGAAATGTGGATCCGCTGTATGAGCACTGCTTGTTCTCCATCGTTCTGCAGGCTGAGCGGTGAAACACACCTCCGCAGCCCACGCCAGCCTCTCCGCAGCTCTGCATCCTCTCTGCAGCAACCAGAGGCCGACTTTAATGATGCTGACTAACGAAACGATGCCAAGAACCTGAATCTGAAACGCGCTCGGGAACAGATGGAAACGACGACGGGGGAATTGTTTCTGTTGGCCGTCAGACCGCGGCGGCGAGACTCCGGCTCGCCAGCGTGAACTGAGGTCATTAGCGTGGACGTCTCCGGCGTTTCTGAGGATCAACACCATGACTCTCATATGATGAACAGACATCATTTGGATGCAACTGGTCGGATTTGCATGTTGAAATTAAATCACCTTTCATCTCTCTTTTCACACGTTCACTGATACTCACACAATGATGAACTGAGTGTATTAATATGGGGGCGATGATGCTCAAAATGAAATGCACCTATAATAGAGTGACCATTCAAAGACGCCCATAGGTGTTTAGAAAATCACCCCCTCTCTCCAAGCTTTTCAAACAGCTGCGGCTAAAAGAGTCATTTTAAGATTGAAGTCTAGGTTTCGAGGTATAAATCTTTTTTTTTTCTCTCCCTCTCTCTCTCTGTGGCAGGTGCTTTGTCAGTTGACAGCTACGTTATGCTAGCTAAGAATAATGGCCCCTCTCCTCCCGCTGTCTAAAAGCAAAGTCCTGATCTCACGCTGCAAGTTTGTTTTTTTTTTTTTAACTTTCCTCAAGGCTGCATTAGAATATGTATGGTGGCTGCGGGACCGATGAATCAACTGTCAGTCACCGCACGCTCCATCCATCTTAACTATATGGAGGCTGTGTGTGTGTGTGTGTGTGTAAGACAATAAGCATCTCTGTGTATGTGTGAGAGAAGGTGTATGTGCGTCGCATGAATGCAAATGTGCTCCAGTGAAAACAAAGTGCATTTAACATTCATGAGTCTTGTGACGAAGCACCGATGATTTCCTCCAGCAAGAGAGAGGGAATTAAAAGAAATACAGAGAACAAGGAAATAAATTATCCTCATCATCCCGGAATTGACAGAACAATTTTGTCAACAAAGGCTTCAGAGATGCTTTAAAGTTTCTTTTTTTTCCCATTTTGTGCGTCTCATTTTCAAAATGGTTTCATTTTCTCTGTCTTAACAAAAGAGCACTTCACTTTTTCTAAGAAATTTTTTTCAAGGCTGATTTGCTGGAAGCTGCCAAAATGTTCTCATCCTGCTGCAATTTCCTGCACTTGTTTAAGAGAAGGGAGGAATATGCAGAAGACGGGCTTCACATATAAATGAAAAAAAACATTCAGAAATGTGAAGCAGAGCAACATAATTTGCAAACTGGTCAGCTACGATTTGAAGTTTCACCGACTGTCTGTTAACTGTGTTTTACAGCTGCTTTAACGGAGCCTCAGCTCTTCATTAACAACATTTATATTCAACAACTTCTCCCGATGTTACTCCGCAGGAACAAAGTGCAGGATCATTCAATCACTCCCTCCCTCCGTCTGTTTCCTCCCACCGTCCCTCCACCCCTCCCTCCGCCAGCTCGTTTGCAGCGGAGAGTTACACAGGCCACCCGGCGACACACAACCTGGCGCCTGCGACGGCATGGGGGGAGCGCGCACACACACACACACACAGACAGAAACACACACACGCTTGTACTTCTACTGTACGTAAGTGAATACACCCACACAAACTGAAGCGTGTACTTGAAATTACTTTATGTGTACATGCAAGTACTCGCACATGGAACTGGAGGCAAGCTCAGAAATACAGAGAGCGAGAGAGAGAGAGAAAGAGACTGAGAAAGACAGAGAGAGAGAGAGGAAGAGAGAGAGGGAAGCATAGAGAGGGAGAGAGAGAGACTGAGAAAGACAGAGAGAGAGAGGAAGAGAGAGAGGGAAACACACACAGAGAGAGAGAGAGAGAGAGACTGAGAAAGACAGAGAGAGACTGAGAGAGAGACTGAGAAAGACAGAGAGAGAGACTGAGCGAGAGACTGAGAAAGACAGAGAGAGAGGAAGAGAGAGAGAAACAGAGAGAGAGAGAGAGAGAGACTGAGAAAGAGAGAGAGAGAGAGAGAAAGAGAGAGAGAGAGACCACACATGCATAAGCATCCTTTAATGTGCATAAATATATCCATCTGGACATACAGAGATGCGCACACACACACACTGACTGCTAATCATCTGCATTAGGCCTTCATACAGTGATGCTAATGGAGTGTGAGAGGAGGGATGATAGGAGGATGTTTTGGAGGGAGGAAGGGAGAGAACCAGATAGGAGGGGTTGCAGGGGTGGGAGGAAACCTGGAGTTTCAAATCAGCAGTTTAAAGACCGTAATCATTTTTCTACATTTAATCTTTTATTTGAGTAACAGATGATTTGTTTGTGCTTTTTCCAATTTTTCAAAAAAATTCCAAGGAAATAGTTGAACCAGGAAATGCAGCCGTGATGATTCTGCCACATCTGCCACAGTCTGAACACACACACACACACACACACACACACACACACACACACACACACACACACACACACACGCTGTTGGTGCATCGCGATCGACACAAACAGACAAACTGCACATCATTTTAAAAAGCCACTTTAAATTTCCTCCTGCAGGTAAAATCACTAAAGAAACAGTGTTTGCAAAAATGCAGAAAATTATTTTTGGCCCACAGTGTTAAAGTTGTTTGTAGCTAGTGAACGAAGGCCCGTGCCACAGTATGAACTCACCATAAACAAACTGAACTCAGCTTGTCCTCGGGGGGCGTGACACATATATCACAAACACCCCAAACTATACATTGAAGGAATGAAGAGTTTGCATTTCTAAAAACTTGGATACGAACATGAACAAGCAGAGAGGAGACGACTGCAGGAGTCGTCCTCCCGCAGGACACCGCTCCGTCCCTGCAGACACTCACACTGTAGTAAAAACAAGCAGGGCTCATGAAGTTTTAAAATGGGATACAGCGGGAGTACAGCACTGTAACTGTGGGCCAATAAACACTGCTGTGTGTGTGTGTGTGTGTGTGTGTGTGTGTGTGTGTGTGTGCGCGCAGCAGTCCTGGCCCCCATAAAGGTTTTATCTCACGTATCCTGGGGCCTTGTTGTTGGAAGACGCATCGCACACTCAAAAGTGACCCGTGTTACTACACCCTGAGGGAACAAAGTATATGGATCTAGTTTTTTTTTTTTTTTGCTGCACTGTATTACAATCCCAGCATGGTGTTTGAAGATGGGATATAATGTGTGTGTTTGTGTTTGTGTGTGTGTCTGTGTGTGTGTGTGTTGGGAATATAAAGGATGAGAGAATCAGAAGGTATCTTGTGTGGGGGTTAGATTGTGTGTGTGTGTGTGTGTGTGTGTGTGTGTGTGTGTTACTTCTGGGTGGATGTTTGCATGTAAATTAATGCACAGAAGTAAACTTTGTCTAAGTGTGTGTGTAAGTCACAATGCAAGTCACCATAATGTGAGGTGAAGATCGGGTTTAAGGTAAGTTTAGGGTTAAGGTAAGTTTAAGGTTAAGGTAAGTTTAAGGTTAAGGTAAACAGTGGTTAGAGTTGGGGTAAGTCTGTAATGTCGTCTGAAGCGACAGAACCACGACTGTGCTCGGGTGCATGTTTAATCCTGGATGCATCTGTGCGTATGAATAATTTTGTTTGTGTGAGTTCGTCTGGCTAAATTACAGGAAGTGATCAGTCTGATGAGGAAGAAGTCGGCGTGATGAAGATGAAAAAAAAGACAGCAGAGCCAGCTTTGTTCTTGGCTTTGCAGTGGAGCAATTTCTGATGCGCTAAGTGCAAAATTGGTGGCCACAAACACGGCTGCCTCTGCTCTGCAGTTGTGATGAAAGTGCAGCAGATTTGGACATACCGAGGCGGCGGCGGCGGCGGCATCAAACTGTTGAATTGGTGAAATTTTGAAATGTCACAACAGGAAGAACTTGCTGTGCTTCACTGGGCAGAACAAAACATTCACAGGAAGCATAAAGCTAGAAAATGCATCAATGTAAAAAAGGGCAGATATTTAAAAAGCTGTGAGATTAATGAGTGACAAAGACGACTTGTGATCTGCTGTCTGATCACACCAGAGCCTCACTAAGGCCAATAATGCAAAACCTGCATCAGTGCAAGTCACATGCATTTAAATCAATTCATCTGAACTTTATTTTTACAAGTTGACTGAGCAGATCTACGCTTTCATCAGCTTCACATTGGAGCAGGTTAAGGATTGACTGGCAACCAAAGTATAATGCTAATGCTAATATGATGCTAATCATATTAGCATTATGACCCTTCTACTGTAGATAAAACATCTTATAAAAAGCCTTTATGTGTCAGCCAGGAAAGCACTAATTTAACTATCACTATCATCACTATCAATTATCCAGATGTACATTCTTCGATCCTGTCAAGATAAAAAAAAACAATCCAAGTGCATGAATGCAAACTACTGTGAGCTGTAACACTGGGACTCAAGACAAAGCACAGAATGTATTTGCCTTTAGTGGAAAGTTAGGAGCATCTCTGAGTATTATGTGCATCGAAATATATTTGACAACCAGTCTGACAATATTAACACGATAAAACAGCACAGGGCCTGAGGTAGATCCCTGTGGTACACCCTCACCATCTGTTCTATTTATTCAGGAATTTGGGCTGAATGACAGGGAACGCAGAGTAAAAGAAAAATAAAGTTAAAGTGGCTGTTATCAAGTCCTTCCAATCTAAATGGCTCTCACTTCATTTCACTGTCTGCTTCTCCTGACAGCCACTGTAACACACAAACACACACACACACTTTCACATTTAGAGAAAGAAGAGGTGAAAAAAAAATTCAAAGACAGAAAAATGAAAAAATGGAGGATGGAGTGAAGATTTAGGGGTAATAGTTGTGTTGTTGGGGATATTAGTTTTTTATCACCTCTTCTCTGCTGGCAGTTTATAACATGCCTTATTGTGTGTGTGTGTGTGTGTGTGTGTGTGTGTTTGCGTGTGTGTTTCTGAGTGTGTATTTCTTTCCACATGTGTTTGTAGCAAATCCCAAAGTGCTATCAAAACTTTCCAAGCTCTGCCACGTTCTCAGAGAGAGGAAGATTCAAAGATAGAGAAAGTGAAAAGTGTGTGTGTGAGAGAGAGAGAGAGAGAGAGAGAGTGTGATAGAGAGCCAGATAGAGGAGGACTCAGCCCACCAGAGAGGAGAGAAAAGATATCACCCAGGTGGCGGAAAAGATGGAAAAATTAGTTGCTCCGAAAATGACAATCGTTCCACCAAAATCTGTTTTTCTCCCATTTCAACAGAGGGCAGAGAGAGTAATGATGGTCAGGATGATAAGAGAGAGGGAGACAGAGGGAGGGAGAGAGAGAGAGAGAGAGAAAGAGAGAGAGAGGACTTCCTCTGTGCTGCTTCCTCTGCCTCATTTCATAGCTTTTGATGGACTGAATGAAAACCTGATTCAAGAGTGTCTGATCTGAAAAACAACTTTAAACAGATAATAGATAATAATTAGAGATAATTAGACAGTGCAGGTGGTTCTATTTTACACTACAGGCTTGTTTCTTACAACTTGAGTCTTAAAGTTTCATAGTGAATATGATAATATTTATGTTTTAATTCCCAGGATAAAGTTGGAATAAACTGAGAATTCTTATGTCTCTGTGTGCAGTTTGACATTAACGTGTGTTTCTGTTCATTATGAAGCCATGAAAATTATGAAATTCATCAGTATGTTATTGTTTGAAACGTGACTAAAGTTGGAAACAGCCTCAGTTTGTTAATTTTTGCCGCTTTCTTCTCCAAATCTGCGTCGCCGTCTTATCAGTAACACATTCCAGGTCTATTTCGCAGCTCCTTGAACTCAGCAGTTCATCTCAGAGGGAGCAGATAAGAACACACACACACACACACACACACACACACACACACACACACACACACACACAGAGCTGTGATACGATCAGCGCAGCTCATCAAGTGTTAATGATAACCACCACATCCTGAGTGTTTGAGTGGAACAAATTTATATTGGATACGTTCTATTGGAAATCGCTGTACATCTGATTTACAGGAATGAAGAAAAAACACGTCCATCGTTCCAATTTTTCTAAAATACGAAGCACAACATGTGTAAACTGTTTTGGCTTCCAGTGGCTTCCCTTACTGTGTTTTTCAAAAAGGACCAAAGTGATAAAATTAAATTAAATTCTGTTTGTGGGAGTTGATGTTCACCTCTAATTTCAGCAAATTACACTGCAAAGATCAAATAATGTTACTGATCATTTTAAACCATATGTTCTAAAACTCAACAGGCCACAGAGCTGAAACATCCAGACTGTGTTCATGGCTGAAAACAAACCAGACATAATGTTACTGGGAAAAGCAGCAGTTCATTATGACTTTGGGTGTTTTGAATCTTATTATTTTGCTGCAATGAATTACACTCGCCTTCAACTTCTGAATGAGATCATACAAGACTGAGCTTTGGGATTTTTTTCTACATAAACTGCATTTGTATAACAGCAGCAACATTTTTTTTATATATCCCAAATGTTGATGGAGTCATTGTTTGACAAATGGAGCTTTTGGCAGAGAAGATTTGTGTGTGTGTGTGTGTGTGTGTGTGTGTGTGTGTGTGTGTGTGTGTGCCGTCTACCTAACATATGGATTCGAGAGCCCTGAAATTGTGATTGTGATTCCTGCCTCTCCCTCGTGACTGTGACTCCACCAGAGAAGAAAAGCTCTGACTCACCTCGCCCTTGCATCATCCTCCGCGTGTCCTGGTTTTGTTAACGTGCAAAAGAGTTCAATGAAAAAAGAATAATTCTACCCATTCAGGATTGTTTTGGATGACACACAGGTGATGTCACACCAGGTGATGTCACACCAGGTGTGTCTCATCAGCAGCCAATCAGGAGTCAGAGCCCTCCTCCTCCCAGGTGTGATGTCACCTCTGACCTGCTCTCTCCTCTGTCACATGACCCGATCGAACAAAATGAGACTCTCTCTTTCTTCAGCGATATCTATCTGCTGAAAACTGACTTTTACACAAACACATTTCTCCAAATCCTGAGGGCTGAGTGTGTGTGTGTTTGAGTGTGTGTGTGTGTTTGTGCATACACCTGTGAGTAACACACTCCAAACTCCCCGAGGCCTGTTACTTGGTATAATGAATTCAGCACTTGTACACACACACACACACACACACACACACACACACACACACACACACACAGTGGGAACATTCTTCTCCACCGCCTGGTCACAAAGAATACTTTAATCAAAAAGATTCACAGCACAACGACACAGCCTCCAACTATCGCCGAGGGTAGACAAGAAAGAATGAAAGAAAGAAAGAAAGAACTGTTCGGGGGCACATGTGTGTTTGAGACTCGAGGGAGAGTCAAGAATCATGGGAAATAAGATCTGATCCCTCCTCCTCCTCCTCCTCACAGTAAACTCACTGTGGCGGACACCTGCTACCTCTTCACACACACACACACACACACACACACACACACACACACACACACACACACACACACACACACACACACCGAAGCACAAAAACACAGTAACAGATGCAGACACACACACACAAACACAAGAAACAGATGTGAAAACACAAACATCTTTAACACATATTCATTCGCTCCGAGTCCACCAGGAAACAGAAAAAAAAAATCACATCGACTTCACTCCCATGAGCCTCTGCTTCCTCAAACAATAGAGAAGACGTGTTCTGTCGCTGGAGGTGAGCAGGTTCGTTTTTACCTGGACAAAACGTGACACGACTCACGACCTCTAGAGCCGTTCAATTTGAGGCATGTAATATTATAGATGAGGTTAATGAAGGGATGAATCACCATTGTTCTTCTTCTTCAACATGTCACAGCTGACAGTAGTTTCACCTGTGCTCAGATGACAAATCAAAATGTCCTCATAAGTTAGATATGAACACAGTTGGCTCAGGTGTACAAACAGCCTTTCTATTTAATATATTAGAGGCTCTGATCTAAAATCTTCCCAGGTTTAATAAATATATTAAAAAATCTGTTCCCACTTTAATTCCACTTCCTCCATCTCCGCCTCTTTTCCAGACAAATTTAGAATCATGTCATTTCCACCAAACTAATTCTATCAGTCCAATAACAAATTTGAATCTCACCCTCTTTCAACACTTCCTGTAGATGTTTCAAATTAAAAGCACCCAAACGGCCTGATGGCAAAATGCATCTGAAATGACTCTTTACTTTAACTTGAGCTGTTAAGATTTATTATTTATTTATTATTAATTTATTTAAATATTATGCTACAACCTCAAACAGCTGACAGCAGACTTTAATTTTACTGAAAGTGAAATCGTGTGTGGTGTGTTGGTGGTGCATTAATATATCTAATTCACTATAAAGGCAGCTTAACGATGATGATGAAGATGATGATGTCATACAGGATGTGTCGTCTCTTTCCTCTGCTTCAAACTCTTCAGTATGTAAGTCTTGTTATTGCTGTTCAGTTCGTCCTGAACTTGAAATGCGAAGCTGTCAGAGACGTCAGAGCAGCTCATAGCCGTCCTCTCACCTCGCTGCAGGATGTGTGTATTAATACCATAAAGCGATGAGACGAAGGTCACAAAGCCACGATGCCCCGAACGACGAGTGCGAACGCAGCCTTTGATTCGAAGCTCATTTCTCCACATTCGAGATCACGTCACACGAACGCATCACGACGTGTCGGCGAACTTCTACCTGCTCGTCTACTGTAAGCTGTAAAGTCCCAGACGGCCTCTGGAATGTGAAGACAGACAGAGGAGCCGGGAGACGCTGAGGAAGCGGAGGAGCCAGACATTGATCTCCTTACTGTCACAGAGATGTTCTCCCACAGCTTTTAATGAGAATTAGCCTCAGATGTCTTGAGCAGCAGGACGCTCGTGGTGGACACGCGTCTCTCGTCCTCACTCGGTCTCACGGGTTTTTGTCGTTGAGCTGTTTTATCTTCATGAACACACAGCGATGGAGTTCAGACGGTTCAACAGGACGATGGTGCAGCGACAGGAACACATGATGGGATTGAACCTGTCGCCTTCTCTTCTTCTCTGATTTCCAGAGCTGCTTCTACATCACGAACAAAATCGTCCTTCTTCCATTCTTAAACACATTCGGTTTTACTTCCTCGTCATCTCGTGCTTCCAGTTCTTTGGTTTCAACTCTTCACCTCCACCTCCTCCTCCTCCTTCCTCCTCCTCCTCCCTGACCTTCTCCCTTTCTCTCCCCCTCTCCCTCACCTCCACTCCTCCTCCTCCTCCTCGGCTCGCCTACCTGTTCATGCATTACTTATATATCTCCTCAGAAATTCTGTGTGAAGTGTCCACTCTGGCTGACACACACACACACACACACACACACACACACACACACACACAAACACATACACGCACACACAAGCTAACACGCGCGCGCCCGCACACAGGCTGATGCACATGAAAGAGCAATGGACATGGAATACCAACGACATGACAAACCACCCAGCATACACAACACAACACACACACACACTCACACACACACACACACACACACACACACGCCCTAAGGCAAGCCCTAAGGACCTGGTTAAAGAGGCAGGTGGAGTGTACACTGTATGGGTGTATGCTTCCCTTCCCTTCTTACACACACACACATACACACACACACACACACACACACACCCTGATGTAGCTTGATAAACAAACTGGCACAACTTTTCAAATGCAATGCAGGTTGGTTCTTTCTAGTTATTTTTTTTCCCCTGGGAGCAAATATTAATATAAAATCTTTTCCTTGTCTCATCTCGTGTGTGTTTCATAATTTTGTGTCATGTTGCACTTGAGATAACATGAGTTTGTGTTGGTGGGGATCAGATCTCTGACCCTTCACTTATCATGAAATGCATCAGAAACATCACTTCCTGTGAGACTTTCATATTAAATGCCTCCAAACATCTCAAACTCTACTGTTATTTAAATTTGTATTTTAAGGTAACTTGAGTTGTTAAGGAGGTGGCGTCGCTTCTTTAAATATTATTCCACCACAGCAAACAGCTTGTTGAAGCTAACTGTGACTCTTCTGTGGATGTTTGTTGTCTCTTACAGCACGTTTGCCTTTTCCAGAGTTTGACATCTTATTTTGGAATAAAGCTCCTCTCTTGGCAGTCAAACATACTCTTCAAGCAGTTATGCTTTTTTTTTTTTTTTTTTTTTTTTTGAAAAATTGGAGGTTGTGTTTGTGTTCGCACCCGGTGGGAGTTGGGAACGTCAGTGGGCTTCCACACATCTGACACACGCAGCCGAGCCGTCCACTCTCCTATTGATTTCCTTATCAGGGAACAGACACATAGAAGATACCAGGAATGAGCTCTGGGCTACAGAAAGCTCTGTGGACACACAAACGCACACACACACACACATTCAAAGACACTCGCACACTGCGGTGGCACTGCTGGGTCTAATTCTCGGACTACAATCAGCTTTACGGCCACCCGGGGAGACTCAGAAAGATGTAGCAGCATTCCTGGGGAACTCGAACACACAACACACACACACACACTCTGCATGGCGTCCACGGGGCACTGGCTGACAGTGGCTCTCCCGGATCTCTGCTACGCCCCACTGAGTCTTATCTCTGACAGACAGAGCACACACACCGACGCCCAAATGCAACACACAGGCGAACAGAGACACACAGTCCAAATACAGCCTGCACTCATACTCCCTGAGACACACACGTCAACACGGGAGCTCTCTGACACACACACACACACACACACACACACACACACACACACACACACACACACACACAGCACAGCCGGGGGTACGGTTGAGACCTTGTTGCCCTGGGGCTTTGACTGCATCTGTTCGACAAGAGCTATACAAATGAGAAACGCACAGGAGCAGGGAAAACATCTGTGTGTGTGTGTGTGTGTGTGTGTGTGTGTGTGTGTGTGTGTGTGTGTGTGTGTGACTTTGACAAATTTTGGGGACACATTTCAGTTTCAAGACCAGTTAATTGGGGACGGATCAGCTGGTGGACCTCGAGTCAAGCAGTGGTTGGAGTTAGGGCAAGTGTGTGTGTATGTGTGTGTGTGTGTGTGTGTGTGTGTGTGTGTGTGTGTGTGTGTGTGTGTCTTATTACAAATAGCATTAGTCCAACAAACAAAACTCTTTTCTCAACTTTTTACTTTGTGTTTTACTTTCATCTCCATTTCTACTTGCAAACAATTAATTCTCTCCCACTTATTCCCAGAAAATCGATGTTTTCTTCTGAGAACATCTGTTGGTTCCATTAATGCAAAGATGTGTCCATTTAAAATCGCTGCCGCTGCCTGTTTTCTTTAACGTACACGGCATTAAGTTTAAAGGGAGGTGTGAAGCGAGGCGGAGGTGTGAACACGGGGGGAGGGGAGGAAGCGAGGAGACGGACAGGACAACGAACGATGGGATGATGAGAGTGGAGGTGCGAAGACGAGGATTGTATTTAATATAACTTCTGTCTTTTTACTTTATGAGCCTTCAAACTCAGAGAAATGAAAGTAGAAACTGTTACAAAGATATAATGAAGAGCAAAGATTAGTGTGGTAATCCGAGCATTGTGGCATCTGCAGTAATCTCTCCATTTTCATCACAGTCTTTAACAGTTTGTTGTCTTTGTCTGTGAAAAACGCTGTTTCATTCACTTTAATTTATTAAGTTTCTTTCTCTTCAAGGTTTGTTAAAAAGGACCAACGGAACTAAAAACTATTACTTTACAGAAGCAGCTTTTTTTCTTATCTCTGAGTTGTGATGTGATGTTCTTATTCTTTGACTCTGTTGTTTTGATGTTTCTTCTTGGATCCAGAGTATTAGTTACTTTACAGAGTAAGATTACTTCATACTACATGTATTATGCAAAATAGTACTTCAATCAATAGTATGTCATGTGTTGAATTTGAACTTGAATTGAACTTGAATTTGAGTCGCCCTCAGTCATGACATGAAAAAGAGACGCTGCATGTGGCGGCTCAAAATGTTTACTTTACTTAATCTGATTTTAAAATTTGCAGGATTTAAGTCTTTGTCCAAATACGGCTGCAAATAAAGCTCAGGTTGCTTCACAATGTTAATTTCAGAGGTCTTTTTTCAGTTCGTCAGCAAGGAAGACATCATCTGTTCGTCCGGCCGGCAGTGCTGTGTCACAGATTAACATGCATGAGCACACACACACACACACACACACACACACACACACACACACACACACACAGCTACACACAGTGCACACAGAGGGCACAGGAGAAGCGTCTCTCTCCAGATTCCCCTGGTCACACCTGGCTGAACAACACACTAATTAACCCTGATTTCACTTAGCAGCTCAAGAGAATGCACAAAAACACACACACACACACACATTAATTTGGACACACAACATCCATGAGACCTCGTGCATGAACACGCAAATGAAAAGCCACACAGATACACACACACCGAGAGACAATCTGCACGCAGATGATGCCACCACACATGAATGACTGGAATGGAAAAAATTCAAATACACAAATGTACAAATCAAGGACAATAACACATGTACACAAAGAGAGCAACACACACACACACACACACACACACACAGGAGGGGCTTCAGGGAGGGCTGCTCATGGATGTGCATGTGTAATATTGCATATCTCTCTTGCTCACTGTGCTGGCATGGCTATTCCTCTGGCACAATGCATGGCTGACAGCACCTGAGCTTCACACACGCACACACACACACACACACACACAGAACGAGCACATGCACGCAAAGAGACACATCCATCAGAATGTCAGGAGTACAGTCTGTGTGTTCTGCTAACAGATGGTAATGACAGTGTCAGTCCCTGGACTATCATCTAATCAAAACAGCACACACAACACACACACACACACACACACACACACACACACACACACACACTCCAGCCTCCCTCCAGATTAAACATCCTTCACACCAAATAAGGTTAACAGTATAATCCATACTGAATATGCATTTAGAACATAATTTAGGCCAACGCCTCTCTACATTTAAATGTCGGCCGTTTCGGGGATAAGATTTAAATTCCATTAAAAAACAAACAGTTCAATTCCCCTCGCGCCACATGAACATACTCTTATGTCTAATAGAAATGAAAACAAACATAATTCACAAAAGTACCTGCAGGTAGAGACCAAATGCATCTCAGGAATCACGTTGGTGACACAGTGTCAGTGAGAATGTTCTACAGAGAACGTTCCTCTGTGTTTCTGACTCTGGGTTTGAATTTGGTTCAAGGTGCATCACAGAATGAAACCCCCCTCCCGAGAACCAACCAACCGAGCACAAAGTCGGCTTTACGGTGACTGAGCACACGCAGCTCCGGTGTCTCGGTCAAGGGCACAGGAGAGGAGGATGCAAAGTTTGTGAGTGGTGTTTTTCTTCTGGTGACATGTGTGTAAAAATAATGAAAAACACTGTTTAAAAATGAGCAAAGTCTGAAGTCAGTCCAGCCAGACAAGTGATCAATGGTCTCTGCTAACACTAGAGAACATTATAAAACATTAGACACAGTGCTGTTTTTGGCGGCCATTTTAGTTTTAGTCTTTTGGACGAAAATGTTTATTAGTTTTAGTCACATTTTAGTCATTTCTATATGTGATAGTTTTGGTCTAGTTTTAGTCCGTTTTAGTAACAAGAAAAAACAATAATGTATTAGTCTTTTAACAAATTAATTTATGTCAATAATTACTGGAAATTGGAATCATCAATCAGCAATTCATAAAACAACTGTTAACCTCAACGCTTTTGCATAATAACTTGTTTGACTAAGGCTCCGGGGGGGGGGGGGGGAGCTCAGGTCAGAGGTGCCGGTGTACACCTGACAGACCACCCACTAAAACTCACAACACCACTCGTCATGTTTTCGTCATCAAAGAGCCATGTTTGGCTCGTCACCGTCTCGTTATGGTCATGAAAAAAAGGGGCGTCAATGAAAGAATTTCATCATCGTTTATAGACATCAGTATCAGTGTGAGCCTTCAGCTACAGGAGCTGCGTGCTCAGGAAACACTGTGTTGACCTGTCGCAGCCTGTGAACATTTAATGACAGTTTAATGTTGAGAAAAGTTTAACGTTGAAAACTTTTCCTCCGTTTTTAAGCTGAATTCGGAGACGAACGCATCAAAGTGCGAGACACAAGCAGCGTTGAAGGAATGTCATTACGTCTGACAGCAACAGATCGCCGCCATGCTCTGATTCCATCAGAGGCCTTGCAACCACATTACCCGACCTCCTCGGAGCATCACAGCAGGACAGCAGGTCACTGTTGTTCACATGATCCTGACGGAGGGCGGGACTCAGAGAAGCCTCTGTGTTTTTGCCCTGTGAGCAGATCTCATTAGAGGATTTGACTGTGCTGAGCGAGGGGATTTGTTCAGACGCAGGACGGACAGAAAAACAGAGGCTGAGGAAAACAGAGAATTTGCATTGAATATAATAATTGTGCTTTTGTTTTTACTTTAAAGCACTTAAATCCAAATTCTTCCATTAAGTTTTAAGCTTGAGATGAAATATCATTAGTGCTCGCAACCATGTGTTTCCAGCTTGTTTGTGCACTTTAGTCAATCTCTAGAATTACTGTGTGAATTATTTAAATAAACTGTGTTTTTCATAGCTGCTCCGTTACATCACAGTGAGAATTGATCACTTGTGTAACATGTTCTACATATTTCTCTTCGGGTTGTTTGGAGTCTTGAGAATTAAAAATAGAGTTCTGTGGGTTTGCTTTTCCACCATATGAAGAAAGCACATATCAACAGAGAGGTCAAAGGGTGATCGGGGGGAGGGGTCGGATGGATCCATTACTTCACCTTTACTACATTTTTTGTCCTAATGAAGAAGAAAACTCAAACATCAACACATTTTTCCAGACAAACTTACCACCTTTAAACTAGGTGAGTGGGAGGAAATGGAGCCTCTGAAAGTCTAAAAGTCTAAAGTTTATTTCTTAGAATTTTAAAAAATACTAACAAAGTGGGTTTATTTCAAACCTGGAGAGAGGAGGAGGGAACCTGAGCTGCAGAAACGCGGCAGGAAAGTGACTCCGAAGACGACGGAGAGAGACAAAAACGGAGTGAAAGAGGGCTCATTGTGAGTTCTAGTCACCGCTCTGAAGTCTGTTCAGTATTCAGTCCTCAGCGCTCGCACAGCGCTAATCAGCAACAGCCAAACACACACACACACAAACCAGAGTTGTTTCTCACATTAAGGAACTTGTCCCATTTCACAGCATCCACGCTGAGCAGATGTGTTTTTAAATTCACCCAAACACTCATCATCATCACGTGACACCTGACAACAAGAGGACGTACCTTTGACGATCAGGTCGGCGTAGTTGGACACCCCCGAGCCGCCGTCCGAGCGGATGACGCAGCGGTAGCGGCTGGTGCTGCGCTGGGACGTGTCGCCCACGCTGACGGTGGCGGAGAAGCGGCGGTGGTTCACCACCCGGGTCACCATCAGCGCTGTGTCCTTCCCGTTCCACTGCTGCATGACGGGCGAAAGACGACGGAAGAAAACACAGGTTAATATTGGCCCCTGACACCTCAGACTGATGCTGGTCTGTTTACTGAAACACGGTTTGTTGTCATTTGAAAATATCTGAGGGAGTGTGTGGAGCCCGTGTGGCGTTCAGCGCTGACACATCCCAACAGTATTAACTTCCTGCTTTGCATATGATCCCCTCATCTCCACATCCAATCTCCTTTTACTGCCGTCGTTTTATCTGCCAATTTGGAGAAACATGCCCCCCCCCCCCAGCAGACCTCCAGTCAGGGGGGTCACTGCTCTCAATGCAAATGTCATTACTGTACACGGCGGCGTCCTCGGCGGCATCAACCCGTCTGCGGTGAAAACATGTGGGCTCGCAGGAAACGTGGATTTAAAGTGCAGAGGGCGCGCACACACACACACACACACACACACACACACACACACACACACACACACACTAGACAGAGTCATCGGTGCAGAGCAGAACAAGGACTTTTAATCAATCCTGGAATAGAGCAGGGAAGCTGGGGATGTTTTTTTTTACTTAATTTTTTAAAAATAAAATGGGATAAATAATTCACAGCTGTATTTGCTACATCATTATTATTCTTCATTAGGGAGTACAGAAAAGAATACGGCACCAATCAGCAGATCCATTCTTTTTCTGCTTGTGTCTGATCAGATGGATTCATCAAAGCTCGGCTAAAGTTAAAGAGTTAAACCACCGTTCAAAATCTACATTTACTACATTTCAACTGCAAGAAATCCTGATGAGGAATCCTGATGTGGAAACTAATGGACAGCTGTTGCCACATGGCACGTCTCCCCCCCCATGCTTTAACCCTATATGACTGAACGTATCATATATGATCCATGAGTTTTGGAGGCTCCTCCATCATCAGTGTGCAAAATAAAAAGGTAGTGATCCACAAAATGAGCCAAACTAAATGAAGAGTTCCTCTTCCACCTGCCAGCTCTGTTGGTGGATTTCTCACTGCTGCATGAGAGCAGATAGTAGCTTATACAGAGGAATAACAATAATAAACAGTGGAATAAAAATACAAATATCTTCTTGTTTGGAACTAGAATTAACAATTTATTACATATTTTAGTTTTAATATGTTTTTGTTGAATGAAATTAAATGAAACTTTGAGTCTCAAATATGATAAAAATTGAAACTATATGGAAATTGATATTTGAAATTTTGTTTGTTTGTTTGTTCAGAAGGATCATTAAAGGCTCCAGTTTCAAAGAATTGGAATTTTCTGTCAATCATTTAATGGTTCAGGCTTTACAGGGTTAACATATCTGGACCCCTGCCTTGTGTTATTATTAAAAATTTGTGTGTACCTTCAACAATAACAGTATTTTCTTGTTGCATTCGCCAAATAAAGATGAACACGATAGTCCACCAGGATGAGCCACAGAATGACTCGCCGCTTATCACAGTTTAATATCTGAGCATTATGTCACTCTGAACCTCTGCATTCACCCTGCTGATACCATTCATGCACACATTTAGCGATAAGACTGTTACAAACCTGCAGCCAGAGTTTATCGTGCTGAGACCACTTCCCCCCGGCCGTGCACTGAAAGGTGGCGTTCTGACCCACGTTCACCTCCACATTCTGCAGGCGCAGGAAGTGCGGCGCTTTGCCTGTAACACAGGAAACATGCAGAGATAAGAAGGGCGGCTTTGTTTGCACGAATCAAAACGTTACACTGGATAAATAATGTTGGGATACAGGGTTTGCTTGCTGGAGACCTTCAATATGGACTAATGTGATTTTCTGAACTTTGGAATTCTTTACCCACTAACTAGAAACTAACAGTAATGATTTTAACAAAGGACTCAAACAATGGCTAAAATCAAACCAACAGTGCACACATGAATAGTTTTAATTGGTTGGTTGCTTGACCATGTTGCCTTTGCATTAAAGCTCATGTACTTATTTAATCTGAAAAACTGCCTCTCTTTTACTCTTTTACTGTTGTAATGTTATTCTACACCGCATTCCTTTGTTCTTTTTTCTTTTTCTTTTTTGTCTTTCTGTTCTTATAATTCTTACTGTTTTTACTATTTTAAAAGCCTCTTGTGGACAAGTGTTGCAAATTAGCATGTGTGCTAATACGCTCAAACAATACATCTGGTTTGTATGTAATTGTGATGTCCACATCAAATAAACAGTAAAATAAATAAATACTCAGAAATCACAGCTAAATATATAAATACTAGTCTTATACTACTAGTAGTAAAGAGGACGAACGAGCAGATTGAGAAGATGAAGTGCCATAAAAAAAGTAATAAATTTAGATTTTTTTTTTCTTTTTTCTGTGGTTGGAACTTGAGAAACTTCCATAATCGTGTATTAGAGCGACTGGCAGGCCGTTAAAAGATGCCATCCTGCTATCAAAGACATAGTAGATTTACAGTGGATTACGACAGCAGATGCTCATAAGACACTCGTAGCGAAAACCCACGGTAACAGTAATCCAGTTCAAACAGAGCTTAACATCACGGAGGCAGAGAAACTTGTCGGGACGGGACGAGGCGGACCGCCGGTCGCTGCTTGACTTTGGCCTGGCATTGAAACCAGCCAGCCACTGGTTAATTTCATTTGGCCCGTCTGCAGACAGAGATAAGTCTAACGGAGCGTGCATCAGTCATTTAGCAACGATAACTCGCCCTGACGCTAATGGTCAGCTTGTTGCAAATGACGAGGCTCAGATAAGAAGATTGTTTTTTTTTTTCTTTTCTACTTCTTCTTTCTCCTCCCTCTCTTTCACATTATCTAAGAGTTTTGTTTTCGAGTTTATCTTTCGTTGTGAATACCTCGACTCTCGACCATCGTCTCGCCCACTTTGGCTAATCTGATTAGCGGGCGGCGCAGATGAGCTACGTGTTTTGTGCCAGCCTGAAAAAAAAAGACTATTAGAAAGAAAGAGAGTTAAAGAAAAGAGAGAGCTGAGATGAGGATGTATGGGGGAAAAAACGAGAATAACAAGAAGAGTTACACGAAAAAAAACAAAATCTAATTGTGTTCACTTACTCTAAATTAACGAGAAAAGAGCTTCTGGTAACAACTTTTTTTAAAATCATTACGCTCACTTCAATTATGTGCTAACATTTAGTACAACTGTAGTTTTTAAAAATTGCTCATTATCTCCCAGTAACAAGATTCATTGTTGTGTTTCATGGTGCTACAGAACAAGCAGAGTAGTACAGCTGTATAATGAGAACCTTGGATGTGCAGAAACACCTCGTGCCAATTAGCCCGGAGAGCGAGGGGGGGGGGGGGTGACGGCGAGCGAGGTGAGCCGTCCGGAGTTTTGTGAAGCAAAGTGTTTCTGTCAGGTTTGAGTGATGAAGACCCTGAGTTTGGACCTTCTCCCCGGCTCTGTGCAATCTGTCTGCGAGCCCCACAATCTGTCCTTTCACGCTGGCTCTCGCCGTGCGTGTGCGTGAGCGTGAGCTAGCTATAAAACAGATGATGCTCGGCGGGGCTACGAGTGCACAGGGTCAACCATTATGGCACACACACACACATATAAACACAGAGTGGCTTACGGCAGGGGTGAGCCAGAACTCGTATGTCGTCGATGGCGATGAAACCCGGATGGCCTTGAACGGAGACTGCTTCGAATATCACCTGCGAGGAAGGGAAGAGAGACAGAATCAGGCTGAGCCGCAGTTTTTTTTCTCTATGAGCAATGAATCGGAAGAAAAAAAACTTTCTTCCACACGCTGCAACATCTTGACGCCCCTGCGAAGTTCATCTGGAAACCCCTGGGGAATTTTCCACTGAAAGTCAGCAACTATTCCTCTCTGCACTTAATCCCTTCATCCTTCTGTCTCCATCCTTATGCCAAACACATATGCTGTTCCTCCTTCCTCCTGTCTTTCCTCTCTCATCCTCCTCTTTCTCTCTCTCTCTCTCTGTCTATTTCCTCTTTATATTTTTGGACTCATCACGTTGCTCCTGTAGTTTTACATGTCTCTCTCTCTCTCTCTCATAACATTCTCTCGCTCTCTCTCATAACATTCTCTCTCTCTCTCTCGCTCTCTCTCTCTCTCATAACATTCTCTCTCTCTCTCGCTCTCATAACATTCTCTCTCTCTCTCTCATTTAAATAAGCTTTATTGGCATGACAGTTGGTTAACAATATTGCCAAAGCTATTACAAGTTTATAAACAATGGATAGTTATAACAATAATTAAGAACAAAACACTAGAAATATTACAATAACAACTAAAGAAGCTATGTACAACTATTATAACAAATTATTAAGAAGATTATTTAGAACAAAAGATTAGAATTTTTACTATAACAACTATTAGTAACAACTAAAGACAAAGAGAAAAATAATATAAAAATAAAAAGTCAGATATTGATGTGTAATGTCTCTCTCTCTCACTCTCTCTCATAACATTCTCTCTCTCACACACACACACTCTCTCTCTCTCTCTCTCTCTCTCTCTCTCTCTCTCTCTGGGTGACAGGCGGTCAGCGGGGCTGTCAGGCAGCCGTGCACTCCTGACCCACGCATACATACTCATACACCCACTGAGGACACACCCACGTACACCTCCGTGCTGTACTTGTCAGGATCCTCAACAGCACAAGCCGGCACTGGCTCTGAATNGCTCCTCTCAACACTCCGCCCGCGTCCTCAGCTCCCTCCTGACCTCCTCAGCTCTGTATTCTCTCCATCTGTCCATCAGCGCCTTCAGACCGTCACATAAAACATTCACCAGGCTTCAGCTCTGCGACACACAGGCTCCATCACTGTGTCTCCACCTGCTCCTGGAGCCTGATGTTTTCATCATCTCCTCATTCCTCATTCTCTACGTGCGTTTGTGTCTAAATAAACAATTTAAGTCTTATTCAAAATTTTATTTACAAAAACTTAAACATGCCAGCAAATGTTGTAGAGCAAACTGATGGGGGGATGAACAGTCATTCTCTCTCTCTCTCTCCCTCTGTCTCTCTCTCTCCCTCTGTCTGTCTGTCTCTCTCTCTGTCATTCTGATGAGGTCTGTGTTTTTACTGAGTCGTTCTCTTGCTTTCTCTCTCTCTGTCTCTCTCAACAAAAAGTTGTTTTTTTGTCTGTCTCTCGCTCTCTTTTCTCTCTCTCTCCTCTCTCTCTATCTCTCTGTCAGTCTCTGTCATTACAGTCATTCTCTCTCTCTGTCTCTCTCTCTCTCACTGTCTCTGTCTCTCGCTCGCTGTCTCTCTCTCTCTCTCTCTCGCTGTCTCTGTCTCTCTCTCTATCTCTGTCATTCTCTGTCAAAACAGTCATTCTCTCTCTCTGTCTCTCTCTCTCTCTCTCTCTCGCTGTCTCTGTCTCTCACTCTCTGTCTCTCTCTCTCTGTCTGTCTGTCTGTCTCTCTCTCTCTGTCATTCTGATGAGCTCTGTCTTTTTACTCAACAGTCATTCTCTCTCTCTCTCTCACACACACACACACACACACACACACACACACACACACACACACACACACACATACACCTACACAAACATCCAATGCCTCTGGGCTAACTTCATCCCTCCTTGACAGAGAACAGAGGTCTGTTTGTTTGTTTACCTGTTTACTCTGTTCACTCTATCATCGCCCGTCCATCTGTCAATCCATCCCCCCCGTCACTCACTCACTCACACACACACACACACACACACACACACACACACTCACACTCACACTCACACTCACACTCACACTCACACACACACACACCTTGATGTAGACGTTGAGCGTGCCGGGGCTGGCTCCGTCGCGGCTGGACAGCGAGTACAGGAAGTCGATGCAGTGGGTGTCGTTCTCCTTCAGCGTGGGCATGTACAGGTGAGCCTTCTGTCCCGACGCCCGGCCCGACGCGTTCACCACCATGAAGGAACCTGCGGCCGCGGAAACAGGAAGCAGCAGTTAACATGTGATCAGGTGACAAGAGCGACACTGAGGAACAACGTCCAGGCAATAACATGGTGTGAATTCATGAATCCAACCTGCTGCACACCTGGTTTTACTGCAGGTTTTACTTCAACAATGTTTGAGAGGAAAAGCCAACATGCAGTTTGTTTACATTTGATTGAGTGTGTGTGTGTGTGTGTAGATATGTTCCACACATGCATAGACATAGACATGAGCAGGTGTTATACAGACTCTTAGGACTAAATGCATACATTGTTGGTTTATATGTTTGTTGTTGTTGGTGCAAATATGATGTAATTTCTGGATGAGTTACATTGAAATCTGTTTAAATGTTACATCTTGTGTTTGTCTTCTTCAGTAAAACCTCATCAGCTTGTTTCACTGCTTTTTTCAGATCAGCATCGTCCTGATGTACGGACACTTCTGTCGACTCTCGGCTCTGGCAGGGATCTGCTGCAAACAGCTAGCGAGAGTCATTTAGAGCACTTAGACGCTGCAGAAATGGCCGAGCGGGTTCGTTCGAACTCTCGAATTCGCCGGCGCCGTTCATCAGCGTCTTAATGCGTCCACGCCCCGAGGGTTCTGAACCGAGACGTAAAACACATTTTCTCCGTCGACTCGCGCTTTAAGTGTGTTTTAGTCTCTGCTTTATGGCACGGGATGAAGCTTTTATGGGTCGGCCGGCTCCATTTGGCCGACCGCCACCAGCTGGACGGAGAGTTCGGAGAGACTTTGGCGAGAGATAGTGAATCAGGCAGGTGTGACCGTGAGCTCCCGACAGTGTCTGTGTGTGCATATGTGCTGTGCTGCGAAGGTGTGAGAGCGGACGGAATTAATGTGGAATGTCCTGTTTCAGCTTTTTATCTCTAGTGTGTGTGTGTGTGTAAAGTGATGAAACAGCCCTGCTCCCTGATGCAACACTCACACATTCACGACCGTGTGTGAAAATAAAACCATTTGCATTTAATCATCTCTCAGATGTGGGAATATCTCCCAAAGTCCATGTGGTGTAGATTTATAATTTATGAACAAAACTCTTCCTGGATACAGTCGTTTGTTTAAGGCAGGTTTTGCTGTATGTAGATTCTAAAAAAGTCAAATAAGTAATACAATAAAATGCATTTGTGTGTTGGACTGCTGATGCGCATCACCACGAACTGCTGCCTGGACGTGATGGCATTTTGATTCTAAAGGCCAGTGCAGTGACTTTTGACGAGGGAGCCACAGAGCTGGACTGATGCAAACACATTACACTGACTGACGTAAATATTCTGGAGGCTTTAACATAACTCTGAATCTCACCTGAAGCCAAAAACAAGTCTGAAGCACTGAATAAATGTTTGAAGCTGTGAGAATAATTTCACACAGATGAAGTCAGCTTCTATGTTAGTGTAGATCTGTGTGTAGTTTGTGTGTGTTTGTTGTGATGCAATAAGAAACTGGACGGTCACGGGCATCATTTAAGACCTGAGTCTCTGTAATATTGTAAAACTACAATCTTGCATGCACACACACACACACACACATATCATCATTCCTAACCTGTCCAGTTTTCCTATGTTTTGTGTGTGAGTGTGTAGTTTCTTCACACTTTGGTTTGGGGAACAACCTTTTATGTCGCACTCCTGCATCCCTATACAGGACCACACACACACACACACACACACACACACACACACACACACACACACACACACACAGGTGTCTAAAAGAGATTTCATCCATCACTTCTACCTCAGCTAAATGGAACTAATCCACAGCAGCACTGTGTGTGTGTGTGTGTGTGTCTGTGTGTGTGTGTCTGTGTGTGTGTGTGTGTGTGTGTGTGTATGTGTGTGTGTGTGTCTGTGTGTGTGTTTCTGAGAGTGCGTGACTGTGTGTATCTCTGTGTGTGTCTGTGTGTATTGATATTGTTGAAGTTATATTACTGTGAGGTTTCCTGGCGAGTGGAAGAGTGTGTCTTATTACTGAAGTGAAATGATGGTTCATGTGTGTGTGTGTGTGTGTGTGTGTGTGTGTGTGTGTGTGTGTGCAGGTGTGTATGTGTGTTAAAGTAATCTAGCCTGGGTCTCTAAGCAGGTCTTTCCACAGTGAACCGGGCCTGATTACATTTCTTATTCACACCTACATGCGCACACGCACACACACACACACACACACACACACACACACACACACACACACACACACACACTCTCTCTCTCTCTCTCTCTCTCCTCACTTCTCTGAATTCATGAAGCTTTATTCTTCGGTCCTTTGCTGCTCTGTAAAGCATTTTGTAAAGGGATTTGTTTCATTTAAAATTCCCTTTTTAAATACAGTTGACTTGAGTCGACTCGACAGCCAGACGACAAGTGTGATGTTTCTAACCCAGAGACTCTCACAGCTGCCTCTGTGGGGGGGGGCAGAGGTGCTACGATACATACAAACATAAATAAATCACACACACATGCGTCGGTGACACGATAAATAAAGAGATGCACAAACACATCAGAAGACAACGAACACAGAGATTTTCCATATGATGAAAGATCACTCACACACGGACCAACACGCTTTCATTCAGTCGCACGTCGTCGTCGCACACAACGGCGAAGACACACAATGACAAACGCACACAGCGCTCATTTCACACGTTGTTCCCCAGCTGTGAGGTCAGAGAGGTGCAATCTGTTAACGTGAGAAAAACTGATGAATCTGTCTTCCATGTCAACACACACACATTCACACACACATCAAAATAACTGGGTCAACTCGGTGCAACAAACGTTCCAGCACACACACACACAAACACACACGCCACACGAGACCAGCTGTTTTCACAAACACTGCTGAGAATTCGAGATCTCGCTTTCATTTTCCTGAGCCGTCGACATCACAGGACTCAGCGGCGTCTCCCAGCCGCTCCAGTGCCTTTGAGCAAAATCATTTAACCCCAAGCTGCTGCGGCAGATCTCTGCAGTAATGTTGATCTATTGTAGAGTTTTATACAGTCAGCGAGTGGTGAACGAGGAAGAAAGGTTCAGAACGCAGGACGTGTGTCACAGCGACAACGGTGACACCTTCACACTTATCAGGAGGGAAGTGACGTGTTGAAATAGTATTTTCATACAAACAGTTCAATCTGTTGGGTAAGTTCACACACACACACACACACACACACACACACACACACACACACAGTAAGTGTAGACTGATAAACACGATATTTTTAAACCCAATAAACAACCAGTTTCCCATCAGCCTTTGCAAACTGTGCTTCCCGTCTGTTTGCTTTCTGACCTGCAATTAAGGTCCTGATGGTTCATTACAATTAATTTAACGGTAATAATTAAACCAAAGCCTGCACATGTATTTGGTGCATCATCACTTAAAAGTCAACATCTCTCTTTTTTTGGGACAAGTTGTGCTTTTATACGGGACAGATTGAAGTTTACAGACATCACAAGTTTATCTCATCAAGTTTGACTTATTTGATGTATTTATGATTTGTCAAAGCTCGTTTGATCTTTAAAGACCTTTCATATCGAAGTTTTTCAAATATACATATTTAATTCAAAGCTTGTGATGTACTGTGTATTAAAGGACAGATTCAAATTTTTAATATTGTTTTTCATTATCTAGTTTATGGTGAATATGCTGCCCTCGTGGCGCGTAACTGGCGTAGCTAGGCAGCTAGTTAACGTCTGTACAAATAAAGAGACAGGGCTTGCTTTTCCTGCACTTTATCTTCCTTTCCACACCGTAAAACTGAAACATTACAAAGAAAATGAAATAAGTACACAAGCAGTGAAAATAAAAACGTAATATACGAAAAACATAGTTTCACTTACAGACAATGATGTCCAAGGCAACAGCGAAGAAAAAACACAGCAAATGGCGCCGTCAATTAGCAATGAACGTCTGCTAGCTAACAAGGAAACGTAGAAGCGTCAAAGATGGCTGAAACAATAACGGTAAGAGTGCTCACTCTGATGCGAACTCAAAAGACCAAAACAAAAGGCAGAGTGCTTACTCAGACGCAAATTCAAAGACCAAAACAGAAAAAAGCCTGCACAATTATAACTTTGCAAATCTATTTCAAACATACCTATATTATATTTTATTAACTTTAAAGACAGCACAGTGAATCTGTAGCTGATTCCAGTTTGCAGAACTGAAAACTGTTTCAACCGGGACCTTCAGAGTGTGACGTTTAAATGTTTCCCAACAACTAGCTGGTCGACTGCAGCGCTCCCAAAATGACTGAGCAATTTATTTCTTAGGTGTGTGTGTGTGTGTGTGTGTGTGTCTGTGTCTGTGTGGGTGAAAGAAGGAAATGAGAAAACCTGGTAAACAGTGGGGTTTTCTCAGATCAATACAAAAGGTGGGTCACACAGATCAATAGTAATACAGACTGGCCCTTTTAGCACACAGTACACACACACACAGAGAAGATACACACACACACACACATAATGGACTGCACACTCAGGTTCACCATAAACATGCACACACATCTGCACACAGACTCAAGCATTTAAATCAAACAATGACTTGGACACTCAAACACATGAAAAATGAGAAGAACATATTTGAATGCCAATTTTGCTTTAAACAACAGTTTTGATGTGACCTTTAAAAAGTAACAAACATAATTCCAACTTAAGATGGTTTGGAGATGAGAGGAGTTAAGAGAAGCAGAGAGTAATGGAAGGAAGGATGAAAGCAAAGGAGGAGTTGAAGTAGGAAATGAGAAGGAGACAGGAAAGGAGGGAAGGAATGAGGATGAAAACAGGAGCATCAGCTGTGGTGCAGATGAGCCTTGAGCTGGACGACAACAACAAAAACTGTTGTTGGGTCAAATGACTCATCTTCGTCATCATCGTCGTCGTCATCATGATTATGAAAGGCGTGGCAAAGGGAATCACTGGAGTCAGACACACAAACATCACGCCGGTCCTCGGCCCATTTCACACATTTAGTGCACAGAATTCCCCCTGAGGTCTCTCTCTCACACACACACACACACACACACACACACACACACACACACACACACACACACTGTGCTGGGACCCATATGTTCTGTGTCCTGGATGGGTAATGGTCCTGTTTTATCATCATCACCATCACACACACAAACATATGTAGAAATCCCATATAGTCAAAGATGCAGGACATCCCATCATATACAGGTGTGTGTGTTTGTGTATGTGAGTGAGCACATACACACTCACACCAAACAGTTTGTAATCGTCCTCATGCCCTGATTGTTCCTGCTCATTTGGTCTCATTCATCAACACTCATTCATTCACCTTCCTGTCATCATTTCTCCATCTGTCTATCTGCTTCTCCATCAATCTGATTATCTCTCAGCTCCATCTTCATCCTTCAGACACAGGTTTTGTTTTTCACATGTTCCATCGTTTGCACTGTCTGTGCTCAGTTAGCTGCATGTAGAAACCAGGTTAATGGTACGATCTGCCTCAGTTAACACAGCTGGAGATCAGACCCTGTCGTTGCTTTTCTCTCTGTTCAGCACTTCATTCTTTTCCACCTTTGTTTCTTCCACACTGGGAAAATATGATTGTTTAGTTATTTTAACACGATAAAAACAGCTTTACGAGTTTATATGAGCGCACACAGTGACCTTTGCCTTCCACTTTTTCTCCTTTCCTTTTTGCCCTTTTTTCTGTCTTTCAGCCTTCGATCAGTGTGTCTCTGTTTGTTTGTTTGTTTTTTCTTTACACCATCAGATCTATCACATGTTCTGATGATGAGGAGCATTTAGACTATAATGAACCAATGAGGCTTTCAAACTTCTAGAAAATACATTTGTACATTTATTTACACAATTATCAGATGTGGTTGAGGCTATTAAAGCATGTTTATATTGTATGTATAAGGTTATAGACTTTATTTTATTTTTTTGGTCATCATCATCTCTCTCTCTCTCGCCCTTGAAATAATCCGATAAGTGACCAATCAATAACTGAAGTGTTGCTATCGAGGCAAAACCACAAAAGCAAACAACTCGTGCCTCCGTCTGAAAGTGAGTCTGAGTCTCATCCTCCTTTCTCTCCCCACCTCCACCTCCACCCGTCTGTCCCTTCTTTTTAAAAAACCCATTTAAAATCCATCCCTCTTTCTCCCCGCCGTCCTCTCTCTCTCTCTCTCTCTCCCTCCATCACCGGTGGCTTGTAAACAGAGACACCTCGCCATTAGAGCGAAATTTACTTTCAATGCGAGTCGAAAGAAAAAGCTTTTAAAGCATCAAAATCTAATTCATTTACCCCTGTTACTGCAAATGGAGCAGGTGGTGTGTCTGTACGTGTGTGTGTGTGTGTGTGTGTGTGTGTGTGTGTGTGTGTGTGTGTG
>JBBMOC010000237.1:147709-230598 GCA_037975185.1 Centropyge bicolor | reverse complement strand
GTCACACACTGTGTCCAGTCCCCCGTGGTCCCTGTGTGTCCCCCTGGATGTGACCCAGTGTCCTCAGTGTGTGTGAACTGCTCTGAGATCAGCTCCAGGGTCACACACCGTGTCCAGTCCCCCATGGTCCCTGTGTGTCCCTCTGGATGTGACCCAGTGTCCTCAGTGTGTGTGGACTGCTCTGAGATCAGCTCCAGGGTCACACACTGTGTCCAGTCCCCCGTGGTCCCTGTGTGTCCCTCTGGATGTGACCCAGTGTCCTCAGCGTGTGTGGACTGCTCTGAGATCAGCTCCAGGGTCACACACCGTGTCCAGTCCCCCGTGGTCCCTGTGTGTCCCTCTGGATGTGACCCAGTGTCCTCAGTGTGTGTGGACTGCTCTGCTGCTGCTCTGTCCTTCTCCACAGTCTCTGCAGACACACTGAGACTCCTCCACTCCTTCTGCTCCACACTCAACCACCTCCTCCACCTGCACCTGCACCTGGACCTGGACCTGGACCTGGATTTCATTCTTTCCTTCATTCAGATGTTCTGAGGCCAAAGTGCCTCCACACATCAGCCCTGTTTATCACAGCATAACTGTAGATGAAGAGTTGAATTAGATAGATTTGCCTGTTTGCTTACAGCTTACAGCTCCACCCTGTGGAACAATGGAGTAGTGCAGTCAATTTTACACTTTTCTGAATAATAGTGTTCTGGCAATTACCAGCTGTTTAAACAAAGGCTTTTCTGAAGTTTCTCAACTGACTTTTGTGTGGATTTAGGTGTAACGGTGGAACTTTAATATTTCATTTTCTGTATGATGTTTGATAAGATAAACCTTTATTCATCCCTCAGTGGGGAAATTTGCAAATTTGATGTAAAACAAACTCAGAGCTGTTTAACATTTTTGTAGATTTTATATTCATTAACTTTGTCTTTAAAAAGGTTAGAAGTTAAATAATATGGTCTTGATTTTTACAGGGAAAGAAATTAATCATGTTTTTTTTCAGCCAAATGAGTTTTAGTTTATTTCACTTTTATATTTATATACTTGCTTGCAAAGCTGATTCTTTGATATATCAACCAGTGCAGTGTTCATTACTTGTCCATGTTTTCTTGCTCTCAGTCTTCTTTGCTGCCTTTTCTGGCACATCACTGCATTTCTTACCACCACTTAGTGTCAATCAGCACATGTGTCTATACTTCCTCCAGGGACCCACTTGTAAAAGCATTGCTCCAGCCTTTCAGGGCAATAAATACGTTCTGGAAGTAACCTTTAAAAACAGACCTTACATAAATATATTTACGTATTCAGGCGCATTCAGGCACTATAGTGCACAAATACACACACACCGCCCCGCTGAAACCATCACATTTACAATCCAAATAGTTCATTAAGATCTCCGAAAACGTAGCTGTACTCTGATTATGAATCAGTTGAAATTGTAAGTAAAGCTGACTGCAGATGTGATGAAACTGTGTCAGTGTAACTCCAGACTGTAAAACTCTTTGATAAATAAATGAACTGACCGATTTAATTGAATTTCCCTTTGGGATAAATAAAGTTCCTCTTATGTTATCTTATGTTTGCTCCTCATGCTCCATGCTCCTCTGCTATTTCATCAGCCTATAGGTATGCAAGTGTATTTGTGCGTGTGTATGCTGATTGATCATATATATATATATATATATACATACATATATTTAACAGAGAGTTACTTTAATTTTGTGTCTTTGTACTTTTACTTTTGATCCTTAAGTACATTTCATATGCGCTACTTTAAGACTTTTACTCAAGTAATTATTTTATGGGTGACTTTCACTTTTACCTAAGTAGATTTAAAGCAAAGTATCTTTACTTTTACTCAAGTATGGCTATCAAATACTTTTTACAGCACTGGAAGATGTGAAGAGAGAATAAGTGGGTGTGGCCGGAGTGTTCAATTACGTTGTGTTTCTTAAAACAGAAACTTGCAATTTATATATATTGTATAATAACAGTGATGCTTGTACAATGGAAAAACCAATAAAGACATTAAAAAAAATTGGTTGAAGCTTTCTACAGTAATTATCCATTTTAATCATTGTTGAACTTATCTTGGTAATGTCCTCCTGGTCAGTAGTAAATCCTCTGTTCTCTCTTTTGCGACTCCTCATTTTGAGATTGTGAAGAAGGCCTTGCCAGCACCAGGGAATCAATTACAATTTAATAAAGTTTATTTCTCACTTCCCCCAATGTTCTGAATAAGTCGCTCGTTTTGTCACAAAGTCACCCCGTCTAGTGTCTGTCAGGTAGCTGTGTGTGAATGATGGGGTGAAGACACAGTGGCTGTATGAGCTCGTAATTCTGATCAATATTAAATATGTTGGTACGGACAGAAGGTACACACAGAGTTCTGTTCATGCTATGTTTAGTATTTGCATGAGTGCATGTTGGTCACACGTGGAGACGGGACACACAAACCGTGCATACAGGTGACATGATGAAATTAGCAGCACACAGATCCTTGTTGCTATGCAGATGTGGATTTCAAACTTTAGTTTTTGTCCTTAATGCAGCAACATCCCCTTCAGCTATTTAAAACCATATTTTGTGTTCATGGCTGTGCAGTGACATACATGCCATATGTGCTATGGAAAATATATTATACACACACACACACACACATATATATATATATATATTTAACATATTTACTATTATGGGCAACGTTGTTCAGGTTTGGATGGTGTCCTGTATGCAGCGTCGGTGGCCTTTGCCAGCCACATGCTGGTGATGAACTGCACTACTTGAGGTATTTTTAGAGATGGTACCAGAGCTTATATACTTATAGATAAACCTCATATTCCACCCTGACAGGACTCCTGTCTGTCCCCACAGTTAGAGGGAGATCATCAGGCTTCCAGGGCTTTTCTCATCTAACCATCCTCTGGAATCACCCCCCCCACTGACATTAGTTTAGTAGAGGCATTTAAATCCAAATGAAATCTCATCTTTTAGTCTTAACCTTCAATTAGTTTCTTGATTCATTCCTACTTCAAGCCTTCTACTTGATTTAATTACCCTTTCGACGGGTCGGTATCAACGTATGAAATCTAGTATTTACAACATAGTCCAAGTTCGTCCTGCTCATAAGAATACTGTCAACTTTTTAAAAACCACTGCCTCCCTCTAACCCTCATTTAGTTTTTGTTCCACCAGCACATGAGCATCCAAAGCATACCAAACTTTGTTACACTTGAACACTTTTAACAACAAGTAACTACATCTGAGACTATTAGAAAGCCTGGTTTCTTATCTGGTGTCAAAAGCTGGAACTTGAGAATGGTTAAGAGCCATGACCGGAGCTCAGTCTGTGAAATGTGCCATAGCTCTCTGCTGCTGAGAGCCACCCACTGGACTAACTGAGTCACAGCATCTAAATTAGAATGACAGGAGATCAGTTCAGTGTTTTTCCTGACATTTATGTTATATTTAATAATTTGAATAATTTCATTTTACAATTTTGAAATGACCTCCATGTAATCATAAATCTCAGTGCAATTGTTTGTGGAGTTTGAATTGCAGTGACATTGTATCTGATAAAATCCTGGCATCTTGGCAAGATTTTTTTTTTTTTTTTTTACATTATTGTTTTTTTATTTGTTCGTCTAAATATTGCCTCAAGGTTTGGGCACATTGAGTCCAATGAAAGTACCCCATACTCCGAGTGGAAAAAGGATGTGATGTCATGGGTCTGACTCAAGGAATATAGGGATATTGAACAGAGAAATCAGATTACATAAAATGATGACATGCAATGACACAGATATGCAAAATGAAATATCAAAATGAGCATATCATATCAAAAATCTTTTGAATTTCACCACATTAAAAAATATAAATTTCTACCATTTAAAAACACATGACATCTGCACTTTTTACTGTGCTATCATGGGGCTCCATACACCAATACAGCAGAGGCAGCAGAGTGGCATCTAGCACATACAAGATATAAGGATTTGGGTATAAGGTGATGTTTTAGAGTTGTGGATCTGTCATCAGTCAATGACAGAGAAATATCTCCATGAATGAAAAACTCATGAACTGCAAAATAACAACTGGAACTTCCCATTTAAATCCACAGCCTAACTGTATTAAGAACAGATACAGTATTGACACAGTTTCAATCAGGTTTTTACCAGTAGTTAGGTATAATTATGTAAGATTAAAGAATATTAGAGTGTCATTGTAGTTTACTGAATACAGCTTTTTTTTAATGGAAGGTTGTCACACAGCTCCACACACAAGATAAATAAGACATTCCCCTTATCACATATGGAGCCAAGAGGGGGGCAGGAAAATAATTACAGTGCTTGAATAAATGTCACTGTAAAAATCTATAATTATTATTAAAAAACACCCCAGGCTCCATAATCACAACACACACACAATGCAAAAAACAAAACAAACTGAACATGTATATTGTATATACATGTATTTATTTATTACTGTGGATGTGAAATAGTTCTTCATACAGCAAGATAAAGACGGACTGGACAAAAAGACAAATCCTTTTTTGATGTTTGGTGTGTTCACACTGAATTAGTGAGAAAAAGAAATATAGTGAATAATGCTTGATTTTTGAATTTGAATCAGTGCTTATAAGAAATGCAGGAACTCACAACTGCAAAGCATAACAACTGTGGATGGTTATGAAACAATTTATTGTAAAACTAAACATGATTGAATAAAAAGAAAAACATTTCATCAGAGTGATTTGATAATCAATTATTGACTCAGGCTCCTCGTTTTTTTTTTTTGTTTGTTTTTTTTTTTACCCTTATCAGAGCTTTGAACTCATCTCACAGTCTTTATCAGTAAATGGAGCATGAAAGTCGTCATGGTGAACGACCAAATTTATCACCAGACTAATTTGTTGATATGTGATGATTCTGTAAAACATCCACACTCAAAGGCCGATTGAAAGCCGGGAGACACAATAATTGCTTAAATATAACAGCAGCACACATATTCTGACGTTCTCTCTTGGAAGACATTCATAGTGTTGCATTCAGTTGTACCCACAAAAACTGACAGAAAGAGCTCTCTCTTTTTCATTCATTATGCAACTATAAAGTTCAAAGCCTGCTTCCTTTCTTGACTTTAGATTAAAAAAAACGCCCACTAGTGGTCACAGGCATTTATCGGCTCCAGCTGATGATATGACAGTTTATATAATGGTATAAATGTGACAACCAAGTGGGCATGCTAATCTTTGCCCCATACTATGACATGCATTACACTTTAATTGTTTTTTACAGCCTTGGTTCCCAGGATTGCATCGTTCAATAGTCGTTGAGTTTTGAAAGATTGTATCGTAACATGTAACTGTTTTTTTTTCTGACATCAAACATCAGAAGGAAAACACAAAAAGACAGATCCAGCTCCTGGCAAAGGAGAAACATTTGTGGGCTTACTTGTGTGCAAAAAAAAGGATATACAAGCTAATTTTGGTATGAGAATAGCATTACCCCTGCACAGCTTAGAATGCTATGTGACGTTGGTATGAAAGTTGGATTGCTGGTTTCAGAAAAATTGCCAGACGGAGCTGTTAAGATAAGATAAACCTTTATTCGCCCACTGTGGGGAAATTCACATTACGTCACTCTGTCAGTTTAGGAAAAGACCGTTGTTATGAAAAAGGCTAAAACACTTGGTTAAGTTTTGAGCCAAAGATATTCTTTGCAGGTCTGTGACAGGACATGAAGTGTGGTCTCCTGCATGAGAGTCACATGCAGCTGAAGCCCATCCACCACCCTGACCTTATTTTACACCTCACTACGTAAAGGGTGCAGTACTTTGTGCACTGGCACTGGACATGAATCGTGAGGTGGGGAATCATCCAGTATGGATAAAGGACTGGAATGACAAAATGAAAATAGAGATTCTGCATGGCACCTGAGCAAACTGTGTCCACTGCTGAAGACTGTGAGCTCTGGAGATTTCTTCTTTGTTCTTTATATATTATCTCTTTCTTTCATTGCATTATTTGATGTTTGTAGAAAATGGTATATTGATTTCTTGTATGCTAACTGTATACTGTGAGAAAAAGTGTTAAGTACATACTATTACTATTATAATACAATTACTATGCATTATGGACGAGGGGCGCAGGGAACAGCTTCATCCCATCGTCTCCTCACTACCATGCTTCAAATGCTTTCATCGCATTGGCAATTTCAGGCGACCCAATTTATTACCACAACAATACATGAGACTGGAAGTGTCCATGTTAAAATATTTATGGATGGTCTGTTTCAGGGTTAAGAGTTCCCTTTCTCAGCCTGTTTTCAACAATATATATCTCATTAGAGAAAACTGTCCCTCTTACAGCCAAGACTTCTTAGTTGGTCCCAGCCTGGCCATGTTGGCCAGCTTGACCTTCACTCTGTCTCTGCTCTCCGGGCTTCTCTCAGAGGTGCATTCCACTGTTGAGTCCGTCTCAAAGGAGATGGCCGGGGCATGAGCGAGCAGACCTCCAGTCTTCTCTGAGGCCATGACCACAGGGCTCTGCAGAACCAGCTGCCCCCTCAGAGAGTGCCTGAGCTGCAGGAGTAGGGGGTTGTGGTTTGAGTACAGTCTGACGGTGTCCCTCTCCTGACTGCAGCAGGTGGAACAGGCTGAGCAGAGGATGCGGAAAATGTAGATCCAGCCCAAGTAGTGGAGCTCTGCGATGTTGAGCACAAAGCAGCCCAGGCTGACGCTGAACATGAAGTTCAGGAAGATGGTTTTCTCCGTGGCACGTGACACAAAGCAGTCTGTCCGTGTAGGACAAGGGTATGTCTCACAGCGGTACAGGTGAGGCACCTCAAAGCCAAATAAGAAGTACTGGCCGACCAGGAAGGTGACCTCCATGACAGATCGTAGTAACACGTGAAGGATGTAGATGAGCAGAACCTGGTTGGACTGTTGAGTGGGGTCCTCTCCTACCTCGCCATAATTCTCTTCCAGAAAGCTTTGTTCTGGTCCTTCCCTCTCCATTGTCTCCCAGTCCTCCCTGTAATTAGGACAGTAGGTCGGCATGCTGACCCTCAGGGTCTCGTCCTTTTCCACGGGCCCACATCTCTGACTGGGAGGCCCCTGGACCACCGCCTGTGCCCTGTGTCCATCCTTCTCATCCCTGGCAATCTTATGGAGAACAAAAACGATATAGAAAATGGATGGGGTGGAGACCAGCACAATTTGGAAGACCCAGAACCGTAGATGCGAAACAGGAGCAAAGGTATCATAGCAGACGTTGTTACATCCAGGCTGCTGGGTGTTACATGTGAACTTGGACTGTTCGTCGCTGTACACAGCATCACCCACCAAGGCCACCAGCAGGATGCGGAAAATGAGCAGCATGGTGAGCCAGATCTTGCCTATCACTGTAGAGTGGTTTTGGACCTCAGACAGGAAGCGGCCAAGTATGGACCAGTCACCCATGACTTAACCTTAGAAACAGAGTAAGAGATTATGTCATCAGTGTTTTAATAACAGGGCATGGCAGAGAATGAGGTTTCTGTATATCAGTAGTTCTCAAACTTTTTCTGTCTGAGAACAGAAACATTTTCACACCTACTGTAAACGGGTTTAGTTGTTATGAACCTCCAACAATGTTTGGGAAATGTTTTAAAGCAAATAAAGTGAGCTCATAAACCCAGCTTCATTCCTCCCTCTGCCCATCCCTGTTCACTTCCATTCACCCTCTTTTCCCTCTTTTCATCTGTACTTATTCAATCCTGTGCATACCTCTTCACTCTCTCCTTTTCCAGGTCCTGTCTGGGGCCAGTAATCGGCTTGGGTGTCTCAACTCCTGGGACAGATCCCACACATTGAACCTCCTCCTCCTTGATCTCCAGACCCCATAAACAGACAACTTCTTACCCTACATTCATCCCCTTAAACCTTTGAAACTCACATTTTTGTGGCATGGTCTTTGCTAGTGAAAAAAGTCGAGTCCAATGTGAATTTGTCTTGAAAAATGAGGCAATTTAGAACATGAACCATATCTTTCCTTTCATGTTTAAGTGAGCTGACATACTTAAGCAGGCAATCACCAATGCTGCCTCCCAGCAATATCAGCATGCAGTATTTTGGATACACAGAGGGCGAGGGTGTTGGGTGGCCAGTGAAGCGTTTTGAAGTTTTAAAGGGTTTCTAATGTACAAGAATTTGTTGTGTCATAGTCGTTTTACTGTGTTGAGACATTTGTTTCTACTGTACTTTCAGTTTTGTATTTTCTGTTTTAATACACATACTCACTGTGAATAATGGACATACCAGGAAGACTGCCATTGACAGTGAGAAACCTGTAAGCCGACTGTTTGCATGCTTGTGTTTCATTCATGCAGTTGTAGTAAACAACTGACTTGATTTCTTAATGTAAATCTCTCTAAGAAATTACATAAACAAATTTACTATTTTAGTCTTTTCTATTAAGACAAATGGTGGATAGTGACATCGAACTGCAACAGTGTTTCAGAATTTGGGCTTTGGAAGAAAAACTGTAATTGATCTATTTGTTCAATGCTAAAGAAAAGCTGAACAATTCATGAGAAAAAAAATCTGATATCAGTAAATCCTCTTCTTCTCTTGTAAGTTTCATGGAAACTCCATTCTTGACCTTGGTAAAAGTACTTTTATGAAATAATTTTAACTGAAGGTCCTCCACCTAGCTTTTCCTCGACCTTTCTGCCCAACTTCTCCTGCGTCAGCAACAAATGAAGTTGCTCACTTGTCAAGGAGTATTTTCTTTTGTCAGTTGTTTGACCTGCGTATGAAACTTTCTGTCACGTAATCAACCTGTCATGTTATCCCCTGACTGAAGTATCATACTTCAGGTCACGTGGTGACACCTGAGCCAGCTCCATCAAACAACTGACAACTCCATTCACTAATGAAGATGTGAGCTGTGGTAAATAGCTCACTAAAAGCAAGTATACACGCCCATAAAGGTTTGATGCACCCCATAGTTACAGATCTATCAGTATAGAATTATGAGTATAAGTTAAAATTCAATTTGTCATAAAATGCTCCAAGAAACATTTGTATAACAGTTTTCCTGTTATGATCAAGTTTTCGAAGTATCCCAGTTATGTGTTTGTAAACGCGATTAAGCTCTTCCCACAGTTTTGAGGAGCTCACTGACGTGCTCTGATAGAACCCAAGATACTGTGGCTCGTAAGCTCTCGTCCAGGTTTCTGATTGTCTGCCATGTGCATCAGTGTGTCTTCAACCCATTTATGCCATAGTCAGAAACAGTGCTGATAACTGATGTGATGGTGATCTGCATGGTGAGGTAAAAGTTAAGGTCTGACACTGGAAATGATATAATTAACTGCATTTTCACTCTTGTCTTCCATCACTGATCAGATGGAAGCTAAAGCAGAAACGTAAATAAAGCAGTGTTTAAGCAGAGTTCATCCTCAGCCTCTGAGGGTTTTCCCCCCAAACTGCTCAAATATAGATTTTGTTGGAATGTAAGAGTTTTGAGTTCAAAGGTAACTGATGTAAAATGCATTGATATCTGCCTTTGAAAAACTTCAGGTCACCAAACTATTTGTGAAAGATCACTGAAGACATGCTCCCTGTTACCTAAAGCCCTCATGTGTGAGTAAATGTGTATGAGTTTGTAACTCATTTCCAATCATACGTGTCAGACACAGCTAGACAAACTTGTTAGACACAGTTAGTGTAACAGCAATGTGAACTCACCTCAATGTAACCTTGAGCTTTCCAGAATAAATCCTTACAAAGTAGCCTCTGCCATGCAGCTTTCATGGCTGTTTTCAATCTTAAAGCGTTGATGAAATGAATCCTGTTGAGTGTGGTGAGGGGGAATGGTCTGACCACACATATTGAGCCAGTCTATCTGAAACTGGCATTGTGCTACGTGGCTACAAAGGTTGGCAATGTACAGTGCAACAAAGATTTCAGAACACAATAGGGGGTTCCTTTTCTGAACAGCCGGGAACAGTCAAACAAAAAGCGTATGGAACAAGCTAGCAGCAAAGGGACACAATGCAGGCTTATGGAAAGGTTCTGTATTTAGCCAGCTCGAAAAATACAAGTTTAAAAAAAGGAATAAATCATTCTATATTTCGTTTTTATCCAGATGGTACCTCAAACGTTTTCAAATTAAACATGGGACAATGACAGTGTGTGTGTGTGTATGTGTGATACATATTAGGCATCTTGATGTCTCCTTGTCCGAGGAGTATTTTAAATGTAGCTCTTCTGAAATCTGAAATTACAGAGCCGACTTGTCATTTAAATATTCCTCATTTCATTAAATGTTTTACATTAGAGGATGAAGTGCATGTCTGTCTCAGCCTCACCTGTCCAACAGATTGACCACATATTCTGGCTCACTGTCCACTGTTCCAGATACGTTTCTTTACATTTTCTTATAATTTGGTTTGCTCTGATTTGTGTGTATTGTTATAACAGCAACAAAAGTTTAATTGAAATCAATAAAACAAGTGACTATCTTACCTTTTTTGTTTGTTGTAAGCGTAAATGTATACATGGTCAGCAGTGGTCATTTTTCTCAGGTTTTTTTCTGATGGTCCTGCATTCTTAATCAAGCCAGCAAATCAGCATTTTGCCTTTCAAAAGGCTTCTGTTTTTCTTTTATAAGATCAGCTCTAATAGCTTCCTTATGAAAAATCATATTGATATCGGCAATGACCTTGTTCACACCTTCTCTGCCTGGTACATATTGATTTTGGTCATGCCTAAGAATGCCTCCAATATTCTGCCCTGGTATGTGTTTTTAAAATTGTATAGAGGGCACTATGGTTTCAATACATCCTGGAGGACAATGAGTGGCCACATCATTTTGACAACCGTGTTTCTGTCAACACAGTTATATCAACAGCTTTGTTCGGTTTGAGAATTGTCAGAATTTCTCTGACTCAAGTGGGAAGGTTTTCTGATGATGTCTATCTTAGCTGAACAGATACTGGGTGCAGAGGCTGTGCAGTACTGTGGCGTTGTGGAGGGACTGTGGCAGTGCATAGCTCTGCAGCTGATGCCGGGAAGGGGGTGGGGGCCTGAGGTGGAGGAAGGTAGCCTCCTCTGGTTGTACTTCACAGTGGTGAGGTGGTGGAGACATGAAGGCTGAACTGTCGTGTCTCCTCACTGCAGGAAAATGATCCTGGGGTGGTGATGGAGAGAAGGAGTTCTGGGATGGCCTCTAAAGCTAAAGCTAGAGGAGGGGGTGGAAGGACTGCCCTCACCCTGTGTAAATGTCTGTCTCTCTGTCTGTCTGTCATACAGGTCCCAGGCGGACATTGGGTAAGGTGACACACTTCTGACCTTCATATTATATTTTATGCTTCCTGAGCATATCAGCTCTACATGAAATTAGAACAGAGCAGGGGAGCAGAGGGTTAGGGTTGTACCTGTCAGCTGTTGAAATAACCTCACATTCAGCATCCTAAGACCTTGTTGAAGATGTTGATTTGTAATTCGTGTGAATAAAATAAAAATGAGTCCGCACATTCGTGTTTTTGACCAAGACTGTGAGAAGTAATTGAACATGCCAGTTGGTCAGAGACATGAAGGCTGTCTTGGTATTATGAGACAGAACATTCAAACTTAGAAATCCTATTTGCTTAAATGGGACCATCATCTAAAATAAGCCAAAATTTCCTCAGCTTTGATAAGAACAAAAAAATAGGTAATAACAATTTTAACAGAATTTTTTTGTAACTATTTTACAGTTCCTTTCAACTCTAATGATGATGTCAGCAACCATACACACCCACTGTAAACTTAGACAAGAAAAAGCACGAAACTAAAACTGTAAAATTTTAAAAACAGTAGAAGGTCTCAAAAAATTCAATACAAGTTGAATAGTTTCTTGTCCTTTAGCCTGTAGTATTGAAAAGTTGGGCTGATTTGAAAATTGCCCTATTTACTTGATTTGTATTTTTTTCTGGAAAAAGCCTAATATTTTAATAAATATAAAGGATAGAAAAACGCATGCACACACATCCTTAATGAGCTGAACAATTTAGTATTTGAATCTCTGTGGTTACATTTATGTAGAGGTAATTCAAATGAAAAACGTGCGGAACACCAAGAATAATAGAAATAGAAGAACAATTGTGTGCTGATTTATTCACTCTAATTACCACCTTACCTCTCACTGATTAGTTCAGTGTCTTCTAGACAGACAAAGCATTCCAAAAGTATGGCGTCACAGTCTGGCTTTGAGTAGTTTCTCTGTTTGGTTATGCATTTATTGTTTTAGGCCCGGGTCATAACATGAGTGGGTCGTCCCCACTCGAGATACTTATTATAGTCTGGTGGCAGGTGAAATGAGTGAAAGAGCAGCAGTGCTTATGGGTAAGAAGCATGGGTGGTGTTACGTTGCCATGGCAACGACTGAATCTTCTGATTCATGGTTATTATTAATAATGTTATTATTACTATGAAAGAGAATACACTTGGGGCTGCACGGTTAGCACCGTTGCCTCACAGCAAGAAGATCGCCGGTTCGCGTCCCGGTCTGGGCGCTTGGGATCTTTCTGTGTGGAGTTTGCATGTTCTCCCTGTGCAGCGTGGGTTCTCACCGGGTACTCCGGCTTCCTCCCACAGTCCAAAAACATGCTGAGGTTAATTGACTACCCTAAATTGCCCGTAGGTATGAATGTGAGTGTGAGTGGTTGTCTGTGTGTCTGTATGTTGTTTGTGTATATGTGCCCTGCGACAGACTGGCGACCTGTCCAGGGTGTCCCCTGCCTTCGCCCGAAGTCGGCTGGGATAGGCTCCAGCCCCCCCCCCGACCCTGCAAAGGAGTAAGCGTTAGATAATGGATGGATGGATGGAGAATACATTTGAAAAAACTATATTGAACAATGTACAGGCAGATGTTGGATCTCTAGTAGTCACACAATTCATATCAAATCATATCAAATTGAAATATAGGCAAATTCATAATAAAGTAAAAAGTCACATTTAGCATGGGTGATGTGATATCGCCGGATATCAATGAAAAGAAGTTGAACATATCTTGAGTTGAGCTGACTTTATTTGCTAGCTTCTGCACGGCACATACATGACTACTCGCAGGCACTATCCAGCATGCCCTTCTGCATACACACTGCAAGTACTCAACAAAACAAGTGCGCCCTCTGTAGGCCTTTAAATGCAATTGCATACAATAGTCACTCTATAACAGGTGAGCACTGTCATCATATTCCAATGCAGATTACTAGAATGAGACAAACACCGCAGCCCCCAACACTCCTGTGTTCTGCCTGTGGGATGAAAAATAAGTTTAGTCTGGGTTTAGTTTGGGTTTAGTCTCTGTACAGAGTAGAATTGTACCAAACCTGGCAACATCACTGTGACAAGACCTGAGAAACATGCACACAGTCACTGCACTGTGCTGTGATTTAGTTCCAGTATGTAACTAAAACTGTAAACTCTATTTTTTTACTTTTATGTTCCTGTACAGAAGACTGCAAAAGACAAATTAATCAGCCAGTTTATTTTAAGCCATGTTAGCAGCATGAATGATCTCACTTCCGTGATCCTCTTGCAACTTCTACTTGATGAAAAGAAAAGAAAAAATTAGTGCAGACATTGATGGTTCCTATATCCTTCTGACTCATGTCATCCTCCGAGTGTCCAACCCATGTCCAAACTAGCAGGTTGATATTTTTGGTTATTTAAAGATCTCAATGATTTGGATGGATCATTGTGAAATCCCAGTATATACACTTAATGTCCTCAGAGAAAAACGTGTAATAATATTTTACATCAGCATCGTAGTGTGTACACTGTGTAAATATCACACCCTTTTCAAACAGCAGATGCACGTATGATGTGGTGATATGATGTATGTTCGACCCACATTAAATACATTTATTTGAAACAGCTGCTACCCTGCATCTCACTGTGGTTCACCGTGTGGTTCCATACAGTTCACTGATGAGTGGCATAATTACACTAAATTACATCGAACAATTACAGACAAAAGTTAGCTGGGTGATCTTTGACTCACAAACAGCCCTGTTCAGCTCAGCTTTCATTTACACTGCATTGGCAAACTGTCTGTCCTCTAGGCAAAATTGAAGTGAAATGACATAGATATATAATAGAATAATGTAAAATGTCCCCTCTCCCTTGGTTCTTGCTGTCTCACAATTAACACAGTTAAAGACAGCTATCTTCCAAGCTTTGATTAGCAACTATCTTGATAATTGTTTAATCCTTTAAGTTATCTGTTAAAAAAAAAAGTATTTCCAAATTCAAAAAAGAGAGAATTTCATGCTTTTCTTAAAATATCTTTGTGTTTTGAACTGTTGGTCAGAGAAAAACAAGATGTGAAGATGTCAGCTTTTACTATGGGAGATTTTAAAATAAATGTCTGACATCTGAGAAAATAACCGACATATTGATCCATAATGAAAAATTAGAAATCTGAAGTGTTTCGTGAATAGATGGAAAATTCAATTAAATATTATTTAGGCACTAATATTGAAAGTGTTTTTAAATATTTAAACATGAACATGAAGCTAATGTCAATAGATTTATATTTATATGACTCATTAATGGAAAGTATGTTTCATCTCTTTAAGTGTTTATTGATACAGAATGAATGACCTGAGTATTGTAGTTTAGTACACGATCTTAGTGTCTATACAATTAACAGCTGCTTTATGAAAACACGCTTACGTCATAATTCATCTGTATGAATAGAGCACTATGTTTTTAATGGTGAAACATTAGATCTAATATTAGACATTAGACATAACGGAAATGGAAATATTTGAAATTGGACTTGTTGTAAAGTTCTGACGTCGTAAAAAGTGCACCGGTTCAGCCCCGGGGGTTACAGGAAGTTGTAGCTGCCATGTTTAGCGGCTTTGTTGTAGATTCCTCGTAGGTTTCCTGCAGATTTTAGCCTGTGTTGCCAAGTGTTGCAATGGAACCGAGCTGGAGTACGTTTTTATTCCAAGTAAGTGGCACCCTACGATAGTAATATGAGGAACTGCATGAACGCGTTCGAAATTGTTGCCAGCCAAATGTTTTCGTATCACTTTCTGACATAAATTGGAGTTAGCTAAGCAAAACAAAGGTGTTAGCGTTAGCCTGCTAGATAGCCAGTCTGAGTGTAGCAGCAAACTGCTAACGAGCTTTATCGGACCCGAGACCTCCGGCTGTGCCTGGTCTACAGAGACTCTGCAAGGACGCCTCCTCGGTGTTGCCTAAATTATCTGATGTCTGTAGCATACCACAGTGTGAGGATTCACACAAAATCACAGTGGAGCTAATTTTTGTTGTCACCGCTGTTGATGCCCGCGCGCTAGCAAATTAGCTAGTAGGTCGAGCTATTGCTATTGCATGTAGGTACGCTAAGCTAATTGGGTAACGGGTTAGCTAACCACTCTTTTCTCCAGGACCGCAGCAATCATCGCTATAATAACTGTGCAGGTAATAATAATGATAATTGTTGGCAGTTTTGTGTGTTCGAAAGTCTATTGATGAAGCAGTTGTTTTTACTCATCAGACCTCGGTTCGTCAACAAGAAGCGAGCTAACGCCAGCACTGTAAACTGGAAGCTAGTTAGCACGCGGAGAGCAGCGATTAAACTATACTTCAAACTCCAACCCTTCTTCTGATAAAACAAATCTGGATTGCAAACAGGACGGGAAATTAAAACCTTCAGTCAGCATTGACCCGACACTTAAACTTCCATATACCAGCCACCATGTATGTGACTTGAACTTGTGATGCGGCCTGTGATTTAAGAACACGATACAGTGTGTGCAACTTGTTTTAAGAACTTTTGTAAATAGTGGTAAGAAACGATTGATACATCCTGAACACCAAATACGTTTAGTTACATGTTTAGGCCCTGCTTCATAATGGCTGTAAACATTTGACTGTGTTGTATTAACTAGTCCAGGAGACCATATGAAGATCCACGAGTGCCAGTTAGTAGAGTTCATTAGAAGACCTCAAATGAACCATCATTTGATGGTAAAATGAGTATTTTATTGTCCTTTGTGTTCATTGAATTTTCAGTCCTGCTTCTGACAGCTGCTTGTAAGCCTGCAGTCAGTACAAACTGTTTCTTCTTACTGACACTTATTCCATCTATGGTTTTGGCCAGTCCTTACCAACTTCAACACAATTTTTCTACTGCAGAATATACAGGATACACAGGATTACAGGATGAAACAACTAGTTTGCAGTTACCTGGAAGTCATGCATGTATGATAAGATAAGATATCCCTTTATTTGTCCCACAACGCAGACATTTCCAGTGTACAGCAGCAAAGAGGATAGTAGAATAGAAAGGAGCATCAATAAAGTAGCAATAAAGAGATAGTAAATAAGCAATATAAACAAGGAAAATGCTACTAAATTAATTAAAATGAAAACGGAAACATATTAACTAAGAGAGACGTAAAAGAATTAACAATTCAAACAAGGCCTAAATGTATTAAAAAGAGACATCCTAATAGTAAGAGTACTTTCTACTTCTCCCTGAAAGTTGTCTTTTGATGATTTAAATCCAATTATCCCCAGTACTTCAAGGATTTTTTACTTAAAGTAAATAATTTTTAATTTTTTAAAATATATTAGCACAGAAACAGGGGGTCTTCTTGATGTTGTTGCATTTTGTCCATTAGTTATACATTTTTCAGTTTTGTGCCAAATAATTCACCTTGATGTATTGTGGCACACTTAGAGGCCTGTCAGTGTTGACTATGGAGACAGTATCATCCAGAACTGTGAAATCTGAGTTATAGCAGATTTTCCAATGTTTCATTGCTGCAGTGAGAAGTACAACACTGGACCTGATTGTTGTAGGATCCAAAGTATTAATTAAAGTGCCTACATTTATCCAATAAAGTGTAAAAAACATCCAACTGAACTTCACTGATTCCTTTACAGACATGGCAGTGTGACTGGATGTTACCTTTGATGATATTGTCATTGAAATAGGAGTCACAATTTGGTTACATTGTTCATTCTTGTATTTCATTTGATGACGATGATTTGATGATATGAATTTTGCTGGCATCTGTACCAAACAAGCATACTCCCTTACATCTGGAGAGTATGATTTGTCAGCCAGGCCATCTCTGAAGCACAACAATGCTTCATTTATAATGGTATATTGTGACACATTTTACCTTTATCAAATTGCAGCTCCTGCAATTTGGATATTGCATTTGACTATATAGTGATTTTGATATTTTGATAAATTCTTCAGCCGTATTTGTACACACTCTTGCAGCTTTGACAGGACCTGACAACAGGTTTTAAATTACTACAGAGCTTTCCATAAGCACAGGGTGCAGGCCAAACAGCCGACTGCTCATATGGTGGCGCTGTTGTTTATGTGCCGACCACATCTCTACTTAGCAAGGAGGGCCATGCTATGTGTTTTAGTGTATTGGAGGAGCTGGGGCAGTCACAGGTTGTTGACATGCCTTTGTATCTGCCACACCGTAGCAGTAGTCAGACTAGACACTTTACTGCATATGTGTATGCAAGCTATAAGTGTATGACTCTGGACCCACCAAGCTGGCTACTTTTCCCACTGACTACTCTATATCCTTGGGGAAAAAAACTGTACTATTGTCATAGTTACTGTTAAAGGCTAATGTTTATTGAACACATTTATCTTCTGCTTTTGCTTGGTGATGCATTTAGTGGGGTAAATTACAACTAGTGAAATAATATAGTTTTGTAAGTCCGGTCATAGCTGTAGCCTGTCACTCATGTTAAATCAGTTGTTAATTGGGAGATGCTCTAAGTAAGGTGAGGCTGAGAGCATTAGGTACAATGTTAGCTGTCATACTTGTATAGCAAGGCTCACCATATTTGTTAGCTACTACTTTGCTCCACTGCTAAAGAGGTGCAACTGTTTGTGGTAAGTATATGAGAATTATATTTGTGACTTATTTGATATTCATTTAGTTTACTGGCAGACATGGCCACAATACCTAGAGTTGTTGTGTAGGGGACAGGGAGACTATTAGGAGGCTTATTATTTAGGGTCCACTTGGTTCACCTCATGTGATGAAGCATCTAATGAGGCAGCATTCTAATGAACATCACTTGTTATTGTTCTGTAGGCGCTGTTATAATGGGCTATGAAGGGGTTAGAATTGCTGTCAGGCTCTGGTCCTCCTGGGACTACCCTGTCCACTTCTTGTTGTTTACAGTTGATATGTAAACTTGTGGCCATATTGTAATTAACAAAGTATTTTCATAGAGTTGGATTAACAAACGTCTTTGGCAGCACAATTAATAGCAAAGCGTTATATCTCTCATTAGAGAAAAAATCACATTAGAGTAAGTAATAAACAAATGAGATTTTGTGTTTTAGCCATAGCTGTTGTCAGCTGAGGTTTGTATAGAGACAATTGAAAGTGCAGCATCACTCAGACAGATTTCTGGAAAAACATTCTCTCAAATCGGACTTGGAGTGGAAAAAAACAATTATGGCATTAGTTTTATTTGCATTGATTGTTAATTTCCATGCTCCTAATTCTTCCAATACTATTTTTTCGGAAGGGACCTCACCCTTCACAACAGATTTCTATCAAAATCATTAGAGCAGCGTGATCGAGCAGCACGCTGCTCTCCCTGTTCTTGCTAAGAAAGAGAGGGAGCATTTGACTGTCTTTGAGTTGCATACACATATGCTAGAAGAAATGCTAATTGCAGTAATGATTCTAGTGTGAATTCTGCTATGGTGTGGCGAATATAAAAGCAAGTCGACAACCTGTGACGGCCCCCAGCTCCACCACGCTAAACACAGCGTGGCCGCCTTCACTAAGTAGGGATGTGGCCGGCAGCTGCCCCTCCACCCCCACCCCCCCATGTGCACCAGTGCCTGGATTTGTGTCGCCCATAAAAGAACACAGTGAGGAAAAAAGCAGCACTTGGGATCCTGGCCCCCTCAGACCACATCCCCCCTGCTGGCTGACTGGGTTGGGATGCTTGGCTGAACCTGAAAAGCCAGGGGTCAATTCTTTAACCCTGCCCAATGGTGATTACAGAAAAGAACAAGGCTGTCTCAATCACCACGTCTCTGGACTGACCTGTTGTAAAGTGCTGGTCACAATGTGAGACTCTGCTTTCTCCCTGGCCAAAATATTCATACAAGGCCCCACCTTCTGTTCATCCTATCCCATTGGGGATCTACCATGACCAATCGGACAATGGCTGCCAGCAGCTGCAGACTTAAGATGTCCTCTGTACAGTTTTCTTTTTTTTCTCTTTTTTTTTGCTCTTGGGTTACATTTTCTGTGCCTGCCATTACTTATTTGAGAAGCACATTTAAAATTTTTGATTATCTACATATTTTTTTTTTGTAATTTGCTTTTCAGACTTTCAGATGCATGTTTTTGTAATTTTATGTTGGGAGTTATTATTGAAGGGTTAAGGCTTCAGTTGCTGTCACATATAGATAACATTTCTATTCATTCAAATAGAAGAACATATTTGTGTTTAATGTTTAGAAACTGCTCATGTGTGTTTTTGTTTGATTTGTTTTTGATTCTATTACTTTTTAAGATGGTTGAAATTCTATTTTACTCTCGCTCTTGCTCTCACAAATGCATTGACATCATACCCATCTGCAGTGCTTCACACAGTTTTATCTATTTGAAGTTTTAATGGTCATCAAGGTATATTTGATGACCCATTCTTAGCATTTAATTATTTTTTATCCGTCAGAGAGAATGATGCCATTTGAGATTGATTAGTTAGTGGACAGTCTCCCTTTGAAACTCAGAACTGTTCTGTTATTAGGTCCCTCCTGTAAATACACGGATTGTAGTGTGACATCTCCTGTTTAATGTAGACCTACTTACGTTGTCGTTTTAAATTTCCTCACTGAATAAAGGTATATCTTCTCTGTATAAAAGCTGCTTTGCTGATTTCATTCAGTCCTGTATCTACACTTCCACTTCCTGGTTTGAAATTGCATTTGATAGTGAAAAAATCCAGAATGCGAGTTATGTGTTTTGGGCGGCTATAAAACAGACTGCTGATGTAGAAAGTAAACACAGCAGACACATACAGTGAGAGAGAAACAAGGAGGTGGGGCAGGGCAGGCCGGTGTGAGTGCAGTAAGCAGTAGTTTGTGAGTAAAAACGTTTGTGGTCCTTTTGTGTCTTGTCTCTAATCAACAACTGTTTTTGGGATTGATTAATCATTTCTTAAGCATTAGCTTGTTCCGGTTTCTTAAATGTAAGGATCTGCTGCTTTTCTTTGTCATTTATGATTTTACATATGTATGTGTGTGTGGGGCATGTAGTGTTTTGTATTTCTGTGGAGAGAGGAGTGTGTGCTGAGTATATGCAACGTAATATTTCTGATGACCAGTATTTTAAAACTCTAATCACAAACACTTTTATTGGTCCTTTGCTCTGTCTTTCTCATGACAGCAGGCCAATGAGGCTCTGCATCACCAGCACCAAGTAGCCGGGAACAGCCTCTTGCCTTTGCTTAGTTCTGGAACAGAACCACCTGATCAGAAACCAGTGCTGCCCATTCCCTTGGACCAGAAACCACCTGTCAGTGCTGCAGAACTTCTAAAAGACAATGTGGCTAGTGGGACTGGGGGAGGTGGAGGTGGAGGGCCTCCAGTTGCTGTGGTCAAAAAGGAACCAAAATCAAAGACGCCCTTCATCTGTGGCTACTGCAACAAGGCTTTCCGGGACAGCTACCACCTGCGACGGCATGAGTCTTGCCACACTGGCATTAAGATGGTTTCGCGGCCTAAGAAGACACAAACAGCTCCCACCATGGTGCCACTCATATCCACTGTACCACGTGAGAATAGCGGAAACCCTTCATACATTACTACTGTAGCTGGTATCCTGACTACAGCCACGACATCAACATCCACAGGCACTAGCATCATGACCCCAATGCAACACCAACAGCAGCAGAACATTCCTAAGAAGCCCCCCAAACCCGTGAAAAAGAATCACGGCTGCGACATGTGTGGTAAAGCCTTCAGAGATGTTTACCACCTCAACCGCCACAAGCTGTCGCACTCTGATGAGAAGCCGTTTGAGTGTCCCATCTGCCAGCAGAGGTTTAAGAGGAAGGATCGCATGACATACCATGTCCGCTCTCATGATGGTGGAGTTCACAAGCCTTACATCTGCTCTGTCTGTGGGAAGGGCTTCTCTAGGTATGTGGACATTATTATGACTGACCTATTGCTGACCTTTTCATGAGCTGCTTGATCCAAATATTGAACGTTCTGACTGAAAAATATTCTGGTCTTTAAGATGAAATTATTGAAAAGACGTGAATGACCTTGATGATATAATCTGCTAGAAAGAAAACGGATCACTCTGTTGGAGTTGTTGGTACTACCAAAAACACATTTGCGAATGTACAGCATTGTTAGAAAGTGGAGGTTCATTCCTATCAAAAGATCTTTGGCTCCGTACATACACCAGCAAACATTGAGTGCTTTGACCAGACAACAGAAGTTTAATTTTGGCCTGGTAGCATGTTACTCATGGAATTGACATTGACATTAATTGATGATCTGCTGTTGCCAAGGCTTGTCATTTTAACTGGTTAAAGCAAGGGTCCGTCCACTCTGTTGCTAGCCAGATTCTTGCAGTGTAGTAGAGTACAGAGAGGATTGGGTTTTGTCAATGATAAATCATTCCAAGAGTCTAGTCAAGTACTTCACCCAGAACCTTACAGTAAACTGCTTCTAACATCTCCACTCTGAGTGCAGAAAGATTAGATGAACTGCTTAATGGGTCACACCTGTCAACCATATGCCATACAGCCATGTTGCCCACTTCTAAAACATTAAGTAATGATACAGCCAGAGCTGAAAGATTTACACTTTCTTCCTTGTCTTCATCTCGCCCTGCAGGCCTGATCACCTAAGCTGTCATGTCAAGCATGTCCATTCCTCAGAGAGACCATTTAAGTGCCAAGTAACGGTAAGTGTAATGACTCAGAAATCTTGAAAGCAGACGTTGAGATGTTATTGATTATGATGAGCAAAATCAATGAGAACTCTAAAGACCTGATCCTATTTGACGACATTAGCTGCCACCCTGAAGCTACTACTTGAACAGCCATTCGACTTTGACAGTTTAGTTTTCATTACACTTGCTGATTTAACAGTACAGAACTCTACTCAGTAAAATGAATGACTTCTCTATGCTTTAAATCAACAGTGTTAAGAATGTTAATGTCCTGTAGTGGCCAAGTCAGTCCAGAGACTGTGGCAGAACATAAATTGCTGACAGAGTTTGAAGAGGCAGCAATGCAGCATGAGCTTGAAAAGCATTGCACACCTATCTGCACATTCTCTTGAAGCCACTCTCTGTTCTTATTATGCTTTTGTTTGCCACAGCAAGTATTTGATATTTATTGAAATTTTTGCAGGCGAAAAGTTCCTTGGGTGTTTAGAGGGGGAAAAAAAAAAAACAATATTTACTGGTTTTCTGTCCCAGGCCTGTACCTCCGCCTTTGCTACCAAAGACCGTCTGCGCTCCCACATGATTAGGCATGAAGGCAAAGTGACCTGCAATATCTGTGGCAAAATGCTAAGTGCTGCCTACATCACAAGTCACCTCAAGACGCATGGCCAGGCCAGTTTCAGCAACCCATGTAACAATAAAGGTAGGCCACATGTCTCATTTCACTCTACATCCACCCTACAAACACCCGAGCCACACAGTTCTCTAAACTTCCTAAATGACGTTAGTATATTGCTAACAGAATTTGCCATGATACTGAGTTGATCTGGGGTTTTTTGTCGATGCCCCACTCATCCAGCAGTGATGTAATGTGCAGTGCCCTTACTGAACTAATCTTGCCTTTCAAGTTGTAATACAGAATTGATTCTTGCATCTTGGAAAAACAATTAGGGTGTTAGCAGTTCAGAATCTAACTACAGTGTTTTTTTGTTTTTATTTTAAACTGTTCAGCCATTATGCTCAGTTTCAACAGCATGTTTTTTTATGAATTTGTTGTAGAATCTGATGCATAATCTGCTTTTCTTAACGCTAACTACTGGGCTTATATTCATTTTTCACTCAATAATTAACATAGTATTTCCAGAAATCACTTGAATGTATTTATTAAGGAAGTGAGACCTAGCTACGTACTCAGGCAGCATATCTCACAGTTGAACTAACATGTTGATATAACCACTATCAAAATGACAGTAAGCTTAAAATAAAATTCTCCATGGAAAACTTCACAAAATTAAGTATATTTATGTAATAACTACAATTACTGCTTTTCACACGGGGCGTTAAGTCTGTCTGAATGCTTCCTTATTTCACTCTCCTTGAACTGATACACATGCCCCATGCTGCATGCTACCAGCTAGTGAGCATTGTACATCAATTTTTTGCTGTCCTAAACTCACTTCGTCTTCATCCTTTTTATTCGTTGTAGGATTCTGGTCATGAAAACGAGTCAGTTTCAAATGTCACTAGTTTCTAATCCTTTGAGAGTATAAAGTCCTTTGAAGGTGTATAACACATACTAGGAATGGAGATGTTATTAATTAACTGACTACATGACTATAGAGAGACATGTTTCTAATTTGGGAATAGTTGCTGTGTGTCTTCTTGCAAGTGGTATCTATGCTTGCACATTTTCTTAGTCCATGGGTCCTGTTGATGGAGTCCCAATGAGCGTGCTGCTCATCTGACAGAAATACTTGCTATTAAAGCAATGCAGCACAAACAATAAATAACATAGCATGTCACTAAAAACTGTGAACACTAGATTAAACATTATGCTTCCAAACAAACTTAAACTACTGAACCTTCAGGCCTGATGTAGTCTTCTCATGTCTGACTGTCATTGTCTTGTCTTTCCTTATTAGTTGCTTGTAAATTTTCCTCTTGTTTGCCCCTCTGGTGGGATTGGCTGTTCATGCTTACTTTCAGAAAGTGGCATTCTTTTCTTTTTGTTTGTCCACAATAATGAGCTCAAAGGAGCTGAAAGATGTGTAGAACCCCATGATGGGGTAATCATATTGTCATTGTTATTGGCAGTATCGGCACATAACAAGGTGTCATATGATTCAATGTTAACTTCACCAAATATTGCTTAATGTGCCTTTAACCAGCCACAGCAGAGTACTTCATCTGCTTTTCTGATGCACAGTTCTCATCTCTGACCTCTCTCTATCATAATGCTATTAAAAAGAACACAACAGTTCCATTTTAAAGGGCTGTGAGAAAAATCAAACATTAAAGCAGAACTCCCTAATTTACCATTATAACACCCTAGGACAGAGGTTTTCAAAATAGGAGGCAGGGTCCCAGCTTTTTCTTGGCTTTGTCTAAGGGCAGCCCACAGTCTCAGACTTAAAAAACCCCCTCAATAGGACGTAGTTACTTGGATGGAATCTGTGAGGACAGGTGTATAATTTCTTCTTTGGCTCTGAGGCATTGTCAGGTTACCATGGATGTGGTGACAAGGTGAGGGTGTTCACTGGGCATGGAGGACCAAAAAGCAATTAGTTGCATTATTTGTATGATCCAGAAATTTTGAGGCTTGACCCACACTCAATTCTCCAGGTCTGGATATCTTGGCCTATGCTTCTTTTTTTAATCACCATTCTGTTTTTCACATATGTCTTTTGTGTATTCCCATAACTTTATGGAAGTACAATACTATATCACTAAAGTACTCTTTAAATGGGAGATGTACTAATTGTCATGAACAGGTAAACGTATTAATTTTGGTGACTCCATTCTGTGTTCAGTCTTGTAACTGGCATACCATCCAATTTGAAATGAGTAAAGCAACCTCCCCACTTGAAAAGATGCTATCATCATCATACAGAAACAAGAAACATGTCACGTCAACATATTTTCATGACTGCTGCTGTATTAAGGGTTTAGTATAATATCCTTTACTTAATTCAAGCATGTATATGTTCCAAATAACTTTTGAAAGTGATTCAAATATTTGTTTTGTTTCTTGTTTTGACTTGACTTGAAGTTTCAGTGGTAGCTATCAAAGAAAGGAAATTTTAGTTTTCCTGACCTCGCTAGAAACTTTGAAGCCTATCGTAAATATTTATATTAATATTTAACACCCCATTCCCATCCCCATACACACAACTTGACCATGCCAACTGTTGAAGCTGATTCCCAGATGATGGCACTGCTGCCCTGTGCTCTTGTAACCCAATATGTGTCTGTATTTCTGAATAGGCATAAGTGACTGGCAGTGGAACCACTCAGGGCCACGAAAAGGTAATCCAGTAGCTAGTAGCAGAAACCCCCAAACACTAAATTATAAATTTTGCAAATCTGCAAAACACAAGTGGCCAGACTTTCTTCACATACAATGTTGCTCAAGTATAGAAGAATTTCATGTCTCTGAGGGTTGGTGTAGTTACGGTTCTTCTGTTTTGAAGATATAGAATTTTAATGTAAGGTTAAATTTCATGAAGCAGGATCAGTAGATCGTTTAAATTAACCACAAACTGGACCATAACACTAAAGCTTGATGCACACTACCTGGCTTTTCATTAGAGGTCATGTTGTATTAACCAACTGTCATGTCTATCCTGACTCTGACTAGATTGCGCCTTTTTCAACTACCTCCTCTTCAGAACTACCAATTGTAATAGCAAACGTTTCTGTTAAAAAAAATTGGGATGTCTCATTTGAGGTCGGGTCAGAAATGAACCAGCAGCCATCTGGCCATCTCCAGCATGGGTGAGACAAGTCAATAATGACCTTGTGATTTGCTGCTCGATTATCAATATGTGGCGCTCACAATACATGAATGTACAGGAAACACTGAACTCATCTGGGATGGTCAAATTGGCAGTCCTGCAGTGTAGTGTGCGTCCAACCTTAGGAATACACATAGCTTAAGATGCCCCACATAATGGAGTTACTGTTTGAAATGAACGTTTTGAATTAAAACAAATGGACTTTAAGCTGGTTAGTCTATTGATCCTGCTTTTTGAATTTACCCCTCAGGTGAGTTGACGGTAGGAGAGATTTTAAATAACTCCTTCCAAGTCCTAATTGACAACTCTCACAAAGGTAGGTTTCTTCAACAATATTACCACAGTTGACATAATGTATTAATGATGTATTGACATTTTCAGTGGCCCAGCTAAACAGCCAAGGAGCATAGAGGGCTGTTGGCTTTCCCTGTTTTGGAGGGGTAGTATATTTCTACAAGGTTGACCAGGCCTAAATTTACTCTTAACTGTCTTTTTTTTCAATGCAGATGCCAACAACGTGCACAACAACTCGGCCACAACAACGCCAGTCACCAACTCGGCGGCCATCACTTCGGCTGTGAACCGCACTGGCAATGCCAGCAATCCTGTTACCATCGCTGCTCAGATGAACATCGCCACCAGCACGGTCAACATCACGTCGCCCGTCAACCTGCAGCACCCTGTCACCATTACTGGCCCTGTGAACTTGGCCTCTGTCAACATCCCTACGACGGCACACATGAATATCGCCCACCCAGTGGCCATCACTACTCCCATGCCCATGAATATCACGGGGCCACTCAACATTGCCATGAGGCCCATGGAGAGCATGCCTTTTCTGTCCCAAGTTCTGCCTTCCTCCCCTCCCTGGTAGAGCTTTTTTAGCCCATGTAAGAGCCCATAAAGTTTTAACTGCCTAATAATGCATAAGCCTGTCAAATCTTATTAAAATGCTCCTCTTAATGGATTGATCGTGTATTAAAAAGGTGAATACTAATGTTATACAGCTACATGAATAGTGATCAGTGGTTGTTGCAGGAGTCATTATTGCGGCATAAATTGTCAGTTGTGAATTAAATCTGTATTTGTAGAAGAAAAATGTTTCAAATAACCTTAATAATGACAGAAAATGAATTGTTTGACTCACAGTCAAATACTGTAGAGGAGACTCAGTCAACATTGAACAACTCTTCTATCAATTTAAAAAAAGATTTTGTTATAGGAAATGTTTCCACTGATCCACTGAAATAATTTTTAAAAATCTGGGTTCTTCATCACATCAATGCAAAAAATCTTTCAATCAAATATTACCATAAAGCAGTCCTGCTCATGGCTTAGCAACATTGCCCATGCTGGCCTAAAATACCTCAGCATAAACTATATGGAATCAGAATTCCTGACTGATAAATTAGTATTATCTTAAAGTCTATATCATCTGTCTCCACAGCTGGTTGGTCACAGTGGTTAAGTCAATGTCATGCCTGCTAGATGGGGTTCTGAAAGCCAAGTAGGTCTCAAATATAGACAGATTTGGTTTGACAAAAAAAAAGACGTCATTTACTAATTTTCCCCAGAGCTGTCAACCACAGTCTTCATGAGTGGGTGAGGGTTGCTCAGTTGTTTTAGAGCTGTCATTTCACAATTCAAGTATGGAACTCCAATCATGTGATAACAGGTAGCCACTGTGCCTGTTCAAAGGTGGTCTTTACTGCCATATGTGATTGCCTCCAATCTCCATATGCCAGTCAAGACCATTAAATAAACAATTTAAAGCTAGCTATAAAAAGCTGCCAAGTGGTCCTAAAATTCAGATTATTTCGTTATATCACTATGTCCGAAGTCAAGAATGAACTTTACACACCCAGATAGTTATATTTCTTACTGCTTGAATGTCCAACTTACCTGATGATGTCACAGGCTGTCAAAAACGTTTTTCATGCACTAGTGTGAAGTAATCGCATGATACGTGTGGGGTTGATGTTTAAAGGGTGATAGTTTGTGCAGATGTTGTGTAAATAATGACCATTTTATGCCAAAGATTTTCTACATACAGCCCTATAACCCTAACCCTTTACACAGCATCGTGGGACGCTAAATTCTCCTCTTTCCATAACTTTTGCATAATTTTAATATGTGATCATTTGAAACTTAAATTGCTTGCATAACTGGAAGTTCATCACATCAACAGGTTTCTTTACACTTTCAAACCAAAATAGTATTTTCTTCTAATTTGACATGGTTTATAATTATTGGGCAGTTACTACAATATCTCCTGCTACTTGTCCACTCATATTGTGTTTTTATTTATCTCCTACTTTCCCCTTTTTCAAACGTAAAATGTTTGTTTTACTCTGACAGGTAGTTAAGGGCGAGCTGACTCATTACAGCAGTGTTGGCAGTAAACACATTATATGCTGTGCAGAGGCAAACCCTTTTAGAGCTCGTTTTCCGAATTCTTTAAATTTCTGTTTAGTCACTGAAGGACTTGTAATGGTGACGAGCTGAAAATTCTTTGCTCAACTGGGCATCAAACATGGGTGATATGTGATACCTTACTATACTTTAGGCATTGTTTAACAACTCTTTAAATGGAAGTGTGTTGCTGGAGTTGTTCCTAAATGCTTCCTTAAGGCAAATTTCATTTCATGTTCTTTTTTCTATTGTTATTTTAGAGGACGTATCAGTATTTGATAGATTATGTATTTTAAAGTTTAATTACAAACAAAGCTTCCATTTCGGGAGAGGGTGAGCAATATTGTGGATTTCACTGATGGTTCAGAGGCTATTTTGATCAACCATCAACTCCCCCCATGCCTGTATTTTGAAACAGCTGGAAACCACTCACTCGTTACTGCGGGATACTCTACATAGGTTTATCTGTGATGTCTCTTTGGGAATTTTTGTATGTATTAATGTCAGGACATGACAGTTGAAGGAACAGCAAAGAGGAACTGTGTCGTACTGAAAGCATGTCCCTTAGGTTTTGCCCTTAACATGGCAGTATTATCAAAGGTCAAATTATTTTAAATTTTGATTACTGAGGACTTTTAACTGTAGAGGTCAAGAGAGCCACCCAGTAGCTTGTTAGACTCTGCACTACAAATGCAGTCCCAAAGTTAACCTTTGTGGTCTGTTCAGTTGGTTAGATTGTTTATTTTAGCAGGTAAAGGATCCCATCACTGTCAGTCGAACTCAGGAAGGTTACTGAGAATAGTCTTTTAACACCATGTTCAGAAAATTACTCACTGACCATTTCTTTGTAAATATGAAACACTATTTTATTGCCTTTTACCTGTAGGAGAGGGAGCATCTCTCTTCTTACCACAGGCTAGCAATGCAAGAACTATATCACCTCTGATGTGGCCGTCCATCCAGGAGACGAAAGAGAAATGAGCAGAGACTAATTACAGGACAAGTCTGGTGTGACTTTCTTTTTATTATTCAAACCAACAAGTTATCCTTCTAACAAGTATGACTTGATAAAGCTAAAGCTGCCAATACCCGACCTTTGCTCTGTAAACAGTAATGAAAACACACCACAGAGCCATGCCATTCAATGATTTGACATGTTGCTTCAGTAGTGTAGTCCCTTCAGATTGTCAAACTAGCAATGCTAGTGCTAGAGCACTGCTTTGCACAGATTCACAGAATCAGACAGAATTCACTGCTCACGTCATTCCCACTGAAGAAACATGGCTCTTCTTTGTTTTTGAAAAAACAAGCTCTATGGAAAAGTGTTAGCAACATCAGGCTGAACTACACAGGTCGTACCTGTCAGCAGGATAAACGCACTGTTGGTTGTACTTATACATTTATATAGAGAGAGGCACCAGCCTGATCCTGTTTTTAAGATGAGTTTTTCTCTGTAGATCTCACTTGCATAGCTCAGAGTGTTGGTTTTTTTTTTTTTTTTTTTACTATCCTGGCAGTTTATCTTTATTAGAAAACTGAGGCTGTGATCACAAAGGGGACTTTCTAAGTGCAGGTGTGTCTGGAAGAGCAAGAGGGTGAGAGTAGCATTATTCATGATGCTAAGCAATACAAGGCTTGACAACTTGTAACCACATACACTCAGTGACCAGTTCAGCTGTGACCTTGCCCCTACATGTTTCAGCCCCACGTCTCTCCCTGTGTTCATATTTGCATACAATAATGTATTCAATAATTTCATTTCCATACATGCTTTCCATGTGAAGTAATTACTGGAATGATTCTGGTTTGAGCAAAATCAAGATTGTGGAAGTGCAGAGCTTTTTGAAGAGGCAACCCCAGAGGTGACCAGTGACTGGGCCAGAATACTCATAGCAACAACAGAGAGAGAGAGAGAGAGAGAGAGCACTTGCTATATGGAATGAAGACACATTAGGTGATTCAGGCCATTTTCAAATTCACCCGTCCTGTCATTGTGCCCCACCACTGTCTTGTGGTATTGGCTGTCTAATCAAGACAAACATCAAGATCACAATATGTGATGCATTGTTGCCAGTTCTGCTGACTGGATTACAGCTGCCTGGTCTCGTGAATCCTGCCTCCTGATTATGGCTGAAATGTCTTACTCGTGTGTAGCACAAAGACTCATTGTGTATTCAGCTGATCAGTTGGCTTGTGAAGATGGACGCCTTGATACCAGAGGCCTTCATCACCTTCATGTGTGAAGCCACTGTAGATCAGAGACTTCTGGTCCAGCCATGCACAGAGGATCTCTGGGGTGAAACAGGCCGCCATGATCTCCTGTGTGGAGAGGTGATGTTGAATACAGTGTCAGCAGAGGAAGGACCCACCACCCACCACCTTGTGTGCTGATGTTTGTAAGATCACTTGCATCATGGAAATGCTCCAGGTCTGTCACTCCATGTGTGTGTGTCAGTTGTTCTCATGGCCAGAGCTGAACTGGTGCCTCTGTCTTTTCTGGCCAGCGAGTGCAAATGTGTGAAAGCTCCAACAGTGACATGTTATCTGAGCAGGCGTGAAGACAGAAGTGTCTCTACCTGCTGGGACAGGCTGCAGCCCAGTCTCTCCCCAACAATCTTCTGACTTGCACATAATTGTGGCAAGTAACAAGTCTCTTTAGTGATCTCAGCCTCAACAGTTCCTGCAGCAGACAAACTGTGCGTGTTGGGAAACACAAGTGACTGACGCCTTGATTCCACCGGCATGGCTCTGGGTGAAGAGTCTGTGACCCAGCTGGGCTTCACGTCCCAGCAGGAGCGCTTCAGAAGCAGGTCTTGCCTGGATGATTTTGTCGACTTGCTCAGATTTTGTTGATTTGGTTTTTGTGCCTCTACTGTGGCTAAGGAGGCTGTGTAGTTAAATGTTGTTGTTTTGTTTTGTTTTTGTTGTGAGAATTGACCGGATGCTCTATGCCGTTCCTGTGTCAGACTTCCCGCCTGGCTCAGCCTGCTCTGTGCAGCCAGATGTGGCCGGTGGAATCAAGCCGTTAGTTTGTAGTTGTGAAGCCTTTTAATTTTAGTTAAAGGCCTTTTTTAAGTACAAGAACTCTGAAGCACTTGCAACAATCTGTAGGTAGTGCACACTACAGAAGACTGGTACTTACAGCAGCATTTCGTTAAGGTGGAGTGAGACAATGATTGGTGTTTTTTATTTTATTTTTTTTTTATAGTTCACCTGGCCACATCTTCATTTTGGCAGCCCAAATGTTTGGCTCAATAATTTCATTTTATGCATGCCAGCACTGTCCACTAAAGGAAATGCTTTCATGTGGAATGGCATTATGATCTTGGAAATGGATTCATTTCCCATCTTTGTTTTTTATTTTTACTGTTTTTTTTTTCAATGTTGCATGTGGATGACTGAGCTTGTCCAGTGTAGGTTTGAGTTCAACAACTTTTATTAGAAGGCTAGTGACTTTTTATGAAAACAAAACACTAAAAAAAATTAGGATGAAAGGAAGTGTGTGGTGTCATTTGTCCTTCTCCATTGGCCGCACACAAGTGTGCCTGAAATACTTTGCAAGACTTTTCCACAATACTTCCTCCTTTAGATGTGCTGTGTGATGGAATAGTTTTGTGAAGGAAGCCTTCATCAGTTCAGATGGCCGAGGACCCCACAGGTCTGGCAGCCAAACTATGTTGTGATTAGCTTTTTTTCATTCTTTTTTTTCTTTTACACCTAATGATTGTGAAGTTATCATATTCTACTTCAGGAACAACCTTGAAACATGGATTTAGATCTTGATTTGACTCAAGGTCATATAAATGTATTGGTGACATTTAACCGTGTGGTTTAATTTTTTAATTTGACTCCGACCTAATGTGAAAAACAAACCATTTATTTGGCCAAATAATGATTTGGAAGATAATTTTCTAGTTTTTATTTTCTGTGAAGTTTGTATGATGAATTTGGCAGATGTGAAGGCAAATGAATGTATATCTTTGTACAAACCATTTAGTTCAGAGGACATGTTAGTTATGACAGACACATGCAAGAAAAAAAACTTTTTATAAATCTTTTTGTATTAGAACATTAACAATGGTAATTTTTGTATATACGAAGGTTAGGCTTTCTGATTAGCAGAAAGGTAAAACATTCCTACATTTTTTTTAAATGTATGTCCATTGAGAATAATTATGGAAACATATGCGCAATGTTTTATGTGCCTTTTATTTGGGTTTGTCTAAATAAAAGAAAACAGTAAAACATGATTGTGGACTGTCCATGCTAAGTCCCACAGAGGAAAGTCGATACTGTCCATCTCAGCTGAAACTCCGGACTGACCTCCCTGCAATGGAGACACTCCCATCGATCAGGAGGCGCGTACTCCTTTCTGGTCTTAGTTGCTTTTCGTAGCTTTAGTTAAGGTTTGTGGGAGGCTGAGTTGGTCCTGAAGTCCCCGCTCTGTGCGGATGTCTCTGATCTCCAGGCTCCTCAGTGTCTTCACTGGCTCACTGGCTCACAGTTGGCCTGCTCATGATGAAAGTGCCTCTGTGACTTCGCTTATTGGAGTGGATTGTGGGGGGATTTGTGCCAAATCATGGTCTGTATGTGACGACGAAAACATTTCGGTGTTTTTTTCATTCTTTTAACTATTAAACTTGGAAAATGTGACAGTCTGTGTCAAGTGTCTTTGTTTGACCTTCAGTAGTTAACTGATATCAGAGATTGAAAGGGAATCTCACTAAACTTTCTAACACACATGTTTATTTTACACACTATAATGTAGTGAGGAGAAATCTTAATGCTCTAGCCATCAATGATATTTCAGACAATGGTGTCGACTTGATGAAGACAATTCATGTTTTAATATGACAATACCACCGTTCAGGGATGTTTGAACAACTTAACTGACCTGCACAAAGTCCTGCCCTCAACCACATCCAACACTTTTGGGATGAACTGTCTGGCTGATCTTGGTGATCACCCAACATTAGCGCGCAACCTCACTAATGCTCATGCGTCTGAATGGAAGCAAATCGCTGCTACTGTGTTCCAACATCTGGTGCAACGTCTGAAACCAGAAGAGTGAAGGCTGTTATAGCAGCACATTAGTATCCATTCTATCAGAATAATATGTTTCACATACGGAGGGAATGTTCAGGTGTCCACATAGTTTTGGCTATGTAGTGTACCATGAAGTTCAATGAATGAAACTCGGTAAACAGACCACACAGAACCCAATGTGCTAAACAAAACAATTGAGATGTAAATCCTGGGCCTTGTGTCATTATATAGTGGAAAATTATTTTATACTATATATTTTATACAGTTGCCTTTGAGCTGCTGTCTTCTAGAAATCATCTTACCTGTAGAGGTTTTCAAGCTCTACACCATGTTCTGTCTGATGCACTCAGTCAGCTTTAAGGGGTGCTGAAGTGGGAACCAAATAAATAGTGTCATTAACTGCATGTAAAATGAGTGACTTCTGAATAATGTGTACAACCACCAAGGGTCCTTCCTCCACTTCCTGTGTCTCAGGCCCTGCACAAACTCCAATGTCAGTGCTGAATCCTCTGAAGGAGGGGTCACATGCATGATCAGTTTTTACGTGAAAGATGGTGTAATGGCCCCAAAGGCTGCAAAAAAACTGGAACAGTAATCAGTGTGAAGTAATGTCACCTGAACATGGACATTTCTAAAGTGTGATGTCCCTGATTCAGTGGAAACAAATGAACATGATCATGCCTTCACAGACGTTGCTATATCACTGTGTGGATGTGCATCATTCTTCCTATGAAAACATTGGGAATTGTGAAAAGTGAAAGTGTGCAGGAAGGACTTTAAAAAGCCAATTTATGTTTATGTTTATAATGTTGCAGAAACAATTGAGATTAAAGTAATACTGTAATTTTTTGCAATAATATACACTGTATTATATGTATGAATAGTCTCACAGACCTACTACGAACACACACTGCAATATGAGCAGTAGTATGAGTGAGTTTGTGGAGCCTGTAATTCCACATGTGTCCACCTGGTGTCCTCAGAGCACCTTCCTCTGTCTCTGATGGCCTTTCAGCCAGAGGGGGTACAACACAGACAAGTGTCTCATCACCACCGTGCCATTTATGGCAGATGCAGAAAACTCAACCTGCGCCTAAGCAGGAGGCCCCCCTGCCTTTGTCCTCATTTTATCTTGACTTCTAAATGAAATGATGTAATGTTTTGAATATTTATATTAGGCTCTGATAGTAAATACATGGCGCACACCAAAACAGACATTCAAACTCTGGTGTACCTTTCTGATTCCATCTGAACTACTAACATTGTTTTATCAGCTCAATACTCTTTGGGCAAAATTCTAATAAAAGGAAAACAGTTTCTTGAAAAAATAAAGGATTTGCTGTTTACTGTTATTTCTACACATGCAGCAGGGGGTCACAACAATGAAAAAAAGGTCACTAAGGTAACAGGATGAATTTCCTTTTTTTTCAAACAAATTTTTAGTATTGGAAGTAATCTTTGTACATATCTGTCCTTCAGCTCAGGAACCCCCCCTTGACTTCACATTTGGTGGGTGTATCTCTCAGTATACTGAAGTGACTAGGTTTGGTAAGGAGATTGGTGGGAGCAGACTCTAAGAGCAATAATAACTCCAGCTCCAGCAAAAACACACACAACCACTGACTAATGAATAAATGTATTTGTGAAGGTCATCTGTTTATCATTCTCAGGTGAACTGAAAGTTTTCAGTTGCTTAGAAACCCAAATTCATTCTGCTTGACTCAAATTTACCAATTCAAACATATATAACAAATTTAGAATGTACAACCAAAGAAATTCATTTTATTCAATTCATGTATTCATATTATTAACAAAAAATGTTGATTAGTGATATCAGTGACCAGACGAGATGAATGGACAGTGAGACAGATCATCACAACAGCCATATTTACTTCACATCATACAAAGTGTTATAGCCTGACATGAACTCTGATGTGCAGTCACTGGAGAAGGGCGACTGATATTTATTAAAAAAGTATAAACTATACAGAGGACAATACAAAAATTGGAACTAGTAGTTATTGATGGTTATTGATTAGTAGTTATTAATATAGATAAAGAAAGAAAGGTTGAAGGTCATTTTTTATAACCCATGCAAAAAACTAGTGAAAGGAAAAACTAGAAACAATATTCAATGTTGTGGGAATTTCAATGCACACAGTACAATATTAGCAAAATGATCTGTGGTGAACACAAGAATGCTTTATTGGAATGAAAAAGTGAAATCACATTTAAAGTGTGGAAGAAATATATAGAACAGCATCATTGGATCTACTATGGGGTATGATTAAGATGATGTTTGATGGATGGATAGGTAAATAGATAGATGATATTGGGATATGTGGGATGTTTACCTCCCCAGTGGAAAGAGTCCATTATTGTTCCAATAAGCCAGGTAAGAATCCAAGTTTGGCAGAAAGTTATAGACCAATTGCTTTGATTCAGGAAAAAATACAGAGAAAAAAAGGATCTATTAAATAACATGGATTTACAGTAGAAGAAGCAAAATTGATCTGGCTCTATGTCCAGAAAATGAAATGAGGAAATAAGAGAATTAGAGGGAGAATGTATACGGATGAAGAACTTAACAGATAGATGAGTAAGAACTGGGAAAGATTATAGTCCCATGTATTTAGTGGAGAGTGGAACTCCTCAAGGGACTATACTTAGTCCAGTTGTGTTTTTCACATATGATAAATGATGTATGATGGGGTTATGTGGAAAAGGGTATTGAATATAGATTTTCTAGTTAAAAAAATACAAGAGGCAGTAAGGGAAGTGGAGACATGGGCACGGTAGGGTGGAGCGGGGTTTTAGACTTTCAGTGGCAAAAACAAGGGAAAAGGTTTTCCCCCACAAAAAGGAAACTTCAGGTTCAGATTAACCCTACATGTCAAAGAGAAAAGTTATGAAAAGTAGAATGTTTCAAATATTTAGGCATCTGGTTCGACATATATCTTACTTAAACACCCCCTCCTAGGAAAATTATTGAAAAATGTTTAAAAAGTACTGAATGTTTTTGGAGGGGCAGAGAGTGGGGGCAGGTAGGTTTTCTTTAAAAACCATATAAATTAGGTGAATCAGGGCAATTCTAGACTATGGCTGCATAATTTATCAGTCTGAATCAAAAATGTTCCTAAAGAGGTCGGATAAAATTCCAGAAAAAATTCCAAATCAGGACGAAGAATGCTGAGTGTCCTGATGGAAAATTAGTTAAAACTGACTGAGGATAATTTGGAGATCATTGAAAGGTTGAACAAACTGGGACATCTTGGCTCCTTTGCTCAAAGTGAAGCAGGCTGTATTTAATGCTGATCTTTGTTTCAATGCTCGAGTGCAGAATGTGGCTCAGTCGTGCTCCTTTCAGTGATGCTGTTACCGACTGCCACTGGTGATGTGTGTTTACCAGTGTGGCAGATGTATTTACATTTGTGGTTGTTCGAGCCATGAAAACCTTTTTTACACAAACTTTTTTTTGTTGTTGTCTTTTTAGTGAAAATTGAACTGACTGTAATGGTTCTTGCTGTTAATGTTTTTGTGGGATAAATGTTTGCAATGATTTGTATTCATTTTATTGTGAAGAACAAGGTGTGTTGCACAATATTTTAATAATAATTATTACTATTTGAATCATGGATGGAGATATGGCCTTTGCTGGAAGCGTTGGTTCTGGAACAGTTTCTACACTGTCTGATGCTAAATCTGCAGACCTACTTTCACCTTTCACTTCCTGAACTGGCTCCATGATGCTGCTCTGATAAACACTGCATTTCTCTTTGTGTACGTGTTGAGGCTCCATGGGGGGGCTCAGCCTGAGTCCTGAGGTGCTGCAGCAGGAAAGTTGGAATCAGTAACTTTGAAGTTCGGCGAGGCTGGTTGATGATGATGTGGTCGATGTATTAATGCTGAAAGAATGGTGACTGTTCAGACAGTGTGATGTATGAGTGACTGTGACTTTGAAGCAAGGGCATTTTACGTGGTAATCAGATTCTTGACATGCAAGGTGTGTAGAAAAGTGGCAGAGTGTGAATTCCATTTTGAAGTGCTGAGGCGCTGCTGTCATGGCAGGATGCACAAGTTCCAGGGGAAATCAATATGCAGCCTTCTCTTCACACCCAGAGCCACCACTGCTCCTGTCAGCAGTTATCTGAGTCCTCTTCCAGGATGATGGCCACACTGGAACTTTAGTAATGTTGGGGCCAACAGCGGCTATTTGTATGCATTAATCTCCTGCCATAGCACAGGTGGTGCTGACAGAGGGAGACAGGTACTGAGCCGGAGCCAGCAAAGAGCAACAGCTGACAGCTCGTATGGACAGAACTGTAGAAAGTAAAGGTTCAGTCACTTTGGTTACAGAGCACATTTTAAAAAAGAGATGAGAATTACAATAAAAAATGCAGACATAAATGATAACAAACAATAATAAACATATGATTAACATAGATTATTACTTTTTTTTGAGCACAGGTTTAATTTGTGAACTTGAATTCATAAGTGACACAGCAGAGAGACAACACAGAAGTTTATTTTACAGATCATCTCATCAACTTACAAAGACCCTATATACAAATGTCTATATATACGATTAGATTTTAAATTAGGAAAAATAAAATTCAAATGATTGGTTATTAATAACAACATAATCAGTGTCAGTAAAGATCTCAGCTGGTCAAGAAGCACTTTGAAGTGTATTTATTTATTTATGTATCACAGCACTGAACAGTTTGCCTGTTTGATCGTGACCTTTTTGAGGACATGAATTGATTATGATGTGTAAGTTATTTTCCATGTGACGATTTCAGTTATTTCTTAGTTGGACCCAGGAGTGAAACACAGTCGGGGGTGAAGGGGTAAAAGGGATTTATTAAATAAAGAAACTCCGGGACTCTGAAGAAAAACAAAAAGGTGAGTGAACACAGGAAGACCAGGCGGAGCGGAGAAGCTCGAGTGGTTGAAGGCCGGGCAGGTGGAGCAGGTAGGGATGAGCACAGGCCAGGGACAAAACACTAGAGAAGCCAAAGACACTGGAGAAATGGTAAGAGAGAATGGAGAGCCCCAGCACCTGAAGAGCACGCCTCCAGCCACTGAAGCAATGCCTGAAGAAAAAACTAAACAAGCCTACACCAAAACCACTGGAATATAAAACTTCAGATAAACTACTAAAAACACAGGAGAACAAAACCATGACACAACCGCAGTGCAACCTGATGGACCAGGCTTCTCACTGATGAATGAAGTATCTCCAAAGCAAACAGATGTTTCACATCCACCATTCTAGGTACCTAAACCCTTCAGTCTATCAGCACACATGAAACTGGCTTCAGTTGTTTGACCCATCACAGCAAGCATCACGTCTGCTGTCATTTTAGGAGTTATATTTTAATTGTAATACAATGTGGCCTTTAAGAAAAGAATCAGGTAATAATCAATCAGCACAAACCCTGAGGCACTCCAACCTCATCTGAAGTGCCTCAGGGTTTGCCACTTCCCCACTCTGTAAGCCTGCCACTAATGATATTCTCTTTAAACTCTCTATGCTGCACCAGCTCCCCTCTGCTCACCAAGAGCTGCGCGGCTTCACGACCACTGCTCTGCTCCACATGACAGGACTTATTTGAAATTCCTAAAAATAATATTTTAACAAATCCAAACGAATCCATTCAGATGAAAGGCAACAACTCATCGTTTTGAATTGTTTTATTTTTTCTTCCTCTTTCTATATTCAGCCAGTCTGGTGAATTATTGTCTCCACTGTCTTTAATCCACTCCGCTGTCTCTGATGTTGCTGTACAGTAGGAATGCCAGAACTGAGGACAGTTAGGATCCAGAGTATCATAAGCCATTGTATGACATCATGTTTGTTATGTAGTTTTAAAATAGTGCACAGCAGATGTGAGCAGACATCATGGTATCGTCACAGGAAAAAAAACAAGTTAAGATCATTAAAAATAATATTTTTATTGACATTTTAACTTTTTCTAGTGACAAACATTTTTACAGTGGCAAATTTTCCTTCATACTCATCTCAATCATGACATAATAAATACATCTTGCTTGTGTTTTTTTCCCATGTAAAGGACCACTAAGCGATTGGCTAGGCCAAAAAAGAAAATCAAATCAAATACTCTTTAGTGATTCTGTTTACATGAAGAGCACTGACAGTGAGTCATGGTGTGAAAGCGTTTTGCAGGTTGAAAACAAGCTCATTTTATAGGCAGTAGTAGGTGCTCCTCTCCAGTGACAGTAGTCACCTTTGTTATGGTCCTTACAAGTTGCTCTGTAGAGCACTGCTTCACTTTATATCACATTAAGCTACAGTACAGTCTAAATGGTGAAAACATACAATTCCAAGCTGAGGTATTTGAATTGTGACTATAGATGTTTAAAGCTACATGTATGCATTATTATCTGTCGAGCAGCTGCTGTGAAACACTGCTGTTTGGATCCTGGGGGAGCCTTGGAAACGACTGCCTGAGGAGTTTGTTCAGAATGAATCATACTGTAAATGTGTGGGTTGTAAATCCAAAACAGCGATACACATGTTGAAAAGCTTGGGTGTTAACTGATTGTGGCAAGAGCAAACCTTTCATATCAGAAAAAAAGATTAAATGTAGATATAAATACCAGAGACACAGTTTAACAGTTAGGCCTAAAAGAAAAAAGTATAAAATGGACATATAAATCACTGTCCCAGCTTTTCCTGCAGCCTCATGCAAAACCTTGGATTCAACAATTTTGTCTTTATATGTGGACATTGAACATCCTGCAGAGTCGAATGGAATCCATATTTCAAAGATACTGTTGCACTACTAAGGCTACTATATGTATGGCAACAAGATCTACACAAAATTTGGTATTCTTCCTCAACAGCTTTCAGAAATGACATCAAATGGAACCCCAATCCCAAGTTTTTAAAACTTTCCAAAACACGCATCAATTCTTCCCCCAACTCCAGACATCCGTTATTCAAATCTATATGTCTTTTCTATTTAAAATTAAAAGCAACGGGAACTCTTAAACTGCATTCTGCACAATCCCATATGTTTATTATTGTAGTAGCAGAAAATGTTTTGACATTTTTCTAATCAAATACACACAGAGACAGACAATCGTGGAATACTTTGAACCACTTGAAGACTTTTGACGTGAAGAATATTTGCAGGAAATATTGAGCTTTGACATTGACTTTGTTGTTGCACTGGTGGAATTATTGCTGTAGAAAGTTACATTATGCTGAATATATCAAGGCAACATATAAACATGGATGAAGTGCTGGATTTGCATTAACAATAACTTAAAACAGAGGCAAATAAGAAAATAGGGAGTCTCTTTAAATGATCAAATCTACTTATAAAACACCAGAATTTACAAATAAAGGCCTGTCTCCAATGTAAGCTTGTTTTACTCTATGAAGCCTTGTGGGATTAGTGTTTTAATGTTCCGGAAAATTTTGTTGTTAAGTTTCAGTACAGTCAAAATTATATGAATACAAACCTTTGAAGAAAATTCATTAAAAAAAATCGCTTAGCGCTCCTTTAAAAAACAATACATTATCTTTTATTTCTCCTTTCATCGTTACATATACAGCAGATATAATATGCATATCATCAATTTCAACCCATTTATGTATCATCATAACCATTGTTTCATCATCATCACTATCGTAATCAGCAGCAGTTTTTCAAAGTTGACCCCAAGCCAGAATCATCCAAACCAACAGCAGAAGAATTCCAGACAATTCAAAATGATTAGATTAATAAAAAAACAAAAACAAAAACAAAACAAAACAACAACAACAACAACAACCCCCAAAAATTCATGCACATTCGTTACCACCATAGAATACAGCATGACACGCCTGGAGATCAGCCTGCACAAACTGATTCACTTGGTTTTTACTAAGATAAACTGGATAAAAACAGTAGTAGCGTTATTTACAAGTACTAAGCTTATTTTGCTATCATGTCCTCTGCTAGTGATAAGGAGTATGAAATGCATAGAGAAAGTGATGATTCTCATCATTACTAAGACTGAAACTTTACTAAGATTTAAACCTGTAAACTGCATAAGTACACTGTCGTCCGGGACTCAGAGATATTTGTGCTTTTATATACCTTCAGAGATTTTATTTTATGACTTTATAGTAGGCTCACATGCCTAAATGAAATGTAATGTAAACAGTTCAACAGACAAACCAGGATTTTATAACAATGCATTTGTCTGATGACTAAAGGTGTATTCAGAGCAAATTCAGAGGCAAATTTTTATCTTCATTTATTTGCACAACAATGACAGCTGGAGCCATTTTGGCGGTTCCTGATTACTTGCCCTAATGTGACTGTACTGAGTGTGCAGATGCCGACTGTATGTTTGCAGTGTATCCATAATCGTTAGCCCGGTGGCCAAAACCATGTAGTTTCTTGTATGTTATCATGTAGGATTTTTTATGTCTTTACATGGAAAGTTATTGCTCCATAGTGGTCAAAATTTCTTCATTAAAATTAACATTAAAAACATGTTTTACTTTGAAATTTGGCATATTAGCACAAGACCTTTTCTCTTCCATCTGGAAGTACTGCTAACTCAACCCTCTGACATATATGTCACATCTGGTCATGTGACCTCTTACATGGCTCATGCATCTGTCCAGGTTTACAGCCAAGAGCCTGGCTGATAAACTTTGGTGATGGAGTTTAATATAATCAATAAATAAATAGTGTTTAATGTATGAATAATACAATTCCTGACTGATCTACTAAAGCCTTGTATACAATCTATTTGTTCCCTGTAATTCATGGTTTTACAGTGGTAGTGGTAGCAGTGGTCATCTGGATAGAGGAACAGGGTGGAGGGCAGTAAATTAAGTGCTATGATATCACGTAAAAATACAACAAAAGAACAACTACACACAAGAAAAAGAATTAGTCTTACCAGACTAGTCTCTTCCTAAATCATGGAAAAAGCGATTGCAGCCATTTTAGGATGCATTGGCTGGTTTCTGATAGGCACTGACAATATGTGTGTGGAAGATTCTGACACGTCTCAAATTGTCGTTCTTTCTGGTATTTTCCTCCAGTGTCTCCCTTTTCCTCTTATCTTTATGTGTTTATGAATTCAGAATGCCTTGAAACATTTTCATGTCACTGTTAATTTGCTCAGTGAAATGCTGAAGCTGTTTTTGTCCATCTCTGTCTTTGGCTTCCCGTTGGGTGAAAACACACCTTCACACTGACGTATCAGTTAATGAAGGACACTGGTAAAAGAACTTGATTATAACATACCTGTTACAACATCTGCAACCCCAACATAGCCTTCTGTCAGCATTTTTTCAATCTTCATTTTGACAAACAGTAAATCAGGCACCTTTGACAAACCATGGAAATGTTCTTTAGAAATTTGAGGCATCCACCAGGGACAAATGAAGATTCATCATGCTGTGGAGCATTTACCCATGGTTATCAAATGGATTTAAATTTAAATTTAAAGAAATTAGAATTAAATATACAATATTTACTATTATACAGTACAGCTTTAAAAACATTTGGTGTGCTAAAATAATTACACTTATGCACAGTAGTACATTACTAATACAGTACATAGGTCCAGAAGGATAATGAAGCTTCTGTGTGGACTTTCAGATGCAGAACACCCAAATTACTAAGATCTTGGTACCCTCACTTTTGAATACGTATTGCCCTATCAGTAGAGGAGGCAGGCACCCAGAGGTGTACAACACATGTTCAGGGCTCATCAGTAAGTCAGTGGAAGTTATGGTTAATTATTGTGAATGGTAAAAACAGATGACCAAAATCAGCAACACAAAAATCAGCAAGAAAATATAATTATAGGAGGAATAAAAGACAAAAAGCTTGTGGAAGCCCCTAAAATCTGCAACGTTCATTTTATCCCACTTTACAAATGTCTTGGAAAAAGGAATATGTAGCCTGTTTGCAGTGCAGGAACTTTTCCAAGAACTCAGGAACTGTTTGACCCAGAGCAACCAGGCCCTGCTAACCTTCTTACAACCCAGGAACTATCAGGGCTGAGTTTTTAGCACTAGAAAATCACTTTCAGTCAAACACAGGACTCAGGCCGCTACAGGCTTTATACAGCATCATTCACACAATAAAGAAGCTCTGGTTTTAATATTAGGTCGAATGGAGACCTCTTGTCATTACTGTTATTGAAATCAAAGCTTTGTGTAAGTCACCAAGACTAAACAAAACTTCATTTGCTTTAGAATTGAATGTAGTTAAGTTCTAAAACAGAGGAAATAACTACCAATCAGCTGATTCTTCTCTCACTGCCTCCACAGATCTGCGTCCCTTTACTTCCATTCAGACATGAAGTCACCCAACAGTCAGTTACAAAGGACATTACCACTATGTTGTTGTTTTGTTGCATGTGAAAACTGTTTCAAATGGCACTTTTGTTTGTTTTTGTTTTTTTTTTATCTGTTAACAGGTTTGTCCTATCTTTGCTTTTTTTTTTTCCAGAGGTGGTACTAAAGCAAGCAGGAAAGTGCAGTGGGGGCTTTAGTTCCTTACTGAGTTCCTGAGTGTAGTTTCTTGGGTTAGCTAGTTCCTGGAACTCTTTGGTTGAAATGGGGCAATACAGATGATTTTGTTATTCTAAGAGTTCTAACAGTAGTGTAACTAAAAATGTTCAGTTTGTCCTGAGAATGTGCCAGAGGAAAGGTCAAAGAGTGTTTCAGCTCTATAGCCAGAGGAGCATTTACACTGCAGTACTCTGCTACATCCCAGACTATGTTTATTGAGAGCATTTTTGAAAACTCATAGAAAGTTATTTATTTTTTTATCACTGGCATCAAAGTCTGAACTGCAATCAGGCATGCCATCCACCACCTTAACCTCCACATGCTCACTCTTGCTACATAAAGGCCAAACTTTTTCTTCCATTGGTGCAAAAGGATGATATTGAATGTAAGTCGTGCATTGCAGAATCTAATGTTAACAAATGGAGGATGAATTGAAATCATTGTTGGACAAGAGCGTGTCCTCTGGCTTATGTCATGGCTATCTGCTTATTTGATTTTCACAGTTTTTGTGTAAGAGTGGAATTTTAAACCATTGGTAATAGTAGTGTCAAGATTCATTCATGTTCATCATCTGGGGTCCATAAACATCCATGTCAGATTGCAAGGGCTAGTTATATTTGTTGAAATGTTATTTGCTGAACCATAATGTTTAAGACAAATAAACTGACTTTTAGGCCCTGTGGGGCAAAATTATACAGGGGGACAATTCAATGGATACACCTTAAACAGGTTTTTTTTCTGCAGCAAACTTTCACCAATTTGTGCCTTGTCTGAGGTGTATAAAGCTTTATCTTATCTTATCTTATCTTATCTTATCTTATCATCTGTGGTGATTTGCTGTAAAGTAAGCTGAGCAATGTCTTAAGTATGGAAAACAAAATCCATGTGAAAATCAATTTAAGCCTGTCTGCCATATTTAAAATAGTCTTCAGATTAAATCACTCAAACTGAAATTGATGAGCCTAAAATTGTACATCTATGAATGACACACTTTAAAAATTTCACAGCGATTGTAGTCAATTTTTCTTTTCTTTTTTTTTCTTTTTTTTACTCACTGTTGGCCACTCTATCTGTATTTCCAGAGTTCATTGCTTTGGCACAGTAGAGATTAAAGTCGGCACATGTGAACTCAGAGGAGGAGGGACAAGCAGATGAAAGAGGAGGGAAACAGTGTCACAGGGTTTCTCCTTTTACTTGCTCATTGTTATTGAGTCCTGGCGAGGGTTTGCTCTTCATGCCCTCAGTGCCCCCCCGCGATGTCTCCTGGAAGAAAAGGTGTGGCATCCACACAGACATAATGATCCGCTTGTATTCTCTGCGGAAGTTCTGGTTCAGCAGGCCATAGATGATGGCATTAAGGCAACTGTTGAAGTAAGCCATGAAGTAGCTGACGACAAAGAGCCACTCAGGGATGCGAGGTGCCACTGCTTCAGGGCTGATAGCAACAGCAAGCCCAATGAAGTTGAGTGGTGCCCAACAAATTGCAAACAGCACGAACACCACGAACATGGTGATAAAATTCCTCAGGTCGCTGGGCTTGATGCGAGGGCGGACCTCTGACTTTACCTTCCGCCTCACCTGGATGACCAGGATCCAGATACGCAGGTAGCAGAAGGTGACCACAGTAATGGGAACAAAAAAATGGATGACCACCACTGTGATGGTGTATGACGTGCTGACTGTCTGTGCAAATGTGCATGAGTAGATGCGTGGGTCGTACTGCAGCGAGCCCACAAAGAAGTTGGGTACGATGGCTATGACTGTCAGGAGCCAGATGAGTGCCACCAGGAACAGTGTGTTGCGGTAGCTGTATAGTTTGTCGTAACTGAAGCTGTGGCAGATGTAACAGTAGCGGTTAATGGCAATGCCGGTTATGTTGAAGATAGAGCCAATGACGCTCAAGCCCATTAGAAAGCCACTCACCTGAGAGAGAGAGGGGGGGGTGAGGGGGCAGGACACGTCATTAATGTACAGTAATTACACCCAAAAAGAGCATCTGTTTACTGTATTTACAAAATATAAAATATGTCTGCACTCTAAAGCTGTAAAACACTCAGTAATTAGCCGAGCAGCCAATCAAGAGGGCATTCAACAAAGATGGCTGTGTTGGCTTCCATAATGATATGCTGTGTATGGTATGTGTGCCAATAGGGAAGAAACATGGGAAACTTTAACCAAATGACGATTTCCACTCTATAAATATATCGTGTTGTTTCAAATACCAGCATCCAGTCTAACAGAGACTGTCAATGTAATCCGGGAGGAGGAGATCAATAAGATGGCAGGGTTGGCTGCTGAACACAGAAATCACCTCACAAAGATCTCATAGAGACTTTGTTCCGTAAAAGGGCAGTTTAGGTTGGAATTACCAGCTATTTGAACATGATTGTTTTGATCTGACAAAAAGTTCCTCTTGCAAGAAGGATGGTAAAAGAGGATTCAAACAGAACAACTGAACAAGCCTTACTTAATAACCAAACTGACAATAGAAGAGAACAAGCGGCATGGCTGAAAACAGTGCAGGGGACAGGAGAGGCTCAGATGAAGGAAGCTATCTACATCAGCCTCATGCCTCGTCTCTTCCTCCTCCCTCCTCCAGGTCATGTGGCTGAGCTCTTATCTGTTTTGGCAGCATCTGGAAGTTGCATGATGTCTTCCCCGATCCATATTCTTCTTATATGTTTCCAATCTGTCTACCTAACATTGATCATTTATTTATTGTCATTTTCCTCTAATTGTTTCTGTCTGCTGTGCATAGATGACAATGATTACATGTCTGTCCCACCTGGAAGAAGGATTCCTCCTCCTGAGGTTTCTCTCTGTTTTTTCTTGTCTAATTGAGAGTTCAAGGACAGAGGGCAGGGTGTGTTGTAAAGCCATATTGATTTGTGTCTTTAGAGTATATAAATAAAGTTGACTGACGAGAATTTATCTGTAGAAATAAAATCACGGTTAGAAAAACCCTTTACAACCCGGTCAGCATCAGATATAGAGTCAGAGCTCACCTTGCACTGGGTGTCACCCAGTGACCAGCCGTCGTGGAATATGGCATACAGGACCAGAGGGTAGGGGTAGAATGCAACCACCAAGTCAGCGAAGGCCAAGCTCACCACAAAGACGTTTCCTGGACAGAGGGAGAGAAAGCAGAGAGTCATGTCAGACTGCGATTGAAACTGGAACAACCTTGAGTGCGGCAGCAGCAGGGCCATGTATATGCAAGGCCACACCTCGCCCATGGCAGGCTTCCTAACAGTGTCAACCAATCAATCACACAAACACAGGCGGCTGGAAAGAAAACACTGAGCTCACAATTGTGCAATGTACGCACGCATAAATTTCCTATCACAGCTTCACACCTCATTACAGTTTTCTTCTTCTGTCGACCAAACTAGTGGAGTAGGTGGACAAAATACCAAGAAGCTTCATTCTAAAGCACGATTGTTACTGTATAATGTATTTCAGTCTAAGCTCATCTAAACCTCTGTCCTCTAGTGTTTTTAGTAGCCCGTACAATCTACCACAGTATCCCCAGTTTGACCCCAATTTGGTACCACTGTTACTGCTTAGAGTACTATGACAACGTATTGCTCCCACCATGACAAAACAAAAATAGTAGCTTAGTTTCATGTTACTATGATATTTTTCATATTATTTCTAGCTATCAAATTCTCTCTGTTTTTACGAGAAACTCTTCTCTTTCCTCTTTATTCATTTTACATCTTTATTCATTTTTTCACAAACCAAACTTTTCTTGCAAACAAAGATACCTTTTAACATAAGTTAACATAAGGTGGTATAGAAACTTCCATGCAGTATTACAACTATTGTAAGATAAGGTGAGGTACTGTGGTACAGCAGTTGCAGCACAAATGAGTGCAATATAAAATATTAATAAAGAAGCAAGTATAAAAATATCAATAAACAGATTTCAAAAATCCACAATACCATAGGTTAATGGTAAGGTTGCTTCTTGGTTAGTTGAGTGTACTGTTTCACATAGACAGCTATGTATGAACAATATATAATCTCAAGTGCAAGTAAGTGCACAGTATATGATTATTCTAAATGTTGTGTGTGTTGAGTGTAATAAACTTATAAAACCTGTTTTAGCAGTAATTCTAATAATTTTTTTTCATTACCATATAACCTCAAAAACAAGCTCAAATAATAAACATTAAGACCATTTATGGGAACCTGCTGTAATATTAATATTTTGAACTCACACACACCTTGTATTTGCAGTTTTTGACTTTTTGACTTATCTTGACAAGTCTTGCATTAATGCTATGCTAACGCTACATTGGCTGTATGTCCAGTTTTTGAGTGAATTTTTTGCATGTTTCAAAGTCACCCTAAAACTACTCAGAACCAGTGAACGTTTCATTCTGAGCATGAAATTCTTGTTTTTTGGGGCGTTTTCACTTTTTTTTGACTGTCATTCAGTTGACCCCACACCGAAAAAAAAAACGCTGATTGCATAATGTTTGGTGTAACTAATGTGGTAGAGCTTTATTTTCCAACCTAAGTATTATTACCCTAAATTATGACACTTCTCTATTACGTTTTCACTTTGGTGCAGCCGGCTCACTAACTGTGAATACCAGATGCTCCCATTAGCAACCTCCAGTGTCTCCCCCAGAGAAAACCGTCCCAGAGCCCAGAGAGAAACATGGTCAACAAGCAGCTCCACAGACAGCAGAAGAAGCTCACAGAGGATGAACACAGACGTCCCGCACCAAGACATCACACAGCAGGGCATCTTGCTTGAAGGCTTTAAGTGACACAAATGAGCTCTGTGTCTAGAGCCGACATCCAGCAGACAGCTGTCAATCAAAGTGACCACACACTAAATTCTACACAATTTTAGACTTGATCATTTAAATTAATGAGTTCATTAAATGACCCCCCTCCTCCCCCCACAGTTGTCATGAATAAGCTATAGAGACCAAAGTTGTTTTTGGACCTGGCTGTAAACATGTTTATTTATACTTTAGTACAGGATTATTCCCTGTTGGAGCCAGCCTCAAGTGGCCATTTGAGGAATTGCTGAATTGCTGTTTTTGGAACTTCCTGTCTTTACCTATCAACCAAGGTTTTGAGCTTGAAAGCGGAAACTGTCACAGCAGAAACAGTAGAACAGCCCTCTACAAATCACTGATGGTAGAAGTTCCTCAGCAACGTGGCAGATATAGAAATTACTGCTGAGGATCCACAATCAACATTTTTGTCATGACGGGGGGTTGAGGACTCATGCACATCACACAATCAACTGCTTCAATGAAAATATAAACAAAGTCTTAACAACAACTCACGGGAAGGTCCGGTTCAGGAATGACAAACTTGTGACGTGGAGAGTAAATCCAACGCGAACGAAAATACATGAACATGAAGCGAAGCAACAAAAACGTGAACATCAAACGAAGCAAAGTGACAATCCGGCAACGGCAAATAGAGATGAACTGACTCATATAGTGTCGTGGTGGTGATTAACATAAACAGGAAACACAGGTGACATGATGAGGTGGGTGTGGCTGGTAGGTGACGTGAAGCAGAGACAAGACACTGGATATAGAAATATGACAGACAGAACAGAAACCAAAACACAGAACTAGAACAGACAGAACTAAGACAGAAAACTAAGACAAATCTAAGACAGAAAACTGAAACACAAATCTAATACAGAACATAGCATGACAATTACAAGACATGAGCAGGATTATAGCAGAACGGAGACTATGGCAAAACAGAGACTAACTGGGAAATAAGACAGAGCTCTTGCCGGCAGGAACGTGACAAAGAAACAAAGGCTGAACAAAAACAAAGGCTAAACCAAGACCTGGGTGTAAAACTGTGACAATTTTAGCATTTTGCAAGAGCTGACAATGAGGGTAAACTGTCCCACGTTGGAATGGTGAAGAATAACTCATTAGAGGATTTGAGGGGCCTGGGTGGAGAGTATGGGCTGAGGAGATGGAGATGCAACTGGCGATAATCCATGCAGTGCTTAAAAACAGGTAAAACAATCTTAAGATCACTCCTACATTTCACATATTTCACTGGTAACCACTGAAGAGGGACACTGGGCGAATCTGGTGTGTCTCTGTGTGGAATTCTGAACTCTCTGGATGTGCGACAGTGATGAAGAGTAAAGCAAGCAGTCAACACCTAGATGGATAAAAGCTTGATTGAGCAGGCGAGGCTGTGCTGCTGTTGTCCTGCTGTGTGTAAACTATAGAGGTGTTGGTCTTCTGTTTTCACGGAATTCAAAGTAACAACACAAAATAGTACAGTGTTTTTGTATTTTGGCTGCACATTCAGAAGACTCATCCAGCTACTCATCCATTATGTTTTCATCAGCTCCTGAGATAATCTTTGGGATTTTGCTCCAAAAATCTAAGTAAACAGGCTGAAACCAATTTCAGTTGGATTCAGTCCTCTAGGGATGTATTCCATGCATTGGCTAGTGATTATTCATCCTATCCACAGTGTGCTTGCTGTTTGGATTTGCACTACCAAAGAGCCATGTATTCTGTTTCGGCAAGATTGTTATTTTCCCCATGACTATGAAAAACACCTTGATTTTTAAAAATGTATCCCTGGGATTTTGCACAACTGTGCTTTGTCATATAGTTCAACATTCTGGGAAATACTTTTTTCTTGTTTTGTTCAGAAAGTGAGAAGATGGTTATCGCTTATTATATAGAGATAGATAGATAGATCAATCGATCGATCCAGATGTGTGCTTTGTCTAGATCTGGGTCTGCTACCATTGTGCTAAAACCAAAATCTGTCCTCAGCCACCAAATTAGACAACCTGAGACCAGTATTGGAGACACGAAACAGATGTGGATGATTAGACTTTCCCACACATAAAATGGTATTTATGAAAGATAAAGAGTTTGGGGTAAGAATGTTCCCACCTTGCATAGACTTGAGACCAGCGTACACACAGGATGTTAGAGCCAGCTGTGGTGGATATGATAAGGAAGAGATTATATATAAGGTGAGGGACGTAATCTTATGGTAAATTTCTCTGGATGTTTCATTATTGTTGTAGTCTGAACAGCAGCCTGTAACATTTTAAGCTTAATGAAGCACAGATGTGAAGGGTAAGCATGATCTTCTTCTCGTCAACAGCTCAACATCACAGCAACAACCTCCACACCTACATACAACAATGCCCTTTCACCTTGGCAGTGCCACTGTTATTTCTCCAGTTGCACAGTCCAGCCACTACACTTTCAGCAGATTTTTCTTGGCACCACTACTACTATCTCCCAACCTGTGACTTCTTCAGTGCGCCCCTTTCACAGAGGTGACCTCTGTTCATCATTGCAATGAAACAGCACTGAAAAATGACATAGACCATGAACAAAACAACAGAACAGAACAAATCTCACTAAACAAGAAAAACAACTAAATATAGCAAAGTGTCAGCTGTCAGGGACAGCAGTAGTTTTTCATCTCTAATCTGTTTTCATGTGTCAGGGAAGCTGCCTTCTCGGGAGTCTGAATCAAGATATTTCTCACACACAGTCAGGACAGAGAGGGGAGATGGATGCATTGAAACAGACAGGAATCAAAGTCTAAAACATCAGATACAAGGCTTATATAACAGAGACAGGCAGGATCAAATAGAGAGAGGGGCCTATAGGTCACTACAGTTGGCCAGAGAAAGATTTTTTTCCCCAGTAGCAGCAATTTCCCACACATATCAATACTGTTCCACATATCTTCCCCTTCGTTATTTCAGCCACCTCCAGCAAACTCTGCCATAGCACAACCAATCCATGAAAGCTTGTAGAGGGTCTCTGCTGTGCTGTGAGCAGTGGGAGGTAGGGCTCCCTCATACGCTTTCTTCTGCTTGATTCAGTGCTGTTGAAAAGCTTAAAAACACTCAGAATCCCTGAAAAGCTGTGTCAGTGTAAGGTGGCCCGTGCTACTGCAGTGCTGTCTCAACAGTGACATTTTCTTTGCCATTCAAATGCCCCCTGAAATGCAACATGGCACACAAACCTGCCAGGCCTTGCTGATAAAGCATCTGAGGTAACCATGCAGAATCAGCACAGGAAGTGCAACACTACCACCTCACAGAGCGTCAATGTGACACATAAAAGAAGAGTCACCATTACTGTTTGAAAACAGGCATGGATTCAGCAAACATCTCAGAGTGGGTCATCAATCCTAGCTCCAATTATTCAGCGTAACAAACTTTAGGCCATACTTTTATGACAGGCATTAAAGCGTGCACTCTCTCAGCTTGTGAAATGATGACCATCTGTGCTGATATTTAGGAGAAATATCCAGAGCTCTCCTAACCTGTTAGGAGCTGAGGGAGACCGAGGGCAGACAGACATTCTGTCAGAGGATATTTGGAAATGCAATGCATGACAATGAGCTCATTAAAAGACAACACTTTGACAGACAAAAGGCACATTTAGTAATAATTACCCTGCTAATGAGATCAAAGCCAGTCTCATGCTCTTGGTCAGTAATAAATCCAACTCACTATACTGTACATCACTATGACAGTGCCTAAGGTAAGGTGCATGGCTTAAAACATAGTCAATGAGAGCAGACTACAAGTTTGAACAGTTACATTCCTCTGGCTGTCAACTGTTCAATGGTGATAAAGAATATCCCCAAAAGCCATGGATGACGACCCCTTCACCCAGGTGTGATAGAGGTGCTGATTTCACCTGTTGTAACAGTGTGTTTCCCAAGATCAATGTGGAATTAGAATGAGAATTTGGGTCCACTAATGAATTTCCAACTGTTTTTTTTTCAATCACGTGAGATTTATTGAGATTAAATCTACATATGAAAAGTGACTTTTTTGGATTTTAAGATGCCTGATAAATATACAATACAGACAAAGAAGGTAGGTATCAACAACAGAGGAGGGCAGCCAGCAGAATAAAACATATGCTTCATTATGTGATTATGAACTGCAGTGAGTATCGACAGAAGATATTTTATCGTGTTGCACTGGAGCACTGTACACAGTGACAACAGTAGTAATGACAGTGTGGTGCAGTCACAGGACAGCGGGTCACATCACAACGTCACAGCATACTACTGGAGCTCCTCTCCTCATACTACTGGCGTCTCTGGCCTGGCTCTTGCTTGGTTAAAGTCCAAAAGTCCAACCTATCTCATTTACCAATTTGAAATATGGAATACCTCAGGGCTCTGCTCTTGGCCCTCTGCTTTTCTCTTCATATTACCCCCCCCCCTCCCCCCGTGTGATCAGCACATTAGCGACTTAACTAAAAAGTTTTCCATCCCTCTGTTTTTCTGGCTGGTGCAGAAACCTTAATTCATGCCTTTGTTTCATCCATACTTGTTCATTGTAATGTTTTGTTGTGTGTCCTGGTGCATTTCAGCATTAAAAGTCTTCAAATAGTTCATGCTGCCATAATGCAACTAGATGATCATACTACATGCTTCCTATTCAACTCATATCAGACTTGCTTGTGATGACCTATAAAATTGTAAATGGGCTCATCCCTCCTTGCGTGTCTGACCTCCATACCTGATCTCATGCATTATGCTTGCAGAATACCAGACTCCTGTCTGTCCCCAGAGTTTAAAAGAAGCTGCAGGGCCTTTTCCTATTGTGCTACTTTTCTCTGGAATAACTTCCCATCAAACCATTTGACTCTGTTGAGGACTTTAAATCCCAACTAAAAACTCTTTGCCTTAACTTTCAAGTATTACTTATTTCGAGCAGGAAATGCAAACAGGCTCAACAAATGGATCAAAACTGATCAGTTATTGTCTGCAACCCAGACACTTTCCAGGCTGTTGTAGAGGAGGACACTGGAAAAACTGTTATCCATTCTGGACCCTGACCACCCTCTCCACCAGCTGCAATAGGTCAAGACAATAGGTCTGAAGATATGCTTCATTTTATCCGATTCAGATGTTGAAATCCTTTTCAATCTTTTCAACATCCAGAACTGACTGCTGCAACATGGTTTCACTGACTGACTATGACGGCAGCAAGTGGTCGTCAGCTGCTCTAAAATGCAGTCATGATTCTGCCTCAATGTGTGTGTGTATTGTTACATTTGAAGTCCCATATGTCATATTTGAACATCTTAAGTGTGCAGAGATTCTTTGGGTGATGTTTGCTATGAATTTTAGTTGAAGCTGAAATTCTGTTTTGGCTATTTCTCTAATTAAATTCAATCAACCACATGGAGCTGCACAAGTCATACTGCTGCTGGATGCCAGGGGGTCCATTTGGTGCCATGCATCTTCCAGGCCACAAGAATGCATGGCACACTAGCGTCATGTATGGGTATAGAGTGGAAGTAAAGCAATATGCTTCATTACCCTCCCAAAATAATAAGCTGTATGCTACATAAGGCTGACAACATATTAATTGTTTTGACCCACTGTTGTAGAGGAAATGACTTAAATGCCATTAGGTTTTATATTAAATTCATTTAGATTTTAACTGGCATTAAATTCACCTCAGGGTACCACCCTTCAAAAAAGGGAAAATTGCTAGCCAACTGATTAATTTAGTTCAATCAAATATACTAAATAATCAATTTGCAAGTCTGAATAATAATTGACTACAGTCAAAATTACCACTAGCTTGTGAAGGGGGTGAAGGAGTTTGAATGAAGTTGTGAATAGTCGAGGTTGGCAGCCTTCCCTCTTTGTGGAGCATTAAATAGACCAGAATCTATATTCAAAAGCATTTCTTTTAAAGATAATGAAAGACAAGCACACATTTCATCTTTTGGGATGTGTTCCAGGGAGAATGTGTATGTCTTTGCTCTGCCTCTGTATGTTCTGCTTAGAATGAACACATGGTCGAAACAAAGATGGTATGTGAAGCGAAGCAGAGGCTTTGAGTTCCCTCCCCAAGTGTGTGTCCATGCTTAAGGCAAATTCAAAGCTCATGTGACCTTCCTGCACTTCTGCCTGTTAAAAGAGAGTTTTTCCTCGCCACTGTTACAATGTGCTTGCTCATGGTGGGCCTCTGTAAATAAGAATTTAAAGAGTACGGTCTAGACGTGCAGAATATGAGATGCCCTGGGATCATTTCCATAATGGTTTTGGCCCTACAGAAATAAAACAGACTTGATTTGTTTCAGCTCTGCAGTAAATATCCATGAAGATAAATTTTGTAGGCTCACATGTGAATTTAAATGTATTTTCCCTCCCCTCAAACTAAAAACACAGACTTATAACTTTACAAATCAAAGGCTTAGCACTTCACTCAGAGCAGCCAATCAGTTTATGAAAATGCACATTTGCATCTGATAAAATGCAACATCCAGACAAGCTTTCATGCTGAGGTCAATCTGTAATACGCTGTTAACAAGAATATTTGTTAGATTTGGAAATATTGCTTGTAGTATTTGGTAAAAATCTGCTGAGTTATACTGTATTCTCCCAGGGCTCCAGGTTTATGTCGGATAGGCTGATCATTTGAGAAATGCCAAGTGGGCATGTGCAATCAATACTCCATCAAACTAGCCAGCACCTCCCCCGGGGCATGCATTTACAATGGTGCTGTGATGGTTCTCCTTCTCCACAGCAACAGTTCCATTAGCTTCATCTGTCTTCACTGTGTCTTTGCGAGTTATGTCTTTAGGCAATTGAATACCAACATAATCAATATGTGTTGATCAAAAATTGCTCTGCAGACTTGTGGGACTTCCATTCATAAAATCCTAGTCAAAGCCCCTTGTGAAAAACATATGTTTGTGCAAAATTCTGTATGTGATGATCCGAGAACACACAGCCACGGAGCTTATTCAATTTTTAATGTCACATTGTGTAACATTTTTTTACAATATTCACGAACTGACGTTAGCAGCGGCATCACTAGTGACGGGACTGGTGAGTCGAGTGGCTTGATCTCTGTAAAAGCCTTCACAAAAAGTCTCAAAGTGCTCTTCACAGACGAAGGAGCTTCTCATCTGAAGGGCCATTCTCTAACATACCAGCAATGTGGACTCCAGAGCACTGCAGCAAGAGTGGCATGACCTGCACTGGTTCAGTGCCACAGCAGCATGATCATATCTGCTGAGAGGAGACATCAGATATGACTCACAGGCTGAACTTCAGAGACAGACACTCCAGAGCCTGTACAAAGCACATGAACACCTGCAGTATGGGCAAGATCACTGAAATAAAGCAACGCTCATCAAAAAACTGATACATTTTCTCATTCACCCCTATTGCCATCTAGCCACTCGCCATTACTTTAAATTACTCTGAATAATCCAGAATTTACAATAGAACTTTGATCCATGGAAGAAATAGTTCAATAACAGCATGAACAGCAGGATCTGCAAGAAGTACAGTCAGGTGGCTGGTCAGGTGAACAGCATTAGCGTGTGTGTGTGTGTGTGTGTGTGTCTTCTTTCAATGCAAATATTATTTTGACTCAATTCTGGAATTTATTTGATTACTTAATTTTCACTTTCACATATATTTGCGATCTTACTTTTTCAGTTTCAGACGTTTGTGCTTGAGCTGGTGTGGGGGGCATGGCATCAGCTAGCGAGGCATGAGTGACAGCACAATAACAAATGTTAAGGACCTTCAGAAAACATGCTGCCCTCAGGAAGCATTGGGGCCTTGAGAAGTATGACCCAACACTTTACACGCACTGTATTTATACTGGCACAGTATAAGATCAATCATCTATAGCAGAGTGTGCAGTTCAACAGTTAGCACTGACGTTTCCTACTTTCTTTATCTTTCTCTACATTTTTCATGAAAAAAGTGACATTGGAAAGAGGAAGATACAGAGTCATACATACAAAGACGTATGGCACAGCACGTACAAAAACCTGGAAGTCTTTTAGTTTCTACGCACACCTGTTAAACAAGGGACAAGCCCAACTGCGTCTGATGACTTTGAACTTGCCCAGGCAGGACTTGGAAAAGACATCTCACCATGTCCAGAGACAGGAGGTATTAGATTGAAAGATACTAGTTACAAATTGCACAGTCACCACTGAAATGATCCAAACAATGTTGCAATAACAGGTGTCAAGGAAAAAAGAGACTGATTATGATTCCTCCTGATTCTGATGGTTACCACAGGACCAATAATTCCCATCATGGATATTGAAGTAAATGTGGCTATGAAATGTGATGTTGCAAGTGTAACCAACAACATCTCGATTGTTGTTCAGTCGGTCATAACAGAATATTAATGGGTTGTTTGTAATATCTCAGACATGTCAAACTGAGGTCCAGGTAGTTTTGCTGTGCACCGTGTCACAAGGACATTTGCAGACGGGCTGTGTAATGTTATTGCATTGCATTATGAAATGGCTACATTAAGGTTTCTGTACTCAAACTGTTTTATCTCCATCACGAGATTCAGCATTCTGGTCAAATTCACGCCACAGTTCCTATAGGTCCAGGCTAGCAAGTGTGGAGATACTTGACATAGTGGACATTCACCTTCATTTGAAATATATATGTTACTTACAGTACTTTTTTACTACTACTTTTAGAAGTACCAATAGATGCCTCCCTTGTACTTTCATAAAGGCAAGGAAGAGGAACTGCAGCACATAAGCTTTATCTACAAGATCTTTATACTACATTTGTATTCAACATTAGTAGTTTATATCTGCTAATTATCATCAACCTTCCATCAATGCTCATTTAAATAGAAACAAGATCCTAGACACCAAGAAAGACAAAATTATAAAAAGCCATATTCAGTCAAATACTAAATCAAGCAGATGAATCAACTAAACAAGAACAGCTGGAAGTGAAGTGAGGTGAGATTAAAAATTGTAATTGCCCTATGGATAGGAGTTTTGCTTGGCAGCGCTGATAATGTTTCGGACACGATTTGTTGAAGAGCTGACGTAGAGAAACACTTCAACATCCAAATCTCAAGAACAAACATTCTGGAGAAATGTCAAAAAAACAAATCGCCCGCTGCCTCTCTGAAGGTGACCTTCTGTGGGGAGGCAGGAGTGGATAGATGTGGTCTCTGAAAAGAAAAGAATTTCCCGCAGAAGAAAGGAAAACAAAACATGTTTGCATTCATACATGGACACTGTACACAGAGAAATTAGTTTAGAGTGATGGCAGTCCTATTAAAACCATCGGAATGAACAGACAATTACGGCCAATAACATACTTATGTGTATGGATGTTTAGAAATGGTGGCAGGATTTCAGGGTTGTTTCTTTGAGGGACCACAACATCAGAGGAGCCTGGTCTGTTTATTTTTATGCAAACAAGGGAAAAAAAAGTTCTTTTTTTGTTAAATATTTTTTTAACCTAAGTAATACATTCATTCTCAACTTGTGTAAATAGGCCTGTTGGAGAGATTGTAGTGTGTTTTTTACCCCCATCCCACTGCCTTTGACAGCCCATTCACCTCATGGGCAGACAAAGCTGACTCAGGTGAGGCAGTGGCAGAGGGTTGCAAGGGTTAATTGACCAGGTTTGACCTCTAATGATGGAAATGCTTTGTTAATGAAAAAAGCATTTCTTGTCAATTGATATTTTTGTGTATTTGCATGGAAGAGGAGACACAAATATTCTTCCCAGTATTTATTTTTTTTTATTTTCAGGTTCAGTTGTCAACTGAGCATTCAGTTCAAGGCATTTCCAGAAAACTGTTGCATGTGCATTAACAACAGCCAGGAAAAGAGATCATATTTCTCCCATACTGACTTACTCTGGCTCCCAAATCCGGAATTTAGAATCCTTCTCCTAACCTGCAAAGCTCTTAATATTCAGGCACCATTGTATCTTATAAGAACTCATACTAGCCTATGATAATAATAAAGCACTGCGGTCCCAGACTGCAGCTTTCTTTGGGTTCATGGAGCCTCAAAAAGTAGATCTGGAGCCTCTTTGCTATAGGCCACGACTGCCGGGGGACTTCCCATGATGCACTGAGCTACCACTGCATGTCCTCTCTCCTCCTGCCCCCCAGTGATTGGTCACAGCACCCGGGCACATGATCTGGAGGAGCAGAGAACAGGTTTCAGTGGAATTAAATAAAAACATTTACACCTGTAAACACAAGCTTGTTCTCACCAGACGTTTTTGCTACTCTGCACAACATGGATACTGACAGATATATAGGTCCTTTAAAAAAGAACCTGTACACCCTACAGCAAGTTTAGGAGTAGACCTACAGCTGTCATCATCTCACTTAGTCTATGAGTAATGGTTACTAGTGAAAAAGAAATTACCTTTTGTGAGAGCCATCATTTCCTCCAAAAACATATCTGGAAAAGCACAAAACACTCAATCAGTTTAAATCTGTATTTGTGTGTATGTACTTGCATTGGGTGTATGAAAATGTGACAAATTATTGTACATGTAAATGCACGTCAACATCAAACGTATGGCCTACCTGATGAGTGTTTGTGTCGGTATGTACCACGTGCAGAGGACCCTGAACAGAAGACACACTTCATGGGACGCACGGTGGTCCATGGCCTGCACCATTCATTTCATCATTTGGCTTTTTGCTGTAAGTGTTATCCTGGCCTTCACTGACCTCACCAAATCATCTCTTTGTTCATCAGCTGGTTTTGAATTGCTTTTATCTAGCATGCACTCTTTCACTGTCCTCGCGGATACAAGCAGCAAGTGAGTGTGACTTGAAAGGTGTCTACCATAGTGTAATTCATATATCTGAATACAACAAGGGGGACTGCACAGGTTATGTTATGTAAACTAACTCTATGAAAACTAGGGATGAGCCGGAAAACGTCTGAAACGAGTATCCGTTACGGATAAAGCATTTTTGACGAATATGATTATGATACGAGTAAAATCCGTCAATATCTGTGTTCGTGCTGAAGGAAAATCCTCATTGTGGAACTGACTGTCTTCGCGCTCTGTGATTGGCCAGTCACACACAGCGCCCGCCCCTCCCTACACAGACACGTCTCTGCCATAGACTGTATGGTCTCTGCACGTCTCTCCCAACATACGCGCGGTGCATTTGACAAGACAGAGCTGAAAACGGCTCGCGTTGCTTCGGTAAATGCCTCCGCTCCGCTCCGATTTTTTTTTTTTTAACCGTCTGCTTGCTCTTAGTTTGGCTGGTGATATGAAGTCAGTTGAAAAACTTTGCTCGTACTGAACGCGGCGCTTTTGAGAAGAAGTGAACAAGGCTGACATATTATTTCCCTGTTTGCCATCACTGGATGTTTGCATGAATGATGAAGTTCACACAGATCATTAAAAAATAAACAGTCACACAGACCACTTACACACATACACACATATAGCTGTAGCTGAACACACAAAGTAGCCTATATTAATATTTTTATTGTATGTGGCTGCATGCAGTATCTGACACTTTCTCTCTGCAGTTCATGAAAATAATATTATAAATATTATGGAGATATACTGTATATAGGCTTTGAGTACAGCAGACTTAAAATAATGTACCGTTTTAAGCCCCACTCATTTCTGCACTCACTTCCGGTTTAGGCCCCGCCCACTCCGAGTACAGATACAGATAATATAGATGGTTAAACAGATACAGATAGTGGTGTACTCGCTCATCCCTAATGAAAGCGTGGCATTAATAACTAGCTATCACAAAGCATTGTTATGTTTAGTGGGAGGTTCTGTGTGGGCACAGTCACAGCCACTGACGACTGAAAAACTCATGGTAACAAACATGTGAGTATTGATTAACGCTGATACCTTCTTCACCTAGAGACAACTTTATGCTTTTACAAACTTAAATAGTTAATATTTCTTACCTTCATGCACCAACAGTTTGTCCTGTTCTCACACAGCCTGCTGAACAGCACTGTGTCACTGCCGGTAACACGAACACAGTGAATAGAATGTGTACAGTTTTCCTATACTATCAACGTTTCTGACTAATACTCAGGTGTGTGTGTGACTGCTCTTATTTCTTGACCTGCTGTATCAATGTCACTGTTATGTGACGGATGTACTGTTGCTATGACAATAATAATCAAGTTGAAATGAACCAGAATTATACTTGAAAAGACACGCTAAGGGTTTTTAATAAAGGTAGACTGAATTTGTCCATATCCATCAAAAGCACTACAATGGAAGCCCAAGCCACCATTATTGACTCTGCTCTTGTTTATTGCATTTTTATATATTTATTTATTGTATTTTATTTGTGCTGCTAGCACCGTGCCTGATTTTCTTATTACAGTTATTATTGGTGGTAACCATAGCGGTGCTTCTACTGGGAGTAGCAAAGGGAGGGAGGTAGGTTTTGTTTCCCAGTGCTCCTACACGGCCTGCCGCTTCCCTTTCTCTCTTGCTGTCTCAGCCTGACAGTGTAGGACATAGGAACACACACGCACACACACACACACACACACACATCAAATCAACACAACACCTAACAACTAACATCACCTGGCTCTCTTGTTCTCAGGATAGACTTTTATTAATCGTCCTGTCAATGCTGTCTTTTGTCTTGAAATGAAAAAGATTATAGGACATCTCGCACTATGTTCCCTTGGTTTGATGTCTGGAACGCCCACCTCTTCTGCTGAGTGTGTTTCACAATCTCCACTTACATGGGCATGGCTGCCTTAAAGGCTGCACTGTCACAGCCCGGAGGGGTTAACTGAAGACACTGATCAGGAAGGATAGTCCATGTGCCAGCATCATTAAGAGCCAGTCATGCATCAGCAAAAGCAAACATGTGCTCCGAGGCAGCAGGGCTTTCTATTACAACACACAGGAGAGTGCACCCTGGACATGTGAGGGTTTACTATTGACATTCTGCCCCTCACAGCCTGGGAATGTGTGACCTACCATGTCCTTCTCAAACACCAGCCCACAACCACTCGCACACTGTTATAAACCCCCCCATCCCCTTTTCCCCTGATTACCTGACATTCTGTTCCCCCATCCATCAACTGCTCTGTCCCCTCCCATCCCTTTGTTCCCTCCCAGCCCTCATTCTCTCTGCTAACACATTCTTTATTAGGCTTCCTCCCATCCACCCTCTTCCACTGAGACCGGCCATCGAGAGAGCAGTTCGTCCAAATGGAAGCTGCTCGTTCAGGAGATGAGGCCAGAAGCTCACTGCTCATTGAACGTGACAGTCAAGTACAGGAAATGAGAGGAGGAGGAGGAGGAAAAAAACCAGAGGGAGGACGGAGTGGGAGTGGGGGGAACATGGGGGAGGGGACAGGAGCAGTGACATCCTCTGGCGCTCTGTGATGATTTCAGTACATATGTATGTATGGCCGTGTGGTGTTGGGTCAAAATCAAAGCTTCTGCCAAGACCACACATTTACATACGTACACACATGATAGCAGCCACACAGAGGAGACTGCTGCTTTACCAGCACACGACAGCGCAGTGTCTTCCACCAGTGACGCTTCTCAACAGCACTTACATTCAGACACTCATGTCTCACATCACAAGTCTCATTGAGGGGCTGCCCCAGGGGCTGAGAGTGAGGAACAACAGGTGTTTTTTTCCAACACCCTTCGATTGCTATCTAATTATTAATTAGTCATCTGATCTAACGGGACGGCAAAATGAGTGGGCAGGGCATCCAGGTCATGGTGCTCAAGAAAGGGTTGAATCAAAGGCAACTGGACTGAAGCTAGATGCCTGAAGATGATTCACTTCTACTGTAAGAAGCTTCTTTAGTTGATTGTTTTTGGATGAGAAGTGAAACAGCTTCAGGCATCTAAAATCAAGTCCAGCTGCCATTGATTCAACCCGTATTTGAACTCCCTATGACAAAGCACACATGCTGCAATGTCAGGTCTTAAAGTGTCCATGTTATGGACCACAGAAGTCTGTTAGAAACCTGATAGTTACAGTCATTACTATTGGTATGGCAATACTTTATATACTGGGCAATGACATCATTGGGAACAGCTGAACAACCGAAGGTGGAGAAACCAGTTCAGTGTCTAAGAGTGAAAAGAGGCTCAGCATCATATGCTTGCTTTTTGATGTTTTAAGCAGAAACTGTTCAAGGAGTGCTGCTGGAAGGGGGATTCTCCAAATCTCCAAAAATGCAGCACAGTTGATTTCACTGTTTATTAGGTTAAGAGGACTAACTAAAGTGTCATTAAAATATTCAATGTAAGAGATCAATAACACCAGCAATGACCACCAGAGCAGAGAGCTTTAAAAGCTCAGGCCTGTCTGATTTCAGAGGTCGTTCATAGTCTGAATAAACAGAGACTCTCCACCTCCACATCTATTCTTTCTTATCCAATAAACTGATTTTTTTTAGCTAATTTAATGGCAGAATGTGTTTATGTATAGACTCATACAAAAACCATCCCTCTCAATCATCTTCTAATAGCCACAAGAAGTGTGTGTGTGTGTGCAAAGACCCTGCCCTCTGCCTGGCTGTGAGTGTGGGACAGGTGCCAGGGTGAAGCATGGCTCTTTGTTGAGCTGACCCAGCTAACATCTACTCATTCTGCCTTTAAAGATGTCTCCACACTCCTCTCTAAGCCATGTGTCTGATAAGGTGATCCGAGAGAAATCACGTTTGAGTGAAGATGAATAGTGAAAGAATTTGTCATAGTTGCAGGCATGAGATGGAGAAAAGTGGAGAATCTCTTCAGAGGCATAGAAATGCATAAGTGATTGAAGAGGTCCTGCACATTTATCAACTAAATTATATGACTGCACTGTGACGAAACTAATAACTAATGCTCACATTTCTTACCATGAAATTTATTAACCAAGGTGAGATTTTCAGATCATCCCTCCTTTTGCTTCATTTCTAGGTGAACCTTGAACTCACAGATCATCAGCTCTCCTTTTTGAAGAATGGACTGTCCAAGCTTTGTTTCTGTTGTTCAAACAAAGTTTTGTACAAGTCTTTTTTCCTATCCCACAGTTCATACACTTGAGCCATGCTGATATATTCCTCAGTGGTGTTGTTGGAAGCTCTGGGTCACATGGTTTGGTCATCAAGGCCTACCAGGCATAAAGTTCAGCAGAATAGAGTCGGGCGGTTGGACAGACAGATGGATAGACTCTTCCTAATGAATTGTTGCTCTGGTCCATTGAGAACTCTGCTCCAATGCAGGAAACAGATCAATGGCATTAGAAGGAGAGCCAAACATCAGCTGGCAGCAAACCTCAGGGACAGTTTAATGACAGTCAGCAGCTACTGTCTGACAGAAGGATGGAGCTGCATTCACTAGCTGCACTACAGGTGCTTAAGATTAACTATTTAAAGGCCATTCACTCATTTCAACCATATCAAGTTGTACAATTTCCACAATTCTACATTTTCATCCAGCTTTTATCCAAAGAGACGAACATTCACATAGCGATGGAAGAGCTATCAGGAGCAAGCTGGGGTTCAGTATCTGGCCCAAGGACACGTCGACACATGGGCCCAGGGATCGAACCACCAACCCTCCGATCGGTGGACAACTGCCCAACCTCCTGAGCTACAGCCGCCAAGAGACCAAAAACAACTGTCATTTTGTTAAAAGCCAAATCTTTGCCCCTCTGCACCTAAATAATGAACACACAGCCAGGTCCAAACATCTGAGACCACATGGGAAAATATTTGAATGTAAACCGGGAATGAATCAGAAAGCCTGAGGTCAAAGTGTTGCTGTAAGAAAAGAGAGGCTTTCTCACTGTTAGATCATAGAGAGACGAAGTGTTTCCAAGTGTGTGCGTGTAAAATTATCCTCCTTTATGCTCATGATTCTTTATGTTCACCATCCTGTGACTTATCCTATAAGTTTATGACCGGATGATCACCTCGTGCTGCTTGTGTAAGAGGTCAGGCCGTTGACCTCATGATCATGCTCCTGATACGTTGTGTTTAACAGTTAAGCAATTGTCTTATAGCGACACTGTGGCAACAGAAGATGTGAATGATGGAGACGGATCCTGTTCTTCCATTAAGCTCATCTGACCTGTCGCCTATTTCTCTTCATGATAAGTTACAGTCTCTCTCTCTCTCCCATGAAATCCGGTGTTTGTCAGTGAGAATGCAAGCCTTTGCTTCTCGAGCTTTATAAAAGCCTCCTGTGTGTTCTGTATCTTTGAACACTTGCACTGCAGACTCTATGTGTAACTTGTTCCCTTGCAAGAATTAACAACCTACTCTTGTGATCTTCAGACTGTGTTCCTGAGTTTGTTCTTTCATTTTCCTAACAGTGTGTATGTGAGTGTGTATTTGTGTGTTGTACGTATACACAGTGTGCCAGCATCAAGAGAAGACATGGAGATAATACAGTGAGATTTATTCATCATGTATGAAAAGAAACAGGATTTTAGTTTCCTCTGGTTTTACTGAAGCTGAAATTGTGTGGCTTTGGTTTGAGTTTGAATTTTATTTGTAAAGACAAACAAACCCTCTGGTAACCCAACTCAAGCAATCAGGTATTTAGGGGACTGTCAGGTCTGTATCTGCAGGACGTGGTGACTGACAAACAACTGACCCAGAGCTGTGGGATTCCACACATCTCTCTGCCCATGTTCTGGAGGCTGACAGTCACTGATGGTCCGGACCCTGCTGGCCTGCACTCAGCTCCTGAGAACACTCTTATTGTTTCTCACATTTAGTTGGATACAAATGCTGCTGGCTGTGTGACTCTCGTGCCTTCTCAATAAAAAAACATCGGATGTTGGTATTGGTGGTGGTCTTTCATTTTGGGTTGCAATCATGCTTCTTACAAGACTCCTGGTTCCCCTCACACCCCCGATACTGCTGCTGCTGCTGCTCCTGATACACGCTTCAATAATCAGCATGAGGGAGGATTCTTTGAAGCAGTCGCTGCTGAAGCTGCTCTTTGACATGTCATGTGGTAAGTCATACACTCCAAGGCAAAACCATGCATTCACTCTTTATGGTTTGATGTGCTACTGCACCATACAAACTAATGTGGGCGTCACAGACTCTGGTCTCCATTTTATTTCCATACATTTTACTTATAATGCATAATGGCAAAGAATTCATTTGCACAATTCCCAAAGAATGTAGTTTTAGTGTTACTTCTTCTATCTGAACACACCTTGTCTTTCCCTCTCTCTCTCTTTGCAGAGTCAGTGAAATGACTTCCAACATCAATAGAAGTTGAAGGGTGTGTGTGAGTGATGCGTCTTCAAAGAACTGGAGGTCAGCAAACACAGGATTTCATGCTGCTGTTAATCTGCTCTTAGTGTCATTACATGAAGCGCTGCTGCTCACTTGCACCCAAAACAAGTGTTCTTCCACTGCTTACATACTGTGACTCCTTTTTATAAGCAAACCAATTTCACAGTGCTGAAGTCGCTCCCTCTTCTGGAACTAACTCCTCCACAGCGGAGCCAGCAGCAGCGCTACCTTGTCTTTCAGCTGCACGCAGTCAGAACAGAAATCATTCAATGAAACATCGAACTGACAAAGCTCTTCTGTCCATGCCACAACATTTCCTTTATGTGCAGAAAAGTCAGAAGTAGACAAATGAAAGATCACAGAGTGTTTTAACAGCTCCAGCACAGCAGGCTTCCTCTCGGCTGCATGTTAGTGAAAACAGTGCTGTGCCTCCGTGTTGGCCAGTGTTCGCCTCACACGATATTCACAGCTAAAGTAGACGACTCCTGGACAGAGCGTCACATGTCAGGGAGCAGCTGTCAGTGGATGACTGACCACAGACCATCTCTGACCTGTGGCACGAGTTACCTTATCTCCTGGACTCAGTCGGTTTTCTAACTGTTGTTGAATATAAGCTTGCCTTAACTTAACTTAATGGATACGACTTATTAAAATCTTTCAGTAAGTCACCAGGATTTTACGATGTCTGACCTTGGGCCTTTTTCTAAGCACTAGCAAGTATTTGCACAAACTCCATATGTGTTGGTTTGTTTAAAGGAGCAATGCATGTTATGGCAGGTCTTTTCTTCCTGAAGCTGTTACACTGTACAACCAGCATTGCTCACAATAGAATAGACTATACACCACCATCTGTGCAATACTCTCTTTTTTATGCCTGTATATTTTTATTTATTCCAGATTCCATTTGCTGTGCAATATCTCATTTTGTTATGGTCAAGTTTTTCATATTCATACTGACAACTCTGCAAACCCCCTCTGCTGTGATATGATAAGAAGCTAATAAATGGACTTTGAGGTGACTGATGTGTTGATATCTGTAATTCAGATGCTTAATCGTTTTACAATCTGATCAGCCAGTGTAAAATTCTTGCATGTGTAAAATCACCCAGGTGACTGAGAGGCGGATCCTCCTGTCGGTCCCTGCAGATATAAAGAAGCCTGGTTCAACTCAAAGTTAATAAATGACTCAGTTAATGCCAAGCAACAAATGTGAGTCAATGTTCAATTTTAGATGTCTATTCTTCTCTGTTTCATCCTCGCAAACTGGACAATGACATAAATCAGACAGAAGAACACAAACTTCCAGACTGGCCGACACGTCTTCTTTGCATGAACACGTCTGTGCATCAGGCTTTCTGTTTCTTTGCTTTCCTTCCATTTTGGCAGTATTAACAAACTATCTCTGTAAGTGGGACCAAGGTCCACATCAAATATATTCTGCAGAATCTCAAACTGATTTGATCCTAAAATTAAGCATTTTGAATATATGTTTAAAAACCATATTGAAAAAGCATGATGAAGGTCGGGGTGCCTCTTCAAAGGGGAACAGACTGAAACATATTTTCTAACTTACACAATATAGTAGTAAGTTGTTTTAAAGAGATGCAACACAAACAGCTGGTGACTTGTCCTCGTAGCACAGATGATGCAGGGTGACATTATCAAAGGTTGTCTGTTCATGTCTTAACGCCCACACCTCACATGTTTTTCTCTGTATAGGCAAAGCCAGATGAACTACAGTTGTGAAAGCACTCTTAGTTAGGTTTTTTAAAACTGCAATATACTTCTTCCTTAAAGAGACAAGTTATTCCACTGAACCAAATGTTTGAATCTTCATGATATTTCTTCTAGCTGAGCTAAGATTTCCTCTCTGTTGCCAGGACAACACTGTTCCACCAGATGTGTCAGTGTGTGCAATCAGCACCAGAGTGGTGTGTCTTCACATGAGGGCTGGTGCTGGAACCAGCGGGACTCAGTAGAACCTGCATCATGACACGGGGTGTGGATGGGGGCTTGCTGCTGAAGGCACAGGGCAGGATGTGAGGGCCGTGAATGTATTGTCAAGTTGAGAGTCCAGGCATGTTGTCAGGTGCCTGGCTCATTGTCAAGCACTGGGTTTGTGTTTTTTTTCTAAGCTGCTGGGGCAGCCTTTGTTGTCTGGAGATGTGTTTGCTGGTAATGATGTGGAAGCTACACCACTGTGAAATGATGGCAGCCTGCTCTCTTTCAGATAAGTAAATGTCGGGGGAATCCACCAAATCATATTACATTAGTGAAGAGCAGAAAGCAGAGCGAGTCACAGAGGGAAGCAGAGGGAGGAGGGGGGACACCGAGGCTGCTGGCTCAACTCCACCTGATGAAACTGCACACATCCAGTGAATACTAACACACACCATCACTGTAAATATGCACTCCAGAACACTGTCTTCACACACACACACACACACACACCCTTTCAAAAAGCAATAAACACAGTGTTGCATAAGACTGTGTTTATTGCATTCACTGCAGTGATGAGCTGTGGCGAAGTAACAACTGCCTACAAGTCAAACACACTACATTAAGCCCTGTACATCATTGTGATGGAGTTACATGTTATTGGGAGTAAAAATTTGCTGTGAGTGGTAAGAGAATTAGTGTTGGATTAGATTAGTATTAGATCAGTATATAAGAGCCCGGATAGCTCAGTCGGTAGAGCATCAGACTTTTAATCTGAGGGTCCAGGGTTCAAGTCCCTGTTCGGGCGCAAGTGTTTTTGTGAGTGTTTCCCCACTGTGGGACGAATAAAGGCTTATCTTATCTTATCTTAGGCATATCTGCTACTGATATGTTAAACATGCTGCTGACAGTCATCTGTCTCCAGACAAACAAATCATATTTACCTGAGTGCACTGCTTCTGCACTGTCTCATTTATTGCACTTCATAAAAGGTTTATTGAGCAACTTCCTTTCCACCTGTTGAATATGAAAGCACGTATCAAATTTGTTTTATTTGTATTATTTATTTTGCATTATTACAGAACTGGACTGAATAAAAATGTGATTTGTTTCTCAATATAAGACGGATAATGCCGTCCAAATATATATGGACGGCATTTTCTATCATTATCTATCATGGATTTAAAGGTGGGGTTGCTAAATGGACAAAAGCAGTCTAATAATGTCCTGTCAAATTTCTACATTATATTTACAACTAGGATAGAGACAAGTCAACGTACAATATTGCTGAGCACACAATGTCATAGCTATTTGTGGAATTTGTACTCATGTTAAATAAAAAAGTATATATGTCATATGTCATAGATGAACTATTGAACAGCAGTTGACCTGTATATACTACGGTGAAACAGGCCGATATGCAAACATTGATGTAACCACCTGAAACAGTGGTGGAGACATGTCCACGTGGGGGCCTCCATCAGTGGTGTGAGAAGTACTGTACAGTGGTTACAGTACCAATAGCACACTGCAAAAGTACTCAGCTACATGCACTGAAAATACTGACAAAATTAAAGTATTAACAATGTACTTAAAGTTGTCAAAATCCTTAACTTTGATGTACTACATTTTATATTTACTCACTTACTCACAGAGAATTATCACCAATTCTGCAGTTCCCCTCAACTCTACTACTGCTTTTCAGCTTTTTTTAGCTCCTTGTTTTGGTTTTTCTGCCCACGGTTCAACTGCTTTGGTTCAGTGCTCTCATCGAACTGTGACAGTGTTTCCAGAGAAAAAGCCTTGACAAGCCGACTCACAGATCGGTAGATCAGCCCAAAATGGCTCTCAAGTAAATGTACTGTTACTTTGTACAAACCAGTACTCAAGTAGAAGTAAAAGTAGTCAGCAAAATAACTGTTTGAGTTAGAGTCCAAAGTATGCACTGAAAAAGCTGTTCTCTGCTGACCGGGGGAAGAAAAAAAAGGATGGCAAAGGATGCTTCATCTTCGACTTCTTGCTGATACTTAAGTCATGATTCTGTTAATCAGAAGAGGGGACAGAGTCAAGAGGGGCATGGCTGTGGTTGGTGCCAACAGACCTGGGATCAGCAGACAACCAGCCTCTCAATAAAACAAGCTCACTACCTGCATTTGGCCTGATGGGTGGATGCTGGACGTGTAATGAAGACAATCTTTGTCTAATGAAGCTCTAGTGAAAGTTCAGCCAGGAAGACGTCTATGCTTCTAATAGAGGTGGGCGGATCCATCCAAATATCGATAGTATCGATACCAAGTTGGTATCGCTATCGGATTGATACTAGCGTGTTGAGATAGATACTTTAATGTCAGTTTGGCTCTTGTATGTGCTTGTGCGGTCTCGTCAAAGAGGCGACAGACAGGTCGCTGGACTTGCTGCTTCTTCTGTCTCACTCTCAGCGCGGAGCAGGCGCACTTTGCTCCTCCTCCCCCTCTTGTGCTCTGATGTTGTAAAGTCACGTAACTCAGTGACGGCAGGCAAACAAGCAAGCAGGCAAGCTCAGCAAGGCCCGCTCACTCATCTTTCTTTCCCTCTCTCTCTCTCTCTCTCACACACACACACACACACACACACACACTGAAGCAATTTTTTTTAATAACATTTGATGTGTGATAATTTTGTACACTTTTTTAATTAAGAAAAATCCAGAAAAGAAGTGAACTGAAGGAGGAACTTTTATTTTATTTTTGTATTGTAGTTTCTCAACACTCTACCTCTAAAAAGATTTTAATTTGCTCTCATATAATACATTTTTTCGCTTTGTTTTTTTAAGAAAAAAATGCACACATAACAATGTTTGGGGAATTTTTTTTTACTTACTGCTCTATTGCTTCTGTTTTTGATGATAAAGTATTTTGTAGTCACCTTTAAACTTTGCCCAAATTCTGTCCTTGGTTTTAACAAAATAATCCCAAGGAAAAAACACAAAAACACCTAAGGGTCAGTGTGATGATACAGCAACCTTAAATATTAAAAGTATCGGTATTGGTATTAGTATCGGCGATACTGGCCCTGTATTTACTTGGTATCGGATCGATACCAAATCTTGCAGTATTGCACACCTCTAGCTTCTAACCCACAATCTATTTCTCCTCTTCCTACTGCGCATGCTCATGCTCATTTTCCACTGCAAGTGTTCAGGGCGGTCACTCGCAATCAGCTGACTCTCCAGCTGTTCTCTCCCATCCAATAGCACGGTGACACTCCCTCATTGCTGACCAATCATTCTTATGCTCTCCTTTTAAATTACGTTTGCTCTCTGCCCTAGTGCTTGCTCACCGATGATCCGCGCACCCCTCCACCTCCCCATCACCACCTCGCCTTGGCAGTGTCGTCATCCTCTCCTCACTCTCCCATGGAATCAGATCCCGGTCTGGGTCCAGGAGGCAGTCACCCTTTCCTCATCTAAGAGTCCGTGCATCACTGGAGCTGCAGAGTCCAGAGCCTTCGTTCAGTTCCGTTGTTATCACTATCGTCATGTATGGATTGTAGTATTGCATGTCCTCCCTTCCCTCCGTCTGTCTCTCTGTCTCTGTCTCAACCCAACCAGTCGTGACAGATGACTGTCCATCACTGAGCCTGGTTCTGTCCCAGGTTTCTGCCTGTTAAAAGGAAGTTTTTCCTCGCCACCATCGCCAAGTGCTGCTCATGATGAGAACTGTTGGGCCTCTATCAGTCTTTTTAAAGAGTATAGTCTAGACCCGCTCTGTTTGTTAAGTGCTTGAGATGACTTTCATTGTGGTTTGACGCTATTTCAAATAAGATTGAATTGAAATTGTATCTTCCATCCGGCTTCTCAGCCTCCATTTGCCACCACCACCACCAGTGCAGGACTCGGGGGGGGGGTTCTCTTGTGCTGGCTCAGAATGTATTTCTTCAATCATGTCGTCTCCCCCCAGAGCCCAAAACGCCAAAGACTCTCTGTCAATGTTTGTCTTCATAAATGATCTTTTCTCTCAAACTCGTCTCTCCTGGTTGAACTGGAGGAAACAGTCAGTCAGAGGAGCTGTCTGGACCACATCCTTCAGTAAGTAGAGCCGTATTGGTATTTTTACTCTGGTAGCAGGGGGACCAGAGGTTGTAATGAAAGCCAGAGCAAACATTTCACGACTCTTCAGATGTGTGACAAAAGAAAGGAAAACAGTGTCTCAGTAAGGTGTAGTTCTGCTCTGAACCCTGAAAACAGCTTCAGAGCTCCTGGAGGAATGAGCAGCTTCCTCCAAAACATATTCTCCCATTTGGTATTTTGATGATGATAGTGGAGAGCTGTAGTTTGTGGGCGACATTTAGCAGAATGGTTGCCAAACAGCACACAGATGCAACAACACAGAGACACAAGGAAAAGCATGCTAAAGGATTGGGGGGATAATTAAAATGTGTTGTCACTTGCCAGTAATATAATTTCTGTTACAGTGTAGAATAACCAAGCTACAGTGTAACAGTGCTAGAGAACGGTGAGCATATGTGGCTACAAATAAACACACGTAAGATAGTTAAAGTTATATTGTTAACTCATCATCGATCAGCGGTGCAGTTTGTCTGTTCTGGACAGAGACAAAAAGCTGCTGAGTTAGGGAGCAGAAACAAAGGGAACTTCTACAATGAAGCAACAGGACAGAGCAGGTTCCCTGGATGCTCAAACATAAATTCCTGTACAGACTCGCTTTGTTTCCTTCGTTGCCATCTTTGCCAACTTTGTGTACTTCTAACAATTCTTGTCTTGGCTGCTGATAAACGATTTGGTCTTCAGCTGGCAGTCGCCATCTTTGGCTCTGCATCTCATATACAGCGGCACATCAAACCACAGTGTGTTGACGAGACCCTCAGGTGTATTTGGATTCAGTGTCTGGGTCCATTAATGCTTGGCTTTGGGATGTTTTGCTGTATCCTTCTCTCCAGTAACAACTTTGCTGCTAATGATAAACTTTTTCAACAGGATCAGCTGATCAGTGGATTATTGATGAACCAATTAAGACCCACACAGGCCAACAACAGCTGGGACCATCAGTTCTCACAGTGGCATTAAACTGTCAGAGACCCTGGCTCAGCTCCGTTTTGCTCATCAAAGGCACACGAGGCCAGACAACAGCAAATGGACCACATAACCTGTTCAATTGTCCCAGCTCCATTTCTTGACTTTTCCAGCTCTTTCATTTTCCTCAAAATAATTTAAGCATGCATTCCACCGCCACTCATCCACACACACACCAACCCAGCAAATCAAAGTTCACAACAAAATCATTTTGAAACAGCTTCTTTGCAGCAGTGATACTGGTGTAATGCGGTTACATTGCAGTTTATTGAGGACTTTACAGCAGCTTTGAGTGTGATCACAATCAAGAAGTGGAACTCTCTCTTTCATAACAATAAGTGTTACATAACACATTTGTTCAAATATTCACAATTGATTTCATCATGCAGTACACCTTTGAAATATTTCTTTACTTACGGAGTTTTTCTCCATTAATTTGTTACTCGTCTGTGTTAGACTGCCAGACTTCCAAATCTGCTTATGGTTTGTAATTTGTGTTGGGTGTATAGTTTGTTTCCATTTGTGTTCAAAGTGACAAAGTTCTAAAAGTCTAAACACCCTGGTTGAATCCTAGAAGTTGAAAAGGGGTTTGGCAGTAGAGTTGGTAAAAATTGTCCTGGTGGTGGAGCTAGAGGAAGCACCATATGACATCACAACACTCACCTTCAACCTATAGTAAAAACATGCCTCTCCTCTCTCTCCTATATGACAGAGGGGATGAGAGGGGGCGCCGTACCTCTTCTTAGCAAAATGCATCCCGCATGTTAACCTGCAAGCCCAACTTCAGGATCCAAATGAGAAGTGAAAACATGTAGTCATGGATGCACAAGAGGATCATAGAGACACACTGCTGCCTGGAGCATTCCTATAATGTCTCTATTATTAGTAGTAGTGCAGTGACAATCCTGAGTAATACCTGTACTGCAATCTTTGTCCCAAAGAGTAAGTGTATTTCCCAAAATGTTGAACTATCCCTTTAAATGTTGAAGCAACAACAGTAAAACTACTAGCAGAAAACTAGATGATGCAACCAGCTGAACATTAATAAATGGATGGAGAGAAACAAGAATAGGGGAGATGAAAAAACAAAGAAGAGATCAGTTAGAGAGATAATAGGAAGAATCTGCATGGATGGGAATGTCTTATAGGTGGGAAATCAGAGCAGAAGAGAAGAGGAGAGAGGAAAAATGCACAAGAGGGAAGATGGGAGAGAAGGAGAGGAGGGCACAAGAGAGAGAATAAGAGATAGATTCACAGGTCATCTGAGGCGGATCTCTCTCTCAGGGGGTTAACATTGAATGGAAGCTCGCTCGCTCGCTCTGTCTCTCTCTCTCTCTCTCTCGGATAGAAACACACATCCACAGAGGCCAATGCAAAGGCAGATTAAGGTTATATAATGTGAAGAAGAGAAGATTGAGTGCTCCCAGAACAGCATGTTTGCTCCTTACTTTAGTGCTACAGCATATGACCTGAAGAAAACACTGATCTGAGCACAGCGGATTCTCCAGAGCAACACAAGCAGTTGTATCAATTATAAATGTTTGCTGACAGCCTCACAGGTATTAATAGAAAGATGCTCAATTTCTTGTGATGCTTAATATAGAATAGCGTTGGTTCTTTGGTAGTGAGGGCAGAGGGAAGGACTGATGGACTTGGAGGCACTTTGCTGCTGCTGCAGAATCCTCATTAAAGTCTTAAAGTTGCAAGTCCAAGGATGTCAAGGAGGGTAAACCCAGCTGAGAGTAAACTCAGTTTTACTTCCCTTTTCCATGTGCGAATGGAATTTATTCATGTTTTCAGACTGACTTGCAGTTAGAAGGAATCTCCCACCCGCCACAGAGAACCCAGCGGACTAACCTTCCTGATCATTGACCTCTGGGTCAATACACCTGCTTTTACAGGTCGTAGATTTCACTGCCTGAGCACAGACTCTTTTAAGGGCCAGTATCCCTGGTCCAAGGTTTGCAGCAAGCACATAGGGCTTTTCCACCAAAGAAGCACCAGGTGCTAGTTCGGTGCTTAGTGTGTTCAAATCTCATGCCTCCTAAGATCCGGTTTGCTTTTCCACCAGCCAGGAGCCAAGTCGGAGCCGTGCCATTGCGTCACTGTAAAACGTCAGTATGTTGTTTACCCAACAAGCTAGCTATGGCTACTTAGCTTCGACTATGTATGTATCGATTACATAGCACTTAAACAAACACAATAAGTAGATGATAATATCTATGTTAATCTTTATAGATGGTCTTAAGGCTGATTGCCAGGCAGAGGTCACCTGTTGCCTGGGTACATCCGTGATCTCGCTACTGGTGAGACACTGGATTTCAGCACAGTTTAGCGCAACAGTTTGTGCAGAACTTCCGTGTGTCCCGGGACTCAGTCCACTACATCTGTGATCGAACCATGGACGTCCTGGCAAAAATGGACACAAATTACCGCTTGTGTGTCCGAGTCCGAAAGTTGGTCACTATTTGGAAACTGGCTACGGGCACTCATGATAACCCGCCCCCAGCCCCTGACGTAGTCTGTGCTCAGCTCTGGCCCAGCAAGGAGTTGGTGCTTGCTAAGCACCGGTTTTTAGCACCTGGAGCCGGTGCTTACGTGGTGGAAACACGAAGAACTGGTGTTAAGTCAGACACTGGCTCCGAACTAGCACTAGCACCAGCGCAGTGGAAAAGCCCATGAGTGACCAAAAATCAAAGAGCCATGAAGCTCAGCATCAGCATCAGCATGTGCATGTTGGGTCTGGCTAACATGCTCATGGTGGATCCTCCAGCAGCAACTTCTGCATTCAGACTGTTGTGAGAAGCCTGTCAGTCACTGTGCTTGACTTTAAAAATAAAACCAAGAGCAATATAATCAAATTGGATTTCTCACTAAGCGCAGGTAGTCACTTTGTGAAGTAATTTTATCATACAAATTTTTATCAACAACATTTGTTTACATGATTTAAAAAAATAACTTTCCTTCAGCATAAGAAACAATTAAGCATGGAATCTCTAGATGATTACAGTATATTTGTGTATTATGAAGGTGCCAGGAAATGCATTCTTTGATACACAAAAATGTAATTTTCTCACACATATTAACCTCTAGATTTATTAATTGTTTTACATTACACAGCCAGGATACAAAAGAAGAGCAACATTTCCAGTGGTGGAAATAACCAAGTACATTTATTCAATTGAAATACAGTTGCCTAAGAACATAACCTGAGCACAATTATGAGACAGATGGAAAATTAGGCGAAGATAAGAGCTGCTGTAGGCTTGTGAAAAATAATTATTTACTGAAATGATCTGTTTGTAATGAGGAAACTAAACCCCTGACACACAGGTAAAATTGTTGGCAAATGCAACTTTATGACCCTTGGCTCACACAAAATCTGTTTTAAGTAAATATTTGATATTTTTACAATAATAAATCACATCAAGAGCAAGAAAAATTTCTAGAATCACTAAAATCACTCCATGCATGACGATACATAATCCTGTGTTTGGCCTGATAAACTGCCTCCAGCTTTGACTACGTTTTTTCTGTTAGATGTTTGTCAAACCCCAAGGTGAAATTCCAAAAGAGATGTCACTTAGTGAGTAATAAATTGAGTAAATCTCAATTACTCAATTCTTGACAAAGCTCCTCCCAGGCCTGGGAACACAGTTCTGTTTTTGCCAAGTGAAGGAGGCTCCCCCTTGACTGGCTAATTTACTCTGATTGTGTAAAATCAGTGGAGTTCTCACAGTCATTTAAAACTGCAATTAAGCTGTTTCTGACCAACAGGGAACAAAAAGACTCCAAAGTCACAGCAATGACTTTAGTACTACAATAGTATCTATCTAAAACTGAGGCTCCCAGCTGGAGACTCGCTGCCTGGATCCATTTTTCAGCCACTATCCAGCCAGCTCAAGCCTCATCTTTCTCCTGTTGCCTGTAAATTCCACAGTAAACATGTCCATTCAAGGAAGAATCTGAAAGGCTTCCTTTGGTTGCACTTTTAAAACAGTCCCTAATTTAAGCTCTCTCTATTTTGTACCCACCTCTCTCAGTTTAAAGGAGTGCTCCAGCAATTTTGTATCTCACTTCCATAAAGTTGGGGAACTCAAACGAGGCACCAAGACAAGAAGAATCCCTTCCATAACACAACCTGATGGCAACTCTTCATTAGACCTTGCAGACCTTACAACTACACTACTCAAGATGAAATAACCCTGATGACATCACAGGATCTAGATTTGGTCTCCACATTGGTAAGGACACAACCATCATAAAATTAATTTATTTAACCACGCAATAGCCTCAGAAAATGCTTTTAGAAAAAAAAAATTAAAAGTGCTTTTTGATTATTTTATTTATGTTTTATTACATTTTATTTCATGTTACTCTGCGTGCTCTATATTGTGCTTAGTTTTTAAGGCTTCTAGTTCATTTTATTATTTTTGTGTTTTAAATGTGTTCTGTTTTTATTGAAGAGTACACTAATATTGTGTTTTTGAAAAGCTCTATATAAATGATGTTTCTTCTTCTTCTTCTTCTTCTTGTTCATATTATTATTATTATTATTATAATTATTACGTCCATGCAGTGTTTCTCTCTGGCAGGGAAGTGCTTGCAGGGCACTGGGGAGCCCTGAAATGAAGCGCTTGTGCATTGACAGAGATGGACACATGCCCAGAGGCTACTGTTTCAAAATCAAAGAATACGTTTATTAATCAGAGCACCCATAAGAATGCAGCCTCGCAGTGCCCTAAATATTTTATGAATTTAAGAATGAATCAAAACCAGCAGGGCAGGGCACATAGAAAGAGCTGTTTGTGGCTTTCGTCAGTGCTGTCCACGGTCCTGAAACAACAGCAGCGCGGCCCCTCTGAGCCTCAGGGACGGCACAATGGAATGATCTAATATGACTTTACTCAAGAGATAACGTGAACAAGTTTGCTCAAATATTGATAGGGACAGTTCCCTCCTCCAAAACACTGGTAGGGCCCGAGCAGCGACCTCCAGGGACAAAAAGTGAAGTCTGTGTTCAGGTGTTTGTGGGTGTGAGCTGCTCATTGGTTGGAGATTGACTGTGTTTGTCTCCAGGGCCCAGGACGGGCTTCTCCTGGGGGAGAAGTGGAGGTTAATTAAACTTAATGCTATGGCATGTACCAAAGTCAAAATGTAATAGAGAAGTGTTCTAATTTAGGCTGATAATACTTGTCAACAATGGAAAGTGAAGGTCCACCATGTTAGAAATAACATTAACCCACATGTTACAATATGCTACGGATCTGAAGTTGGTCACTGAGTCAAACCCAGTCTCGTTATTTTTACCTGTATTATTGCTGAAACTGTCATGTTAAGTTACACCCCAGAAACGGACTGATTGTGATCGGCTGTAGGCTGAAATATTTACATATAACATTCTGCATTTCAAAAGGAATGAAGAAAAGTAGCGTGAGTGAGATGACGGCAGGAGTCACCCACAATGTGCCTCACAAACCGAGGCTGCTCACAAACCTGTGGCTGATGTTCCAGAGACCACAGCCATGTTTGATGTCACTTCTGTCCATATGCAAACCTACAGCCTTGTGACGTTACCATTATTAAGTTGGTTGCCTCTGTTGCGGATCAATGGAAAGTCAGTGGGTTTGGACAAGCTTGTTGGGGCAATGCTAAACGAAAGATGTCTATGTCATTAATGTGCTGTCATTACGTAATGAGTGGTCCATGGCTCCTGCAGCTCACATTGGGTGATAACAACCAGCATGGCCGCAGGAGCAACTCACAACTGGGTCACACATTAGACGTCATCTGGTTCACATCAGCCTGTTTCAGGTACAGTTTCAGCAGAGGATCTGCAGTGGCATGGTGTGTGGAGCTGTGCTGGCCTCTGCAAAATTATGTTGACAAATCTCAAGAATGTCAGTTCGAATGGAATAATTATACCCGAGGTCGTTTTTACTGGCCAATTTGCAGTTTGTCAGAGAGGTGGGGATTTCTGTAGCAGTACTAACACAGCAGATTTGGGAAGGACAAAATTAGAGACATGCCCCTGTAACAATTACATTAGCCCAACTTCAGCTGTAAAGCTAATCCTATTCTGAAATGGACAAGGCAGTCAACAAACTGCCAGTTTGATTATTTGGCAGAATATGAGTGCTGTGCCTTAAAGCTTGGACATTGGAATGCAACTGGGATTTTGATGTTCCATTTCATTATGCTTCAGTATTGAATATCTGACTGGAAATGTGCTTGTGTAAATGTAAATTTGAATAATACAAAACATAAATCAAAAACATAATCAACTGTTCCAGACACAGTTTAAATAAGTAAAAATTTAAATATGGGTAATGAAAAGTGTGTTTCATTTGAAACAGTGAGCAAAATGTGGACCTAGCGTACTATTCAATTGTATATATACTGGGCATTTTATTTGTGAATAATTGTTAAAATATTTAACCCTTTAAGAAAGAAAAAAAGAATGAAATCTGTAAACAGTATTTACAGTTTCCTGTGAAGGCAGAGGGTTGGATTGGGATGAATGCCAGATGCACAACAGTTGACTTGCTGTCAGGAGGAGAAAGCTTTGTATATTTTGCATGCAGAGAGCTAAAAGTTTGCTACTTAATAGAAACCAGAGGTACATTATGGAAGGCTGAGTAAATGGGGGCCATTCTGTAGATACTAGGTGGTTACAAAAATATAAAGTCTTACTCAGACCAGTACAATGGTCTACCATCCATCCATCCATTCATCCAAAGGAAGCCGCCCAGGAGCATCGGAATCAGATGCCCGGACCACCTCATCCTGTCTCTGAGGCTGAGCCCAGACACCCTTGGTCGCTTGTCTTTGCAACCTCATTCTCTCAGCCACTGCTCAGAGAGAATGATCTCTGAGTGAGCCACTGGTAAATTGAAAGTGTTGCCTTCCAGCTCACCTCTCTCTTCACCACAGCGGTCCAGTGCAATGCCAGCATTACTGCTGATGCTCGACTGTGAAACTCACATGACAACAAGACACCATCATACTTCATTTCCTTTGCTTGGGACAGCAGCTCATTCTCCACCTGGACACAGCCATCCACAGACAGACAGTGGCTTTGATCCCAGCTGCTTCACACAGCTGCAAACTGCCCTGTGTAGGTCTGTGGGTTTCAATCTGACACTGTCCTCGCACTGATGGTGCCTTGTGATCCTGCCCATGAATATCACAAACAGGACAGAAGACAAGGGACAACTGTGACTCACCAGAAGATACAGCCTCCTGGCCTCCTGGTACCTATCTGCTGCTTCAGTGGACCCTCTGACCAACAAAGCCTGAAAGGCCTCCAGGTTTCCTTCACCGCTACTGTCCACCAGCGGGTTTTTAGGTTACCACCCAAACAGATACCGATGACATTCTGACCACAGCTCCTACCAGCAGGCTCCACAATGGAGACTTTGGACGGGGGCCACTCGGATTCCACACCCTGAACTTCCCCTGGGATGTATACAATGGATAAAAGTAGCTGAACTATGGAGCCCTGGATGGAACCCTTTCACAGGATCTCTCTCTCTCTACATATATATATATACACACACACGCATACACACACACATATATATATACATATGTTTATATATAAACTGTCTTTGCTGTCATGAACAACTAACAACATCTGGTTAAGGTCTGTCTTCTAAGGTGCACAGTGTATTTTAGCTCTTATCACCTACACAGCAAAATATAAAAGGCTGGTCAATGTCATTGTAATGACAAAGGCAGTCAGCCATCAGATATTTCAAACCCTGTTAACCTAAACAGAAGCATGCAGCATGTCATGTGTGTTCCACCCTGCATGCTGGCTGTGCGCTCCCTCACAGGGAGTGAGAGAGCAGGTGAGGCAGCAGAGAAATCAGACAGTGTAGCTGCTCCTGTCAGAGGTGGAGGGAGAGGCTCAGCTGATCTCTCTGTCAGTCAGACACAAAGCTCTCACAAGCAGATGATCTGGACACAAAAGAGGGAAGCGACTGTTCATGCAGCATATCTAATCTAACATTTCTCATTAGAACATCTAAAGAGCTGTGTCTGATTTCACCTGGAGGGAGTTCACATTTATATTGGCTAAAGTTTAATTTCAGAGTTTGTGGGGGTTTTACAGTTGAGAAACAAGCAGCAGGACAGGTGGAGCAAGAACCATGCAACAAATCAGTACACATTACATCCGACAGGGCCACATCAACCTGGCCCAAAACATTCATGTCCTCAACTATGACATATGAATGAGCCACAGATATTTGGGTGAAAGCCTCTGTAGCACACACCTACAAACAATGGATGGGACAGAGTGATGCATCTGACTGACAAGTTTGGTGAGACAGTGACGAGTGAGGCAGACCCTTCAAAACAACTCATTCAGAAAAGCAATGAATGAATGAAACCATAGCAGATGCGTGGTTTCATTCATCCATCATTCTCTGCTGCTGGATGTTGGAATCAGACAGCATGTGATGTGTTGTTGTTGTCTTCAGACAGGACACATGCAGTGAAGCCCGGCTCACCTCTGGATGCTCATGGATCTACATCTGGATGCAGATGAATAAAAACCTGAGCTCCATGCTCCTCTGCCTCTCTTTGTTGTTTACACACACACACACACACACATCAGCAGCCACTAAAGCGTGCAGAACAGCAGCTTTCATCCTCTTACCCGCATTCCGGAGTTTGCGGTTCCTGAGCACGGACACGATGACCAGCAGGTTTCCCAGCACATCCACCACGGTGGTGAAGATCAGGACGCTGGCCAGCGCTGTGACCGCCCACGCAGGACGCGCGTGGCTCGGCTCTGGCCCGTGCTCCGTCCTGTTCTCCACCTCGTCCTCCGGCACGTCCATAGCCCCTCTGTCGGTCCCCTCCTTCACACCCCGTGCTCGGTGTGACTGATGGCTGGCATGCTGCTTCGCCGTGATGTCAGCTGTGTCCCTCAGTGTCGGCGGCGGCGGCTTCCCTCTGCCCCGTCACTGCGCACAGCCGCGGAACCTGCGCCAGATCCGCAGCCCGCCGCCGGTCCACCTGGAGCGGTCCGCGGCCCGCAGAGACCCATACACAGCCCAGATGCGCAGATCCACCTCCTCCTTCTACACTCCTATCCCCCCTGCTCTGTCACTCCAGACTTCATGCTCCTCATCGCCCCTCTCCCCTGCCCCCCCTCCTGGTCCCTGATGTCTGTGGGACTGGAGGGAACTCTCCCCCTGCTCCGGCATGCTGCACTCCACTGTACGCTAGATGGCTTCTGTTCACTGTGCTCGTATGACAGGCCCACCCCTCATCCAGCGGTTCACTCAGAATCAGACTGTATGTGACTTCATCTGTCTTTGATAAACACAGGAGCCAGAGATAGTCCTTCCTCTATCCACCCAGCGCAGTGGATCTGGGCATCGTCTTGTTTGCCTCATAGCAATAAAACAGCTGTCTCAAGTGTCTGATGTTTTCTGTGCAATATTCATTTTATGTCATCACATTTCACTGGGCAATATTTCATTTCATCCTGTCTTGAATTCCTGTCTGTGTCTATCTTGTATAACCTGTGAATACTGTTCATACTTTTATAGTTCCTCTAGTCAATTTTCATTTTGTCTGCTCTGTCTTCTTTGCTGCTGGAAATGTCCTTGTTGTGGGAAGAATAAAGGAATATCTTATTTGTCTCTTCATAAATGGTGGCTGTTGTACATTTTGAATTCAGTGCCCAATCAAAACGTACTGTACTCTGACCGTGCTGACCGTGTGTGGGAATTCAGCATCTCTTCATTTCCTTCTGCAAACTGTTCAACGGGTGTGCATTGGATGGCATTTCAATTACAGTTCTTCTCAGTGGCTTTGGTGCATTTCTCTGATCAGAATTAAAGTTCTCTTAACTGTTGGTTCAACCTCCACAACATTTAGTCATTTGTGCACATCATAGTGGCAGTTTCTCATTCTTTCCAACAAATTGCAAATCCTTTGGACATGCATCAGTTGCTTTCATACAATTCTCTGCTGTTTTTTAACATTATCATTTGCTTATGTCATGTCAGTCAAAAT
>JBBMOC010000237.1:102815-138563 GCA_037975185.1 Centropyge bicolor | reverse complement strand
AGGTGGAAACAATCAGGGCGGGGCAGACAATCACACTGGCGGGAAACACACTAGGAAGGGCAAGTAATCTGAAACGAGAAGGAGAGTTAGATTATCAAAATAAAACAGGAAATCACGAGACAAGACAAGACATAACAAAGTCTAACTTAACATAATCTTCTTGACGTAACAGTACCCCCCCCTCTAGGGACGGCTCCTGACGGCCCAGACAGTTCAGGATGACGGTCGTAAAAGTCAGTGATTAGCTGAGGGTCCATAATGAAACTGGCCGGGACCCAGGACCGCTCCTCTGGACCGTAGCCCTCCCAGTCAACAAGAAATTGCCTGCCCCGGCCCCTATTGCGCACAGCCAGCAGAGTCTTGACAGTGTAGACCGGTCCGCCGTCTACCATCCGGGGTGGTGGAGGGGGAGTGGCTGCGGGAACCATAGTGCTTTCCTTAGCCGGTTTCACCCGGCTGACGTGAAAGGTGGGGTGGACTCTCAGGGACCGGGGCAGACGCAGGCGAACAGAGGAGGGCCCGATGACCTTGGATATGGGGTAAGGCCCCACAAACCGTGGAGCCAGTTTCCTGGAGTGGACATGAAGAGGCAGATCTCTGGTGGAGAGCCAGACCTTCTGGCCCTGGTGATAAGGTGGAGCAGGCCGGCGTCTCCGGTCTGCTGCCCTCTTCATGCGGTCCGCGCTGCGGAGAAGGATCCTGCGGGCGGCAGCCCAGATGCGCTGGCATCGCCGGACCAGGGCATGAGCAGAGGGGACGGTGACTTCCTTTTCGGATGCCTGGAAGAGCGGAGGTTGGTAGCCGAAGACACACTGGAACGGAGACATGCCTGTGGACGAGGTTGGGAGCGTATTGTGAGCATATTCCACCCACACCAGATGTTTGCTCCATGATGCAGGGTTCTGGGAGACCAGGCACCGGAGGCACGTCTCCAGTGTCTGGTTCAGGCGTTCAGACTGTCCATTAGCCTCAGGATGGTATCCCGAGGTGAGGCTCACGGTGGCTCCAATGAGTTTGCAAAACTCACTCCAGAACCTGGACACAAACTGGGGCCCCCGGTCTGAAACAATGTCTTTAGGAAATCCATGGACACGAAACACATGAGTCATCATAATTTCTGCTGTTTCTTTGGCAGTTGGCAACTTAGGCAAAGCGATGAAATGAGTCATTTTAGAGAAACGATCCACCACCGTGAGTACAGTGGTGTTACCTTCTGAGACCGGGAGGCCCGTGACGAAGTCCATAGAGATCTCTGCCCATGGACGTGAAGGAACCGGGAGAGGTTGTAACAGCCCCATCTGTGCCCTAGAGGAAGTCTTGTTGCGAGCACAGACAGGACACGCCTCCACGTATTCCCGGACCTCCCGCTCCATGGATGGCCACCAGAATCTCTGAGAAATAACATGCATGGTTCTTTTGATACCAGGATGGCAGGTGAGCAGCGAGGTGTGAGCCCAGTGAATCACCTGTGGACGCAGATCAACAGGGACAAACAGGCGGTTTTCAGGACAACCACTAGGTGTCGGGCTCTCACCGTTGGCTTGCTTCACCTCAGATTCTATCTGCCAAGTCACCGCTCCAACCACACGGTTAAGTGGAAGGATGGGTTCAGGCTCCCTGGCAACAGGCTCGGGGTCAAACATGCGGGACAGGGCATCAGGCTTGGCGTTCTGGGACCCCGGCCTGTAAGACAAAACAAAATTGAAACGATTAAAAAACAGAGTCCATCTGGCCTGACGAGAGTTAAGTCTCTTGGCTGTGCGTATGTACTCCAAATTCTTATGATCAGTCCAGACGACAAAGGGGTGCTGTGCCCCCTCCAGCCAGTGTCTCCACTCCTCCAACGCCACCTTGACAGCCAGCAGCTCTCGGTTACCCACATCGTAGTTTCTCTCCGCTGGAGAGAGTTTCCGGGACAAGAAGGCGCAGGGGTGGAGCTTGCTGTCCTTCTCTGAGCGTTGGGAGAGGACTGCTCCCACCCCGGTGTTGGAGGCGTCCACCTCCACCACAAACTGCCGGCTGGGGTCCGGAACCGTGAGAATGGGTGCGGTGGTAAACCGGGTCTTGAGCTGCTGAAAGGCTTCTTCGGCTTGAGGGGTCCACTGGAATGGAGTCTGTGGAGAAGTGAGAGCATGGAGAGGGGCAGCTGTGGCGCTGAAGTTTCTGATGAACCGCCTATAGAAGTTTGCAAATCCCAAGAATTGCTGAACCTTCTTGCGGCTATCAGGTGTTGGCCACTGAGCCACAGCGCTAACTTTAGCCGGGTCCATCTGCATCTTCCCAGGGGCTATGATGAAGCCCAGGAAAGACACAGTACCGGCATGAAATTCACTTTTCTCCGCTTTAACATATAACTGATTCTCCAGCAGCCGCTGGAGAACCTGGCGAACGTGACGTACATGAGAGTCTGGGTCTGGAGAAAAGATAAGGATGTCATCAAGATACACATAGACAAAGCGGTTCAGAAAGTCCCTCAAAACATCATTAATCATGGCTTGAAACACCGCTGGAGCATTAGTCAGCCCAAATGGCATGACGAGGTATTCATAATGACCGCTGGGGGTGTTGAATCCAGTCTTCCACTCATCCCCCTCTCGGATACGCACCAGGTGATAAGCGTTCCTGAGGTCCAGCTTGGTGAAAATCTTGGCTTGCTGTAGCTGGTCAAAAGCGGATGACATGAGGGGGAGAGGATACCTGTTCTTAACGGTGATTTCGTTGAGAGGGCTGTAGTCTATACATGGGCGGAGGGAGCCATCTTTCTTCCCCACGAAGAAGAACCCCGCCCCCGCCGGCGAGGAAGAAGGACGGATGAGACCTGCTTTCAACGAGGTCTCTATGTATTCCGTCATAGCTTCCTTCTCAGGCCCTGAGAGGGAATACAGCCGGCCTTTGGGGATGGGGGCCCCAGGGATGAGGTCGATCGGACAGTCGTAGGGTCTGTGGGGAGGAAGTGAAGTGGCTTTGCTTTTACTGAAGACTTCCTTCAGATCATGGTAGCACTGAGGAACCGACTTCAGGTCCGGGGAGTCAGAGTCTGTGACATGGTTAGCAGAGAAAACATTAAATGTGGCTTTCACAGTCTCATCATCTTGGCCCTTAAGACACCTCCCCTGACACTTCCCTGCCCAGCTCAACACCTTCCCTGTATTCCAGTCAATGTGGGGGCCATGTTCTTTAAGCCAAGGGAAGCCCAAAATGAGGGAATGTTGAGGGGCATTAAACAGATGAAAGCTCAGAGTCTCATGGTGACCATCAATGTCAATTTCTACAGGCTCAGTCTTGTGGGTGACCCTGAATAACTGGCTCCCATCGAGAGCACTAGCCTCAATAGGCTGAGGTAACAGATTAGCTTTAAGTTTCAATTTGCGAGCCAACTCCCAGTCCATAAGGCTTTCATCGGCCCCAGAGTCAATGAGAGCCCCCAGGCTAACAGTGGTGTCGAGGTGCATTACCTGGAGGTTGGTGAGTGCTCGGGGAGAGGATTCGGTGGGGGAGACACGGCTTGCCAGTACTCTCCCGTCCTGGCGAGCCTGCCCTTTAGCTGGACAAGCAGCGAGGAGATGTCCTTGCTGACCGCAGTAAAAGCACCTGCCTTCCTGCAGTCTGCGGCGACGCTCCTCAGCAGACAGCTTGGCTCTTCCCAGCTGCATGGGCTCCTCCCCCTCTTCAAACGATGCCCTCCCAGGTGACGGGAGGCGCGGGACACTCCGTCCATGGAGTGTGGAGGCTGACGTGCGGCTCTGGTGACGACTCACCGATGACGTCATCTGGGATCGGGACCGCTGACGTTCCTGCAGGCGATGATCCGTACGGATGGCCAAGGTGGATCAGAGAGTCCAGGTCCGATGGGAGGTCCAAAGGCACCAGCAGGTCCTGGATCTGGTCCGATAATCCCTTCAGGAAAACGTCAAACAGGGCGGTGGCGTTCCAGCCGCTATCAGTAGCTAGCGTGCGAAAGCGGATAGCATAGTCGCTAACTGAGTCCAAACCTTGTCTTATGTTGCTCAACTCACGTGCCATCTCGCGATCTGAAGCAAGGGGATCAAACGCTCTTTTCAGAGCCCGTTTGAACTCTGCAATGGATCCGCAGATTGCCGAGTCTCTCGCCCATTCCGCCGTAGCCCATGCCTTGGCTCTTCCGGTGAGATGCGAGATCATGAAAGCCACCTTAGCTCGCTCTGTGGGAAAGGCTGACGGCGAGAGTTCATAATGCATCTCACAGTTCGTGATGAAAGGGCGACACCCTCTGGACTCACCGGAAAACTTCTCAGGCGAGGCAAGGCGAGGAGACGGAGCGTGGTAATCAGGAACGGCAGCCGGTGGTTGAGCTGGTGGCGGCGTGGTGGACGCCGCACCGGCGGAGGAAGAGGCCGGTGGGAGTCGAGCTAGAAGCTGTTGCATCTGGGTGTGCAGGAGGGTCACCTGGTTGCTCATGGTGGCCTCCAGGCTTCCCTGACGAATCATCAGCTCCTTGATCCCACCTTGCAGAGACGTCATCTGCTCCCTCTGCTCCTCCAGTCGAGCGTCATGGGCCTGCATGGCCGCCATCATGTGGGTCGAGTCGGCTGGGTCCATGCTGGCCAGTTTGTACTGACAAGACCAGTCTGTGATCTGAACCCAAAAGCACGACTCCAAAACCAAAAGTTCAAAATAAAAGTCTTTAATGAAAGTAGGCAAACTGAAAATCACTCTGACGAGGAAAAAACTCTGAGACAAGGAATACAAAAAGTAGCAACTAAAATTCACTCTTAAGAGGTAGCAAAAATGAGAGAAAAAACCAGAACAAAGTACAAACAGAAAATCACTCAATAGAGGAAAAATACTAAGCAAACAATGGCTAGACAAAGTAACAAATGAAACAACAACCTGACTTGAAAAATACATGGAAGGCGTAGTAAGCTGCTCAACGAGACAAGACAAACTGGCACAGGACAAAGGGAGACGCAGACAATATATACACATGAGGAAGTGGGTGAACAGGTGGAAACAATCAGGGCGGGGCAGACAATCACACTGGCGGGAAACACACTAGGAAGGGCAAGTAATCTGAAACGAGAAGGAGAGTTAGATTATCAAAATAAAACAGGAAATCACGAGACAAGACAAGACATAACAAAGTCTAACTTAACATAATCTTCTTGACGTAACATCTACCTCATATTCTCATTGCTGCTGTTTTGTTATTTGATGTTATTTGATGTTGTCACTTTATCTCACTAAGCCACTTTAGGTTCCACTTGTACTTTTTTTATTAGGTTCCACCTGTACTTTTTTTTCATATAGTTTCTTATAGTTCTTTAGTTTTTTATTTTGTATACTTTATACTTCTATCTGATTGTATGCTTGTGCTGCTGTAACACCCGAATTTCCCCTATGGGGGATCAATAAAGAATTATCTTATCTTATCTTATCTTATCTAACTTTAATCAATCTTAACATGAAAGAATGAATGAAACATGAATGTTTTGATAGTGTTAATGTTGTGTGCAGTAAGAATTCATTCTGTCATGACATGTTGGTACCAGGTTGTGTCAAATGACGAGATCATAACGTTGATAATGGAATGACAATGACAAGTCATAATGCACAGGTTAATTCATGTTTGTTCACATCAGTTTTCCTAACATGCTGAGCCTTTACACACCCTGTGTTACAACAGCCTGATTGCCTCTAAATGTAAATTTCACCCTTAGAGCATAATGGAGTTCCTCGAGGGCTGAGGTGAAGTGAGCAGGGATGAGTTACAAAGTATACCTATTACAGTACCATTATAAGCTTTAAATTGCTTGCAATTTAATAGTACACTTTCACAGATTTGACTTGTGAAAGGCTCGAAACACTGGATTCTACACTAAATGCAAGTTAGCAATATCTTTCGTTAGAATCTTCTGACTAGGAAATCTTTTAAACTCTGTGCATCAGTTTACTCACCACCCTCAAACTGTAAGAAAAGAAAAAAAAAAAAAAAAAGTTTTTCTGTTGTCTTCTACACTGCAGCTCTAGAAGCCACTAACTCTCCCTGTTGGTCTGGGGAGGATTCAGACAGCATACTTTATGTCTCCTAAAATATATTGTAGATATGATTTTCTTTTATTTGTCCCTCAGTGGGGATGTTCAATTTTGCATTATTCTTAAACTCTACTTGTTCATGAAGACCATGTGATATCACTGGAGGCTCCACAAGAGCTACAAGGTGGAGCTTGTGGGGACATTGCTTTCTTAACCACTGTTGCAAGGTCAGAAATAAACGTACGGCAACAGTGATTTTTTTTTTTTTATGAACGCAACTTTTTTTAAAATGTGAACATCTACAATTCTGTTAAACTTGCATAACAATAGTTTATATGCCAGTCAGTTGACAGTATTCCCACTACTTTAAACATGTTGCTAGTGGGATGAGAGGATTTCACATGACAACAGAGACAGCCATTAGAAGCTTACGGCAAATGGAGGCTGTCTCCATGCACGCCAGTTCAGGCTGCTCCTGAGGGGCAAGGTGCTGATATGGACTGACAACCCCACACGATAGGTTGGGGTATCTATAGCTGTGTGACCAGAGGGGAGTGGCTGGAAGTCCAGTGAAAGGGGAAGAGATGCAGCCATGCAGACTTTGTCAGCCTGATCAGGTACAGGTGCACAGGCCAGCCTGACCTCTCATGGTTTTCCCACAGGTCTTCACTAAATTTACCACTTTGTTCCTGTGTGTGATTCTGGAATATCCATACCAGCATACAACAAAATGATGTAAAATGGAGTAGGAATTTTGTTGTCAATATTAAAATAATACACTTTTCTAGGAAAGTAAAATCAGGTTGAATCCAGCAGAGTTTGTAATCTATAATAAAATAATGATACTTATACTGTGTCACCATCTCAATATGCTCACTTTAGGAGCCATCAGTGGTTTCTTTTTATCCATTTTTTTCTCATAGAGCAGGTTATATATCAAGAATAGGAAGACAGTGTTTATTTGAGGGTGTAATTATTAAAATCTCACATTATGGACTTGGGTACGTCAGGGAAGATTTCATTAAATTCTTGAGTAATATATTGGCTAAAAATATCATTGGCTGCTTTATCAATGTTTACTTTTGGATGGACATAAAAAAGTGAGAAGTGCAGGGACACTGATAAGATACAGAGGAGCACATCTTCTAAAACACCACTGTTGTTTTACACTGCCTGTTATTCATGATGACGTTCACTTCCCCTTCTTGCTCCAAGTCTGTAGTCTCTCTGCATTGGTTCATGAGTGTGATATTAAACCCGCCTGGACATATGTCAGTTTCTGGCACAGTGATGCATGTAGAAGAATGAAATCATGAAACAATGTGCAATGATTGAAGTCAGTGATGGATTTCACTTTTCTACCTTTACTACTTCAGCAAAGGACTTCCTGCTTAAACTAACTGTAACCATGATGTTGAGTTGGTGTAGCTGTACTGGCAGCATTGTGCTTGTCCATCAGAGTCTCTGTCAAACATTTTTATTCACATTTATAAGCTACACTTTTAGAATATTGTTTGATTCATATGTTTTAACATAGTGAAAGATTTTAAAGATGTTTGGAGCTTAAACTAGAAACGTCCTGGTTGGCAGTGCCTCCCATAATAACCATAACCTGGCTGAATTTTAGCATGGGAGCTACCAGGAGGAAGACACAGCTATCTAACCTGCTTATTAGGATGATCCATCCAGCAGGCCCAGGCTGTGAGCTTCATTCAGGTCATTCTCAGTAGGACCTCCTGTTGTGACATTACAAGTCCTCCTGGGTAAATCTCGCCCCGTGTCGCTGTTTGCTTACCACACCAGAGATAGTAGCATTTACCTGTCATGGCTCCTTTTACAGGCCATAGCTGTTTCTCATTCCCTGAGGACCACCACTCAAAGTCATGTCTCCATTAACCTCACCATCTGGATGTGACAGCTGTCTCTACCTGATCCAGGAAATCTCCAAGCTGGAAGGGAGAAAATCCATCCTGTATGTGTGTGAGACGAAGAAGAGTTACATTGGCAGCACTGTCCCCACCACAACCTCTGGACAACTGGACTCTACTATCCCATGTCTGGATGTCCCTGCTGGCCAAGACGCACAGCACTGGAGTCAGCTGGGAGGTCAGCTCTAAAGCCTTTTGTAGCTCCACTCCTAGCCAGTGGGAAGCTGCCCTCTCATGGCCATCACCTCAGACCCTCCGGCTGACCAACACATTGTCCATCCCAGATAAGCAAGACCTCCCCTAACTTGCCAGTTGTTGCATCCCCTCATCATTCCAGAGTCACATGGCCCCTTGTGACCCCCCCCCCCACTCTTCACAGCTGTGTCCAAGCCGTCCGTCTCTCCTGCTGACCGTAGATGTCAGTGCCATGCCCCATGCCCATGACCCAGCACTGATCACTGACCAGTGACTGGCTCCATCCTGGGCATATAAAGCCAAAGTCTGGCAGTCCAACTCTTGGCTCCTGGCCATGACCCTGTGGAGTTGCATGAGCATGAATATTTATGATATTCTTTTAATTTATGGATACTTATTATCTAACATTTGAACACTGGCCACATACATAACTTTCATTCAATTTCCCATATAACCATGCTGAAGTTAGATTAGAGCCCCCTCTTACAGGGACGATCTCAAAGGCCCACAGGTCATTATTACAGATTGTATAGGATGTTAAAATAGGTTATCACATCATGCCATGGGATAAGACAGTATTTCTGCATTACTGTATGTGAGCTACATGTTCTGTTTATGGCCAGAACTATTTTTTACTTAATGCTATATGGATAAGACAAAACAAAAGACAACTGGTGCTACTGGTGTACTCAGGGATATATGGACTGCACTGATTGATTGATTGATTTGTGGACTCTACTAATGATATTGATGAGATGGTTGATGATGTATCTTGTTATGTTAGACAGTATGAGGACATTATTATCTCAACTAAGCATGTAAAAGTATTTCCAAAAAACAAACTGTGGCTAGCTAGTTTAAGAAAGACACATCACAAAAGACAGAGATAGATCTGATACGGATAAAGCAAAAATTGAAAACAGAGGCCCGACCTGAAATCAAGGGAGTCGTGCTCCAGTACAAGGATAAAATTGGTATTGAATTGAAAATTGGTAAAATTCTCAAACTGGAATAAAAATACCTTCTTTGTGTTTTGCTTCATTTTAATTTCCATTCTCTTCCACTCCGTCTCATGTCTCTTATTTCCATCCACTTGACTCAATGCAGTTATCATAACATGAGCTGACAACATTGTCAGGTCACAGATTCTAGATTTTCAATATACTTTCAACTCTCTCATTTTTATCATATTGTGTGATTTCCATGTAGTTCATTTCAAGTTTACCGAAAAGGTCTTTGTTGTCGTCTGCAGAGTAAACTTAAGAGACACAGAAACAGACTGTGTTTGGACAGTGAAAGTGCAAAGCAAACAATTACCATGTTGCCTGAGAACAAATTAAATGAGCGCAAATGTAATTTGGCTTTGAAAAGATAAATAAAGCAATAATCCCTTCAACATTGTGTCAGTGTGTTCTTTCCAAAGAGGTCATCAATTGCTGAACAGAAGCCACAGTCTCAAATGTCGAGCAGTTGTCAAAGATAAAGAAAAGTAGAGCTGAGACTTGACTTTAATGTGTTTTACTATTTGTTGACAGTGAATGTAATGTACTGGAGGTCCCACCCACTGTGACCACGCCCACCCCTAACTCCCCTGCCTGAACTTCACCCATCCACATCTGGTCATGTCTGCTCAAACATTTTGGTAAATGACTGGTCTTTGAGTGAGACTCCTGTGACCTGGTGACTCCTCAAACAGACAGACAGGATGTCAGTGGCAGAGTGAAGCAGTGACCAGCTCAACCCTGACCTGAAGTCTGGACAGCGTGGCCAGTCTAAGAATAGAGGGTGGTCTATGTTGTTGCTAAGCCCCTATAGACAAATTTGTTGTATTGGGTTATGCAAATAAAATGTACTTGACTTGACTATGGCTGCGTGACTTGGGATGAGTTGTCACATCACACTTTGCTGAGATTGCTCAGTAAATCACTGTCAAGTAGCCTGCATTTTATAAAATAGAGAAGCTAAGAAAACACCCTGTGTTCAGGGTTAAACATGGTGACTGGCTTTTGCATTGTGCAAAGAGAGCGTTTGATTGTTGCTGTGAAACAATCCCCAATTTACTTGGAAATAAAAAAATACATGCAAAAAGTAAAAGCCTTTTTTCACTGTACTGCATGTGTGTGTGTTAAGGCTACTAAAGGAAAAGAGACACTGTCAGTAAAAATAAGCAAGAATTCACACCTGGACCCTGCCCGTGGGGAGGGTCAGAGTAATACCTTCTCTTTTTTCACAGCAGAGATCCAGCTCTCCTCTGATACCTGCTCGCTGTGCCATAGCCTCTGGTAACTTCTCTGCCGTCACACACTGCAGCCTTTATATGTGGATGAAGAGGCTGTAGTACTAAACCTGCCAACTGATTACAATATATAGGCCACACTAGACGAGAGGTCACAAAAAAATCCATTCAACCTAAAATTTCATCAGGCATCTCAGAGTCAGTCATAGTTACTGCTTCAAGTCATCATAATAATAATCCAGCATAAATACAGGTTAATGACTACGACTGTGTGATCGGCTGTACTGGCATTTCAAAGAAGTGATTACAGATAAAGATAGAGATGACAGAAGATTTTCTTCTGAACTCTGGACTCTTCCTTTTCAGATTAGCTCCTTGGCAGAGGATCAGTGACCTCAGACCTCTCTAAAATCCAGCACACTTAATGATGCATGATATCTTCATTCACCCTCCAAAAAGGTCCGCTGCTTTCCGACCTCGGATTTAAAAGGAGATCAAAGGCCTTATCAACAGTAGAGAGAGGTCTTCATGACACAGGGTCATAAGGAACTGTGGGCAGTCCAAAAGGAGTTAATGAGGCAACTGAGAGAGGCTGATAACTACAACAACTAACAACTACAGAACAGGCCGCAGCCAGCCTGCCTGTAAAAAACATCATCTGTACAAATATGATCTATGATGGAAGTAAGCAGATGTTTTGGTATTGGATCAGTGACATTGTATGACTGACTTAACTGTTCATCAGAGTGATGGCCCATGGGAGGAAACTGTTCTCTGTAGCGCCTCCCAGAGGGAAGAAGTTGGAACAGGTTGTGACAGGTCTGCAGTTATGATTCTGCCTGTTTCCTGACTGTGGAGGTGTAGAAGTCCTGAATGGAGGGCAGGTTGGCACCAGTGAGTTTCTCCACAGTCCTAGCTGTCCATTGTGGTTGTTTGGCATCCAAACCAGACAGTGATAGATAAACAGGAGCAGACTGGATGATTGCAGTGTAGGACTGGCTCAGCAGCTCCTGAGGCAGGTTGAACTTCCTGAGCTGGCGCAGAAGTTCATCCTCTGCTGGGCCTTTGTAATGATGCCGTATGTGTTGAATACCACTTTAGGTGTCAGGAGATGGTGGATCCTGACATGGACACAGACACACAGTTGTGTCCGAATCGCCATTCCTCAATGCATGTGATTACTTATGTGATCAGATGTTTTGTTCATAAACGCCCACCTTTTCAAAAGAGCTTTCATTTATGGTTTTATATCTTGTGCTATACATTGTGTTCCATACTGTGTTTTAGATTTCTCAGGTATTTTGTTTGTCATGTAATTCACCTTTGAGTGTCTTGACAGGTGCTTGAAAAAATAGATGTAGCAATGGACAGTGTTGTTTTTCCTACAAAGGAAAAGGAAAAAAACAGAAGGTTTAACGTTTAAAGGCTGTGTTAAATTTACTGAGCTGACGTAGTCAATTACTACTCTTTACTCATAGTATGCTGCTTTATAAATGTGTCTTATTCTTCACTTAACAAAAAATGTTTTAACTTCTAAGTTGACTCCTCATAGCAGAAGTTATCTATCTATCTATCTATCTATCTATCTATCTATCTATCTATCTATCTATCTATCTATCTATCTATCTTCCCATTGGTCACTTCAATCGCTAAAGGTAAATAATGCATCATCACTTGATCAGCAAGGGAGCACAAATATGTTGAAGGTTAGATGCACTTAATCTAAGTGAGAACGAGCAAGCAGTCTTATGAATATATATTGTTTTGCTCCAATGATAATGCTAAATTATTCAATGTGTCATCTTCACAAATCACTCCAATTACATCAGTAGGAGTGCACGTTGTACTGATGCCAGTGTGAAATGAAATGTGCAAGTGCTTAACCTTGACAGTGTCCTGTCTGCCTGTGTGTATATGTATGTTAAATTTGTGTGTGTGTGTGTGTGTGTATGTAGCTCAAAGTAATTGACGGTAGGGGATGATGGGGGATGTAGGGGATGATAGACCATTACCCTATAAAACCTACATTAACCTTTGAATGTCACCAGTGGGGCTGCCAGGTTAACCATGGCGTGTCCTGGCAGCAGAGACACCTGCACACAGTGACCTGTTAGCCAGGATGGATATCTTTGGCTGCTGGGGATTATTGACCTGGGTGGAACTCCTGCTTACACACTTGCACTATTGTTTGGTTACTGGGTGCACTAAGCTTTGACTCCAACAAGAGTAGGACTGTTCAGTAAAAGTTTCAAGGCAGCTCCATCATGGCCAATGAGAGAGTAGCATGGCATGGCTGGTCCCCACTTATAAAATCTTCTACAATTCTACATTTTCATTTAGCAGACGCTTCTATCCCTCTACATTCACATGCCCATGGAAAAACCATAGACTGCAGGAGTGAGGGATTGTTTATTTGTGTTATTGATAAAATCACTCAAAACTGAATTCAGCATATTAAGCATGTTTGGTTTAACCACCAGACAATAGTAACCATGGTCTACTGGACTGAGACAATGCTGACCTGAGCAATGGATTACACCTGTGCCACAATGACCTCTTTGTGTTCCAGAAAGAAGAAGAAATGGAGAAATTACAACCCATGAAGACCTTGCATATTTCAGCATGACAATACTAAACCGCATTCTACATGTATAACAACAGCATGGCTCCGCAGCAGAAGGGCCTGGCTGCTAAACTGGTCACCTGTTTAAAACATGTGGCCCATCGTGAAACAAAAGTAGGACCAAGGAGATCCAGACTGTTGGCAGCCAAAAGCCTATATCAGGCAAGAGTGGGACAACATGTCACTTTCAGAACTTCAGAAACTGGTCTCCTCGGCTCCCAAACATTGACAGAGCGTTGTTAAAAGAAGAGGTGATGCATGAATAGTAAACATACCCCTGTCCCATCTTTTCTACTGTTGCTGCATCGAATTTAAAATGAGCATACGTTTGTCATTAAAGATTTTTCAGTGGCAATATTTGAAATGCTGTCTTTGCACTATTTTAATGAAATATAGGGTTTAAATGATTTGCAAACAACCAAAATCTGTTTTTATTAACATTTTACACAGCGTCCCAGCTTTCTTGGAACTGGGGTTGTACCAGAGGTCAGAGTAAGTCACACACATGCAAGTCTCAAGCAAGTCTCAAGTTACTGTGATGAGACTCAAGCAAGTGAAGTGAAGTCACTGCTATAACCAGTGGTGTTACCAGGATGCCAGGTGTGGGTGGGCATTAGTCTTCCCTGGGGGGGGCAAAAATAGTGTTACAATGCTCAAGTAGCTCAAAATCCAGTGTAGGGCTACTGAACCTTAAAACATGTTTTGTTTTCTCCTCTGTCAATTAAATTCATAGAACATTATGAACATGCAGGTGATAAAGGATTTTTTTTCTTTTTTTTAAAAGGTGAAACAGGAGGTAACAACACAAAGGTTAACTTAGAGCATCCATTGTTTGTTTTTGGCAGAGTTAGCGGGAGTGGAAGCTGTTTGCTTCTTTATGAGCCATATGCGTCTCTCTCTCTGTGTCTCTGTGGCTCTCTCTCTCTCTCTCTCTCTCTCTCTCTCTGTGTCTCTGTGGCTCTCTCTCTCTCTCTCTCTCTGTCTCTCTCTCTCTGTGTCTCTGTGGCTCTCTCTCTCTCTCTCTCTCTCTCTCTCTCACTCTCCAGTGCTTATGTGACTGGTTTTAACATTTGGGCTAGCCAAAAGCAGGTAGCTGCTACCTAGCTGTCACAACACACAGCAGAGGACACACAGATGAGAAGTACAGAGTAGACTGAGATGGATGTTGAATAGTCCGGTAGGAGAGGCACAGGTATTAGACGGTGGTAGAGCTGGGGCAAATAGAGATCGCTGCCGTGACCGAAACTCCGAAGGCGAGGCGAAATGAACAGCAGGACAAACATACTGTCTGAACTACTGACGGTGTCTGCAGCAGCGCTTTGGCACATGCGCCATTCATTTACACCCTGGACGCCGAGGGGGTCACATGTTCCTGCTGGGAGGGGCTGAGCTGACAGTGAGCGCTTTAGGACGGGGGAGGGTCCACGGCAGTGTCCGCTGGCATACACAGTAATATATGAATGGGATATCACATGCGGTGCCCAGACTTCCGTCAACTCTACATCCAGGTTTCCTTGGGTGGGCAGAGCGTGTCCGTGGGTGGGCATTGAATTTTATTTTCAACATCATGTGTAGACACAGTAAACAGAAGGGGGTGATCAGAGCTCCGTGAGAAACAGTAGGAGACACAGACCATAGACTGTATAAAACACAGACACAACACCTGAGGAAGGAGCAGCTTGTGGTGCTGTGCATCGCGGATGAGCACGAAAAAAAAGTTGCACCAAATGTGTGCTGATCATAGACTGTATAAAACATGGTCGTAGTGTCCGTGACGTCACCCAGAGATTTCTGAAGAGCAAATATGAAGCCAATCGTAGTGCGTAGCCATCTTGGTAGCCTAACTCCGGTTACTCCAAATATGGACAAAGAGGTGGAGCGAGGGCGGGTCTTAATGAAGTCTGTTTAATGAAACATGCTCACTGAGCTAGCCGGCTAACCCGGTGCCAGCTACGCCACCGGTTACGGTATTTTAATAAGCTGGCTCACAAGACTGGTCTGTGATCTGAACCCAAATGCACGACTCCAAGACCAAAACTTCAAAATAAAAGTCTTTAATGAAAACTTGCAAACCAAAAATCACTCTTAAGAGGAAAAACTCTGACATAAACAAAGCAGAAAAGTAACAACTAAAAATCACTCTAGCGAGGTCACAAATGGCTGTGGAAAAACAGGTGCAAAGTATCAACGAAAAATCACTCAAAAGAGGAAAGACAAAAGGCAAGCAATGGCAAGACAAAGTATCAAATGAAACAATGACCTGACGAAGAAGTAAACAAGACATGGATGGCGTGGTTGACTGCTCAAACGAGACAAGACGAACTGGCACAGGACAAAGGGAGACGCAGACAATATATACATGAGTAAGTAGGTGAACAGGTGGAAACAATCAGGGCGGGGCAGACAATCACACTGGTGGGAAACACACTAGGAAGGGCAAGTAATCTGAAACGAGAGGGAGAGTTAGATTTTCAAAATAATACAGGAAATCACAAGACAACACACAACATAACAAAATCTAACTTAACATATAATTCTTGACGTGACACTGGCGTAACGTTACATTTCAGCCTCCAGTCGATCAGTCAGTTTCTGGAGTGTAATAAACTTAAAATTTCTGTTTTAACAATAATATAAGTAATTACGTTTGAGTTCATGGACCATAAAAATTTAAATTTTACTGTTTAGCTTCAACAACCCACTCCAGCTTAACCTATAACAACATCTTGAAACATTCAGAAATGAGACGTTAATATTTTGAAGTTACAAAAACTTTATTGCATTTACACACAGTTCAGTTTAATATCACATAACATTAGTTAACAAACGTGGAGGATCTTTATTTTCCAACCTCACACAAATGCTTTTTATTCTAAAGTAGGCTATTAACACCATAAACTATAATACTTACGTTTCGACTTCAGAAGGTTTAATAACTGAATCTACCAGACGCTCCTGTTAGCATGTTAGCTTAGCTCAACCTCCGCCGTCTCCCCACAGAGAATGCTAATTCCACTCTGGTACAGTGCCAGGCTGCGTAGTAAACACCGCGTCATACCGTTGCTGGGCAACATATTAAAAATAAAACTAACGTCTCAAAATTTGCGCAAAAAAAAGAAAAAGAGAGAAAGAAAGAAAAGCCAACTGTTTCGAGTCATCTATGTCAAGTCTAAGTCAAATCTCAAGTTATGAATGCCAAGTCAAGTCTTTCATCAGTTTTAGTCAAGCAAGTCTGAAGTCAAGTCATGTGACTCGAGTCCCCCCACCTCTGGGTTGTACACACATTCCACATCATCATATACGTAGGTCACATCAGTTTCAATTCAGAATCAACTCTACCTTCCCATGTCAACCTTATAAAAGGTATAAAACTTAAGAGGTGTGATTTTTATAATTGATATAGGTTTTTGCCAGTTTCACTGATGCCATTATTAAGTGTGCAGTCTATGCAGTCACTTCCATAAACTTTATAATTGTTTATTAGTGAGGAATTTTATCAATCTTTTAATGTACATTCAGGCTATAATTTTTCTCTTAATGATCTTATAATTTCATCCCGACTGTGAAGCACAATATGAGCTCTGTAAATTAATCACTGATGATCTCTCTGATGTTGATGATGCGCATGCTTGAATTGGTGGTGCTTGTGCTATAAATAGCCACAGCTGTGGCTGTGCTTAATGACAGCTGTTCTGGTGCTGTTGGGGAACCTCACTGATATCAATCATTAAAACTGTGCTTTGTCTTTGTCAGTCTCCTCACTGGCAGCATACACAAGTATCAATATGCAAAGAAGGGATTTAGGGTATCTCTACACATGTCTGTGGCAGTGACCAGGGGCTTGTGCATGTGCTTACACACAGTTCTAGTTTTATGCATCTGACCCATCTGACCCCAGGCCCTTGTCCAGGTTAGTCAACTTTTAATGACCTCCAGACATTTTTCATTCATTTGAAACTTCAATAATACTAATCAATACAATATCAAGACCTCAAAGTACTTGTATTCAGTTAAGTAGCAGATTTCTAAACAAAGCGTTTTGAAAGCCTTGCTCAAGAGTTGGATTCTCACATGGGAGGAGAGCTTGTTTCTAACTAACGAATGGGCCATTTACACAGGTAGTCTTGAAAGCTGTGAATGGTATGTGGTGTTGCAGCCCGGGAAGGCCTGCTGCAGAGGTTTAAGAAGGAGCCTTACAGGGGACATTTCCTAGAGTAGAATGGTGGCTACATCAGAAAACAAATATCCAGTTAGAGTACAATATGTGGATTGCATATTCAGTGCAACATACCCACAGAGCTACAGCTACTGGAGAGGACAGAGACTGCACACCTAAAACATTTACCCTAGGTCTTTGGCAAAGACATACAGGAGTGGGTGAATGACATGGTTTGAACCAGCTTTGTGATTTATATTAAGTACAATGGCCCGTTAAATATGTGTTATTTAACATGACAGTTTAACGTGATGTCTCAGAATTAAGGACAGGTGACATCGTGCGCAAGAGTCTTTTTATTTTCTGCACTGAATTGAAAAAAAAAAAGCTAAAAAAACAGTCACTTTGTACACTCAATTTCTGCAGATAAGGGACATATTTTTTGACACTGCCCAATGTCCTGGAACATTAGGAATTCATTAAACATTACAGGTGAAAGAAATGTACAAAAGATTTAGGTAGAGCGGGTCGTCTCCTGATCACAGGGAGTTGGTGGTTTGATCCCCACCTCCTCCTGTCCACATGTCAAGGTGCCCTTGGAAGACACTGAACTCCTGCCACATTCCTAGTTGCCGGTCCCAAGCAAGGCTTGTGTCAGGAAGGTGTGAAAAGCTTTTGCCAAATCAAATATGTGAATCAGAAATCAGATTTCCAGTTTGCCAGCGAGATGGTAACAGATGATCTGCTGTTTCGACCCCATATCCGGGAGCAGCCGAAAGAAGAAGAATGTCTGGATTAAATACTGTGCAAAATTCATCTATAATATCGAAATGGCATTCAGTCAATGGCAGACAAGAAATGAAGGGAAAATAATTGATATTCCAAGTCTCTTATTGTCCACATTCACATCAAACAGTCCAACAAAAAACAAAAACAAAACAAAACCCAAAGGCAGTTGAGGATTGCAATTCCATATCTACAAAATCAGCATTTAATCAACCTATCTATGTACACTGTACAGAACACACTTGTTTACAAAGGAAGAAGGAGCTTCATGTCTGAACGGATCAGGCAGATTATACTGTAGTCCAATACAGTGATGATCTGAAGCAGTCAGATGTGCTATCTGTCCTAAAAACCAAACCATTAGTGACCTGGAGAAGGGTCTGACTTATTGGTCTGCAGGAATGGTGAATATTCTCCAAAGTAACAAAATACACTGGAATGCAATGCTGTAAAAAAGTTTCTGTGCTGCATTACTTTATGGGGCTAATGATAACATTTAGCAGGTGGGAGACTAGATGGACATGAGCTCACAGTTAATGGCTTACAGTCTAATGCAGCTGGTGCTTGTCAATCGTTTTTGCCAAATTTGCCAAATTTCCAACTCTGTAGTTGCATTCTGTGCTTTGCATGTCTTTTCACTTTGACCGAAGAATTACAATGACATAGTGCCACCACGGCCTGTGGGATTTTGAAAGATAACACAAAATTTCATCAAAAACATTATGAAATGCCAACACTAAAATACTACCACATTTACTCAATACAAAATGGCTGACGCTAAGAGTAGATGTTGTTGCTAATAAACATTTTTAGAAGTTTTATATTAATATTACTTCAATCCTGAAGTTGGGATGTTGTGTAAAATGTAAATCAAAACACAATGCAATCATTTGCAATCTCCTTTCTACAGTCATACATGTGTTTGACAAAGTGTTGAACCTCTCTCCATCCTCGCCTGTGAGCGACTGAGTCTTTCCAGGATGAACCTTTCAGACCCGATCATGATCCTCTCACCTGTTACCAATGAACCTGTTTACCTGTGGAAGGATCCAAACAGGTGTTTTTGGATCAGTCCACAACTCTCACAGTCTGTTGTTGCTCCTGTCCCAACTTTTGAAACATGTTGCTGCCATCAGATTCAGAACAAGCAGATATTTGCAAAAAGTTAAGTATATTGTCTGTGTTCTGTTCTGAATTGAGTATATGTGAAGAAGGATTAGCAAATGATCACATTCTGTTTTATTAATGCTTTGCACAGAGTCCCAACTTTTTGGAATCTGAGTTGTATTTATAGTATCTTGTTACCTGAAGATAAAGAATTTTTTCATGTTCACATTTTAATTATGGTATTTGTACAAGATACCATACCATTCAGTTGTCAGATCCTTAGGGAATATATGACAATATAAAAATGCTCCATTACAATTAGTCCATCAAGATGGAGCATACCGTTAATTTAGACTGAGCACTCAAGTCACACTTGTATTGCCATCAGCTGCTTCATTCATAATTCACAATAACTGGCTCATTTATTGGCTGTGGCTAGCAGCTTACTGCTAACATCCAATCATATTCATATAGGTATACAGGCCATTATAACATGACACTTCTCACTATCACTCTGCTGAGCATATACTGTATGTATACACTCACACTCACACTCACACACACACACGCACACACACACACACACACAGTGGAGGAGAAGGACCAACATTTCCCCAGTGTGGTGAAATAAAAGTACAGAAGTAAAGCTGCATACAATAAAAATACTCACGCAAAGTAGAATTGCCTCAAAATGTAACTTATCAAAAGCACTTGAGAAATTGTCCTTAGAAAATACTTTCCATCACTGCTATGAAGAGCAGTTGAACATTTGGTAACGAGATAAGACAACAATAGGTTCATCTTGATATCAAACCTCAACTTCAGTTTCATCCCTCTTCAGTTCAGTCTGAAACAGAGTTGGATCGGCGCTCAAAGTTCAAAGCCTGTTATCAAGACATAAGTCCTGATCACCTTAAAACATTTTCAGGGTAATTTCATAATTACATATTTGTTCTAGTATAATAGTCTTTAAAAACAAAATGTATGTACGGTGTATTATCTGTAGACAAGATAACAGGCCTTAAATACATTAGCAACTACAGCAGCTCTTGGCTTCTGCACAAAACCTGGTAGAAAAAAAATTAACCTGCAAGATCAATGAGACATTTAACATTCTGGGGAAGATGAGAAAGGGGGGTTGGTATATCATGGCTTGGTGGGGGGCTTATTTTCTGAGTGAAAAGAGCGAGCACATTCTACAGTAAAACAAATAAAGGGCTTTTTGAAATGTGGCCTCAACACTTTCATACTTATTCACCAGAAAGGTCATACTATCGTAAAAATTCTGTACAAGCTCGGAAGCACAACAAAGGTTACAAATCAAGGAGGACAGAGGAAAATGGGGATTTGTGTCTTTTTTTCTTTAGAAAGAATTGGTCTGATGGGCTTCTGTGAAGGAGCAGGAATTCAAACAACACTTTCACTTAAATATTTGTCCCTTCTTTGTCTGTCTTCTCTTTCTGTCGTCTCTTTCTGTCTAATTTTCTTTACTGCCTCAGTAATTTTCAGTCTGTTTTAGATTACTCCTTCTCATCCACATTCTCTACCCCATTCTTTTCACATTACAAATGACTCCCTATTAGGGACAGGAAGGACACTTTTGATTGTCCAGCACAGCAGGGACAGGATTTACAACACACTTTGTTGTTCGTGGTAAAATTGAACACTCCCATTTCTGGAGAGAATAGCATGGGAGGCTAGTACTTAGAACAAGTGAAATGTGGTTTTAAATGTGTGTTTTATGGTTATTGTTATAGTCTATGGTTGTAGCAGAACCTAGCATTGCTGAAAAAACCTTTTTCCCCTGTGATAACATCTACTTGTGCATCTCCTGCCAACTGCACCAATCTTATGCTCCTTCTGGCCCATTGTCCAATAACATACACCCCATAGCATCTCCGTACCGCTCAGTCAATTACACCTCAGTTTGTTGCTGCGAGTCCGTGATAATTGTTACCCCTCGACGAAGCTCGTCCATACTGTCAAAGTCGCTGCTGTGTTCAGAGTCATCAAGCCCGCAGGGGGCCGACATGTCCGAGGCTGACGATGCACCGACAGACAGTCGCATATTTAGCGACACAGAGTCATCAGTGTCCCCATTCCCTGGCGTTACCCCACTCACTGAAGAGCTGAAGTCCCCATGGGGCACCTCCCCAAGGGGCAGCTGATGGGGAGGCAGGTACTGGCTGGGGTGAAAGTGTGGCCTGGCGTGCTGATGTCCAGTGCTGCCAGAGCTCAGGGTGCTCTCCTTGGAGGCCGGCGCATTGATAGGCATTGGCGTGTAGGGCTCAGGATATTCCTCGCCCGAGGGCAGTGGAGGCGGCAACTGGTCTTGGCTCAAGAACTCTTCTTCGTGGGGAGGGGGGTAGTCACTATCGATGTCATAGCCCCCCAGGTAGTAGTCTGATTCCAGTTCGCGGGTGCTTCCTCCAAGACGTGGGGCTGAGCCTGCTGCATCGCTCGCTTCATAGGCCGGCACCTCTTCAATGTCTGACAGCCTGGTGCTCGGCATCCAGTCTGATGTGTCCCAGTGATACGCTGGACAGTAGAGGGGGAGATTGTCAGTCATAATTTGAACTTTGAAAGCACAGCCAACAGCCCCTATATGGCGGAGCCAGCAAACTAGTCTCCACCATGTGGAGCTGCACAGCAGACATGCCTTCAGTATGGACACATTAGACTCAGTGACATCAGCCATACACATAGGTCTCAAGGGTCAGGTACACGACAAGACACAACCTGTACAGAAAACACGTTAGGTCTTTGAGGGTGTGTGACATGCACAAGAGAAACCTTTGAGGGTCAGGGTCACAGGGGTCACAGCATGCTGAGCTTCATGAAAAAGCCATGTTGATGGGCTCAACATTCCATTCTGGAAGTTAGGGGAGGAATTCATCAAACATCTGGTAGATTTTCCTATTGGTCATTTGTAGCAAGTGCTAAACGAAAACATCAGTGTGTTTTCGGTGAGTTGTTGGCTCTGATTCATCCTGTTACCACTGCACTTACACTCCATGAGACTATCTGTCGAATGATTGCAATGATAAAGCATATATTTAATCAGCTTGGTATAATAAAGTCTAATGTAACAGTAAAGAGTCAGTGTCATTTGCAAGAAACGCAAACTTTGAAGGAATGTGCAACTTAAATGGGACCTATAGGTCGGGTGTGCTAAGGTGTTAGCATTGAGCACTGGAGAAAACAATCTACTGACGCAGCATTAATGATGATCTCATCACAAAGATTTGGATGACCAGAAGGACAATCTACCAAAAAAAATCTGCAGATTAATTGAAACTGAAGGAAAATTAAAATTCAGAGCAAATGGTGAGTGAAGTGCAAATGTTGAGGGACATTCAGAAGCAATGACAAATCAAAGAGAAATAACCCCATGCATTAAAAGCAGAAGATAAACCATGGCATGACTGAGGCTCGGTCACACAGCAGCTGGTACGGTGCAGCGCCATCACTGGGCTGGAGAGCAAAGTCCAAACAAAGTGACACGCTGGGATGCAGTAAGGTGTGGGAGGGCGGCACATAGCACTCACTGTTTCAGCACTGCACAGTGAGTGAGAGGGGCGGAAAACCATATCAATTCACAAACACATACGCACACAAAGGGAAGAGGGAGAACAGAAGAATTCACCGATAACAAAGTAGTGAAGTATGAAAATATAGTTGGGAGTACTCAGAGGTAGAGAGGTACAGGGGGTAGACAAAATCCTTTCAGTCAGAATGGATGAGCTTTGAGATGAAGAGCGCTTCTTTAAGATTGGATTTCGCATCATGCAGACTGGGGTCAAAGCCTCAGAGGGAGGGTGGGGTTTGGATGGTGGCTTCACCCTCTGGAACCTGGAGGAGCACGCTGTCGTTGCTGCTCATTTGATACTAATTAGTGATTGGCGTGACTTTAGGACTTGAGTTTTCTTGTAAACAAACAAAAGTTGTTTGTATTGAGTGTTAGTCACCAAAACGCATTGTTTGTATCCTTGAAGTTCAGCACATGAGTTGTGTTGTAAAATGGGTCCTCGGACAGAATGAAACCTGCATTATTTACATAGTTACATCATTGGTTACCATCTTCTTCATCTCTGCCTAACAGAGAACAACATATGATCCTCATCTGTAGACATATGGCCAAACCAAGCCACCAGGCTGCGAGCTGGAAAACGTTAGCACTCAGCACGGTTTGCTGTTGGTCGACAATCGAAATGTCAAATTTTGCTCGATTATTTTGCCCATTATTTATTATATAAACGCTGATGAGTGGATCCGCCGATCGTGATGATATTAACTGATTTTGATTCCAATTCCCTCTCTCTTGCGCCAAAGGTGGATCATATTAGTTAAATGCTAATTAGCAGAATTTGTTAATTACAAACCATGTCTGGAAATGAGAACTTAAAATATGTGAGTAGAGTCTGAGAGCCTCCATCCACTCTGCAGGAGAAATGAGAAAGACTGAAAGTCTAAAGCTGTGCAGGCAAACAAACAGGACAAAAAGATATTTGTCACGAGACGTTTTGTCCAGTTGTTGGTGCTAAAACACACATTTGTTTCAGAATATTTGGTCACAGTATCTTGTTCTGGATCAAGGAGTTGGATAGACTGACGCTCCAGCATCTGTATCATTAGGCCCTGATGATCGCAGGGAAAACTACCACTACAGTATTTAATATATGCTGAACTTCAGTCTTGAAATTTTGTCTTTAATTCAACAAAATCTGTCCAACACAGACAGAAAACTGTTTCAACAAAAAACAAAGACATGACAAAAACTGAGATGAAAAATATGTTCATAGAATTACAGACTAATATGAACCACCTTTATTAAAATCAACCTTAACAATGTAGATTTTTTTTTTGCTACCAAACAAGGTTTTCTTAACTGGGTGACTGTTATTTTGTCTACTCACTGCATACAGAGAGACAGATGGACAGATGAAGAGGGGGGGGCAGGGTAAAGGGACGGGGGCAGGCAGTCACCTCTGTTGTAGGTTTGACCGTGGTCCATAACTGACACTGTCAGATGGAAGAACAACAGAACACAGAGAACTTTAGGATTGCATTAGGACTGTGTCTACTGTAAAAATTTAATCTGGCTTCCTTCCAGTTCTCAGCTGATGTTTTTTCAGTGAAAGTGTCATCAAGCACCTCATCATTTTACCCAAGATAAATCAATGTATTGATACCATTCAACAAACACAACTCACACAAACTCATGGAGGCTGTAGTTGTTGAAGACACAGAGAGAGAGAGTGTGTATGTGTGTGTGTGTGTGTTTGTCACAGCTATCACCAGGAGCTTATTTCTCTCTCGCTTCTCTCCATTTCTCCTTCGTTACTGTGTTCATGAAGTCAGCTCATAAAGCAGTACACTCGTGCCACGTGTGACATGTGCTTAGCATTCTGTCGACACATCCCATCAGGGAGGAGGCTGTGCTGCGTGCTCGGCTGCGCTGCCTGCTCGGCTGCGCTGCCTGCTCGGCTGCGCCGCGCGCTCGGCTGCGCCGCGCGCTCGGCTGCGCCGCGCGCTCGGCTGCGCCGCGCGCTCGGCTGTGCAGTCCCTCACTCTGACCTACGTTCCCTGGTTTCTGCTATGAGGGCATGTTGACACTTTGAGAGAGGTAAAATGATGAGGCGTTCCAGTTTGACTTTCACAATGAACAAAGAAAGAAAGTGCCTCTGACGTGTGGCTATCATGTGCCATAGAGCATCTGCAAGTTTTCATTCCAACCAGAGACTCACTCACTGATGAAGACTGCCGGAGAGAGTCTTCACAGAGAGCAGAGTCAATGATGAAATCAGTCACTGAGGCCATCAGGTGGAACTCAAACCTGCAGATTGTTGGCTGTCAGTAGAATGTGGTTTGCCACCACTATTTTAATGGAAAGATCTAGTGAGAATAGAGAGCTAATGGAAGAGAAGCTGAGCTGGCTGACTGGGTCGGACTGGCTCTCCACTGACTGTGAGAATGTGTGAGAAAAGAGAAAATCATTCGTAGGTCTTCACATGTTGGGAGCTAATCTGTGTAAAGTGCCCAGGGGGGTCGACACACAGTGAGTGTATTTAGCCTGGCTATCTAACAGAAGACGTCTCTTTCAGAGGTCAGCAGAGGCTATAACATCAAGACTGAGATAAGAGGAGAGTGGAAGAGGAAGATGAGAGACACAAAGCGGATGAAACATGGTACCTTCACTTTCGATTGTGTCGACTGCATCATTGACTAGTCGAATGACGGTCACTATGGAGGCTTGTGGAGGGAAAAAAGGAGGAGATAAGTTTTGAAATACAGTCATTCAAAGGTAAAAATGCTGGTCATGGTGTTAGTCCGGGGTCAGCCCTCACACCTGGCTGCAGACGACTGCTGGGCCTGGCTCTGCCACACTACTCACTTCTGGCTGATTTGGGGGATTTAGGGGCAATTTTCAAACAATATTGTTCACATACTGTATATGGAGATAGTTTAAGTAAGACAAAAAACCCAACAGAAATAACAAAGCCATGGGAGAACAGAACCATATTAAAGCAAAAGCAACTCAGGCATTCCATTTCTCCTGTTTGACATTTTAGTGCACACACTTCACCTGGTGACACCAGTCACATTTTAGCAAGTGCAGAAATGACAATGGCAACAGTATTAATGTAACTGGGGTAAAATTCACATATTTAACCAACTGATGATCATGGGGCAAAAAAAAAGATGATTCTGTAAAGCAATGAATGTTATGGATGGCAAATAAATCTGTGAGAGCAGGATGATGCAGTGTAAAAAAAACAAAAACAAACCAAAAAAAAAACCAAATACCCAGCTCCAACACAAAGGCCACCACCACCAACACCATGCTGTGAAGCAGCCACACCCCCTTAGCCTCTTCGGGATTGCTTATCCCGCTGTGCGCTGTGGTTAAATCATTATCATGGACAGGTGTGATAAAACCAGCACATGCAAACATGACTAAAAGTTTAAAACAACAACATTGAAATCAGAAGTGCAAATCAGAGTTTGTCTCCCTTTTCTCTGCTCCATGCTCTCAGGCTTTCTACCCCTCCTTCCTTATGCTGGTTTACTCTTCTGCACATACACAGCTACATATGAGGCCCTCGACGACCATTGCTACTGACCCTTACTGAGTCATTCTTACAGTCTTTGATTCATTTGATCATTGTCCAGATTGCCGTACATCCAATTATGTTTTATCGTAGTAGTAGAGATATGTCTGTTTTCAGGCTGGACTTAAACTACCCAAGCAATTAGAATAAAAGCATGAAAAATACAATATAAAGTCTGACATTGCCTGCATAGTTTTTATAATAGGGATTAAGTAATGCAGTGTTGTAGGAGCAAATACGACAAATAAGGTCGACCAAATAATTCAAAAGAGCCAGGTTTGTATGGGTATTTAAGAGGAAACTTGTTAAACACAAGACAGAGACATCAAGAAAGAGTGTAACCAACTCATAAACAGGCAAATAAGTCATTTTAAATAACATGTAAAAGAAGTGAAACATTATGGATGTGGGTTAACCCTAAACCACTGTCGCTGCGGGTCTGAGGTGTGTGTCTTACCGTTGTCATCGCAGGAGTCTGACTGGAAGGAGCTCAGCGACTGCACCTCTGAGTTACTGCCTTTGTTGCTCCCTGAGAAACATGTCACTTCCTCGGCCATGTCAGCCATCTTCCCTGCAGGGAGAGGTGAGGGAGTCAGGAGGAGCAGCTTCCAAAACAAACACAAGAAAACCTGCCTTTTGAGGGTCTGGAACTATGACTGTATGATATGAGACAGTGCCAGTATTTATGCACTCTCTGTATTCTATACTAGTGCCAGGAAGTTTGTCTTGTGTCGCTCAGTACATATCTGTTTCCCAGTCTTAGGTGTAAAGTATGGAGTATGCTATGTTACATGACAGTAGCATTAATAAGAAATCACACTGTTAAACTGAAATGCCAGCAAAAGTCAATATGCATACAAGGAAACTGTTATCACCAACATACAAGTTGGGTCAATAATAAGTAAATAGGGAATAGGGACCAGGGCCGATCCAGGTCATGTACACTGAGCCACACAAAGCCTGTAAGGGCTGAATTCAGTTCTGTCTGATTTCCAGCCTGTAGCTGAGTGTGCACTGGGCAGGTACCACACTGATTCCCTGGGATGTTGTCTAAAACAAATCAACACAGAACACAATGATTTGCAAATCCCTTTTGATCTGTATGGAACTGAAAAAGACAAGACCTTTAAGGATCAAACTGTTCAACTTTATTATGTGTTGTGTAAAAATAAACTCATTCTGAATTTGATGAAGACAGCACATTTCAAAAAGAGTGGGACATCATGCTTTCTCTTCACAACATTCAGGGAGCATTTGGGGACTGAGGACAATAATTGCTGAATTTTTGACAGTGAAATTCTTTCTATTTAATTCTTTACTATAAAGCTACGTTGTGGTAACACATGCAGGAAGTAACGGCCTCCAGCACTACTGTAAGGAATCTTTGCTTTGATGAGGATATGTCCTCTAACTCACACATAAAACAATCTTAACAGACCATATCAGGCTTATCCTGTCCCCAAAAAGATGCAGAAAAACGAGTCCATGCATTTGTTACTTCTAGGCTGGACTACTGCAATTCTCTATTATCAGGCTGCACCAAGAAGCCATTAAAGACTCTCCAGTTGATCCAGAATGCAGCTGCACTTGTATTGACAAGAACAAGGAAAAGAGATTAGATTTCTCCCATATTGACTTCTCTCTCTCTTCCGGTCAAATCCAGTTTACAATTTAAAATCCTTCTGCTAACCTTCTGATGATCAAGCACCATCAGACGTTAAAGAGCTCATTGTACCCTATTACCCCAACAGAGCACTACGCTCCCAGAATGCAGGATTTCTATTGGTTCCCAGAGTCTCCAACAGTAGATGTGGAGCCAGAGCCTTCAGTTATCAAGCTCCTCTCCTGTGGAACCAGATCCCAGTCTGGGTTCAGGAGGCAGACACCCTGAGCCCTGAGCCATCCCTTAGTTCTGCTGCTATAGGTCTCAACTGCTTCCCATGATGCACTGAGCCTCACTCTCCTCTCTCTCTCCTCCTCCTGCATCCATTCATAACCAATCAATGCATCGCACTAATGCAGCTTCTTCCCTCTCTCCTTTCTCTCCTCTCTCTTCCTGTCGCGTTTCCATCTGTCTGCTGCAGAGTCAGGACCTGTGATTGCAGGCCACCCCCTGCCCACATGTTTCTGCTCAAGACCTGCTGCTATTACTTATATTATTGGATTTGTAGAACTTGCACTGTACTGCATGTTCTCCCTCCCTTGGCGCAATACAAATAAAGTGAACTGAGTTAAATCTGCAATTTAATATTGTAGCAAATTGCCTCCAAAATCCATGTACTGAGCCTCTATGGAACTCAAACACACTCTGCTCCACACACTAGGATTTTATTAACCGAACTCATTGTAACTGTAAGTTCTCAGTTTAGCAGGTGATGAGCCACACTCACCCTCATCACTGTCCCACGGGCTCTTGCGTATGGAGTCGCAGTCTGAGCGACAGGGCGACACTGGCAGGTTGGGGGCCACGCTGCAGACCACCACTCCCCTCCTGGTGGTTCCAGATAGGATCCTTGGCGACTCTGGGTGAAAGGTGCTCATCTCTGTATGCTCCACACCGTCCACCATCTTCTCCAGAGTGGACCGCGGGTCTCCTTGGAAACAAGGTGTGTATGCCATGGGCCTCACGGGAACCTGTGGGGGTCCCATCATCCCGCCGCCCCCAACCACGGTGGGCTCTGCGTACAGGTTGAGGGGGTCTCCTGGTGTGCAGTGCAGGGTCTTGAACTGCACGCCGCTGGCCTTGTTGAGGAGTGCTGCGGTGGCCGGGTCCTGGACCAGAGACAGGTTGTTCCGCGAGTAGTTCTTTTGGAAAACCTTCTTGCGGAAAGCGATGAAGAGGATGATGAGGGTGATGATGACAAAGAGCACCACAGCGATGCCGATCAGCTCCTCTTTACCCACCACAGCGTGGCCTGCCTGCATGTCGGGGACGACGACGGGCCGCAGGCTGCAGCGCTGGCCCACGAAGCCCGCCGTGCAGTTGCAGTAAAAGGAACCATGAGTGTTCACGCAGACGCCGCCGTTCTCACACTCCCCCTCAGGATTGCTGCGGTCGCACTCATTCACGTCTTCCTCACAGCTGCAGGGTGGAGGGATGGAAGAGAGAGGGGAGGACACTGGTGTTAGATACTGGTGCATGAATAAGACTGGAGTGCTCAGTTACCTGCCCCCAGAAGGACTCGGGGGCGGGGGAAGGGTTCGAGGAGAGGATGGACTGCAGAAGATGTAACCCCTCTGTCCTTGGTATGATTCAGCTGCTCCATGGGAAATATCAACACAGTCTGCAGTGCCACTGAGCTGGACTTTATTTTCTAGTAGAGATGCCCAGATTCCCACAGACACTACATCTACTGAGCTGATTTGTGAGGAAATGTGTATAAAATGATGCATAAGACTTTCATAATGTTTCCATTGGATGAAAGGTGCAGCCATTAAAACAATGAAGCCACGAGCTTCAGTGAAGGGGCGGGGCCAATTAACGCATTAAGTAGGTGTGGGATAACTAGCCTATTTTGTACACATGTCTGAAAGTCCCAGGGCCAATCTCTGCATCAAAAGACCTTTGTTACATTAGTTCATGTTATGCTCAGATGAAACATATGCCTCAATAAAGTTGTGCTGATCATGTTGTATCTGTTCTCTTTCATCTGTTACCACAAAGAAATGTCAAAAATGGCAGTTTATTGGTTTGGGGGAGAGAGGCGCTGGAGGGGCGCTGTGCAGCAGGTGTGAAGCTTCTCAGAGTCTGTGCAGTGACCTGGTCTCACTTTGGGTCTACTGGAGACCAGCAGAGACCTCGGATCACATGTTAGAGAATCTGCTCACAACACAAACGGTACGGTCGTCTTCGTGATGCAGACTGCTGCAGTGAAGAGATCAAATGAGCAAGTACTGCGATGGGTCCACAGTGGGTGGAGGGCAAGAGACATTTTGTTTAGGGGGAAGTTTTCAGATCGAAGTTGCCTCATCTGAGTTTTCTAGAGGGAAATAAGAGGATTATGATTCACTAAGAAAAGTTCTTTGGATCTTAATTCATTTGATGAAATAAGTGCTTGTGTATAATCATGGTGTGTGAATACAGTGTGTGTGTGTGTGTGAACATTAAAGTTCTTCTATCCGTTACTTTGACAGCTGGTGAATTCTAATGACGTCTGGGGAGTGGGACAAACACGAGTTGTGTTTGACGAGGCAGAGGACAATATGCCGAACCACAATTGAACATTGCCTCCTTGTGGCCATGAACAGTCAAAAAAAAAGTTCTTCTCCTTGAAAATGTTCAATATTTCATTACAAGTTGACTGAAAAAAAAACCCCAACCAAAACCTAAATGTAATTATCTTTTTCGGTCAGACCACAAATGCCAAAAAGGGGAATCTCTGAACTCTCTGGGGGCAAATTTTAACCAAAGGTCTGAAGTTTTTTAGTTTTTTCAACAAGCTCCTCAATGAATTTGCTCTATTATGGTAGATAAGATGAGATATTAGAATGCTTTTTATGTGGCATGTGTTTTCATGTGATTGGCCTCACTGTCCTTTAAGCAGAATGGAACGATCTGAAGTGACTCTGCACAGCTTTGGAAAGCCTGAAACACACTCACTGCTGCTTGTGGCTTTGATTAAAACTACCTTTGTTGACCATATAAGGTCTGAACCAAACCATGATATAAAGTAACTTACAGGGGCCTGAGAGTGGGACTGACAGGGCCAGTTTATTAAACTGCACCAAGAATATGTCTGATGCGCTGGCATCATCCCAAAAACAGTGGAGGTTAATGGAATATTTTTTTTATTATACCTATATTTAATTTTCATTACCCACAGAACAAAATGTCAGCACTTCCCAAAGACATTGTTCCTTCCATGGAAGGTATTCCCACTTTGGAAAAACAAACTGCTGGCATGATCTTTAAGTGAAGATCTTCAAACCTAGACAAATAAATGAAAACTACCTGCGTGGAGAGATACTGCAAGAGGAGTGTAAGAAAAGACTCTATTTGTCCAGAAGGTGGGTGAATTGACACTTGAAGGTTTGTGTGTTTGGACTGGAACTCACGTCAGGCCCTTGAAGCCTCTCCTGCAGCTGCAGAGGAACGCGTTGCCGATGGGTTTGCATACGCCGCCGTTCTGACACGGGTTGGGAACACACGCTGTTATCTCCATCTCACAGCGCCCTCCAGTGTACTGGGGGTTACAGCTGCATGAGAAGCCTGGCAGGCAGACAGACAGGGAGGAGGGGAACAATGGGACAGACTTCATTACCAATTCTGAGCAGTTAGTGCCCTGTTTACAGCGCTGCTTGGCCAAAACACACACACACACATGCACGCACACACACACACACACACACACGCACACACACACGCCCGCACGCACGCACACACACGCACGCACGCACACGCACGCACACCTTTGGGAAATCACAAGTACACTCACACACAGGACAGATACACACACACACACTCACATACACAAACAAACAAATACACGCATGCTCACAAGGGAATGGCTCTGATGTGTAAAAACTCGAAATATCACATACACACAACTACACAATACTGGAAATTATCATTTTTATTGTGTACAGTAAAAATGGTTGTAGGGTATGTGTGTGTACGATGTGAGTACAAACACACACCACACTCTAACCTTTCCACAGAGCCATGTAAATGACACCTTTGGGCTGCGACAATTCCCAGGATGCTTTGCTCATTACAGTATGAATGAGAAACATGTGGCCTGTGGGAAGTCTTACAGCAGCATGCAGTGAGGCCTGCTGGGACTGTAGCCTTACAGCAAACACATACGGTGGCTGCTACGTTCACTGCGTGGATTTCCACAATTAGCTTCTGATCACAACTCTGTCTCAACAACCTCTTGACGACCTGGGACAGGCTCTTCCATGATAGAGGCCTTCTTTAGAGGACTGGGTTGTTTGAGTGTTGGTGATAGTCTTGATCCAATGTGGATACAACAGTCCCTGGCAAATGAATATCTGCTGTTTACAGTTTTTCTCAGTGGCTTTGGTGCATTTCTCTGATCAGAATTAAAGTTCTCTTAACTGTTGGTTCAACCTCCACAACATTTAGTCATTTGTGCACATCATAGTAGCAGCTTCTCATTCTTTCCAACAAAGTGCAAATCCTTTGGACATGCATCAATTGCTTTCATACAATTCTCTGCTGTTTTTTAACATTATCATTTGCTTATGTCACGTCAGTCAAAATGAAGTATACTAATGAAGCTGAATAGTCATTCCCTATAAAACTAACAGTCCTCATTTCATTGCTTGAGTCATTACATACAAAAATGTTGAACTAGTTGTCAAAATCTGTCAAGCAAATTTGACACATTTCTTTATCATTTTATTCCTGAGCCGGGTTTCAATCTGGCAAAAGGTCGACAGTGTGAAAGGGATTGTACTGGACAGAGAGCAACCACAGATGTCCCAGGCCAGCGAGGAGGGAATGTTACACTGTGTGCAGCCATCTCAGAAAATGGCCTCCTCACTCATCTCCCCCGTCTGGGTCCATACAACACACAACATCTGCTGACTGTTTTAGACTCTCTTTACAGGGACATAATCCCTGAGAATGACAGGGGTCTAACTGGAGACCATCTGAACAAGTATGTTGTTGTTTGGGGTAATGTGTGTTTTCACCACTCAGACCTGGTCAGACAGTGGTTTAAAGCATGTGCTTGAATGATTTGCAGTACTGTGTGTGTTGTATGTTCAGTTCCAATATGTACTGCAGTATTGTTCACAGTTGTACACAGCTCTGCCCAAAGGCTGTTTCTCATGTTTGTTGTAAATACATGTGTATTTTTCTTTTGCACAATGCTTTGAACACATTAGAATTGAAAAGAGCTCACGCAGTAAAAATGTGAAACATATGTATTCAGTGTGTTGTTCTCAGTGACCTCACCAAATACAGTAATGTGTAGCTTTACTGTAGTTTTCAAATGGCTGTACAAACAGTGTATAGTGCTGTCTTGAGCATTTTCAGGTGGTGTCACCAAGATCAAAGCGACTGAGAAAAACTGTAAGTACCATTTGATAAAAACTACAGTGACCACTGAAAGAAACTATAAATTTAATTTACACCCCCAGTAGGAACCAATGGGCTTGGAGCTGAGAGCCACAGACTGGGTGGAGAAGTCAGAAGTCTGACTGAGTAATGCATTAATACACTGATAAATTGTTGGTTTTGGTCTTTTTATGGGATTCTATTAGCACCTGCCTCTATTAGCACTTAAACCCGTCTTTTCTGCTTTAATACATGTACTAATTCATATTAGCGTATTTCTGCCCCAGCTTAGTAGCACTACCAGGCAACATCTAATTGTTTTGGTTGTCAGAAGTAAAGAATATATAGGCTGGTAACAAATCACCAAAATCTTTCAGACTCAAACATCCTGATCACCCAGATCCATATTCTTTCCATTTTTTCCTCGTTAACGGGGAAAAAATCCAGGGTCTAGGAACAGAGGGTAAAGGCCCTTGATTACAGTATATTGGGCAAATTAGTGTACTTGAGTCATGGTATAGAAGGACACAGAATAAAAATACACACACACACTAAAACATATGGCTATTTGAGACTTTAATCAGTGGTTTTATGTGAGGTTTGGCTGGTTTAATTACAGCTTAGATTAATGCTGCGCTGCAGTAAAAGATGCTGTCACTTACAACACATGACATGTCAGCCAATCACATGAGCAATGTTCATGGTACATTCAATACTACAATACCAAAATACTACAACTTGCATACTACGCATGCCTCGGTATGATGTGGATCTGCTGTTTGTAGTTCATGGTACTCACCACCAGAGGGCAGGCTTATGCAGGTGGCCCCATTGTGGCAGGGCTGCTGCAAGCAGGCATCAGGATAGAGGATGCAGCCCAGCTTCATCTCCGTCAGCCCCACCACCTCTGCATAGCGTGAGCGTTTGTTCTGCAGTGGTAACTCGTTGTTGTTCAGCATGACTGAGTCCAGGCAGCCCTGGAAACCCTCGAGCACCCGCGGGTCCTTCTGGGAGTCCATGAGGCTGCGGGAGTTGGGGTGCTGCACCTGAAGAGAGAGGGATCGTAGATTAAAAAACATAAACCTACAAGGATGACAAAGCGTACACACACACACACACGCACACACGCAGTATTTGTGAGGACACTTGCACAAACATCAAATTTCATTAACAATTTTGCAAGAGTGCTTGATGATTAAGGTTTTGTTGATGTTCTTCCCTCAAATCAGTTCTTTAAAGGAGTAGAATGGTTTTCACTACATTTCACCTGAATTTGTTTGGTTTACATGACCTTATCTCTGTGACCTCAGTTTGGATAATTCAGTACAATGTATGTGTATGTATGTGTTTCAAACATGCTAAAGGAATAACCTAGTGAATATAAACAGCTTTAAATGTTTTATATTTTTAGTCTGAAGAAAGAATGTGCATTGAAGATTATGTAAATTTTCACATGGTGAAGTAGATTTTTTTTTTTACAACATCTTTCCTATCAACATCACAAACACAACAACCAACCACTTTATCACATTCTAATATCCAAGCCACTTTATTGGAAGTGAAGTCCAAGATGAATATCAGTACCCAAAATGTTGCTTTGAATGACAGCAAAGAAAACTGGATGTAAATTGTAAGTTAAAGTTGTCATACTCAGGTTGTAAACCAAACCAAAACAAATGTATCTCTTCTTCTTCTTCTTCTTCTTCTTCTAATTGTTAGTAGGATTTTTCATGTTTTATTTATTCAGTTAGCAGCTTTGTTACACCTCACGTTTCATTTCCCAACATGAAGGTCTAAATGTTTCAAAGGCTGATCCACACTGTCAACAAAACACTGGTGGATAAATGCTGAAGTCTATCATTCATTATGTTTCTGGCCTAAAAGTTGTCAAACTTAACGTCTGTGTATTACTTTCAGGTTGCATACAACCCCAGCAGCTTCACCAGAACCAGGGGATGTATAAACATTTTCATCAACTGACATCCTGCCTCCTCCAATGTTAAGAGCTTAGTCAGAAAAACAACCTGAAACTCTAAAAGTGAAGGAGACAACAAGCAAGGGCCCATTGTCTCATCACTCCATGTATAAAGCATGTGCTCACTATCATGAACAGGAAACGTAGGAAGAAACAAAACTACACTCAACTGTTGACTGGTGGCGATCTTTCTACCACAGAGCAGATTCTACCAAGCAGGAGGAGTGCTACAGTGATGACATATGTTACTGTTGTGTGGATGCCCATAGGCTGAGGAAGCCTAAAAGCTCCAGGGCAGCTACAACTACTCATGGACTGACCAGTGCTCCAAAGTAGATGCTTCTGTCCGGAGCAAGTGGTCGCATGAACGGCAGTCCGCGGCGTCGCTCCACGTAGCTGTCATCCAGCGCCAAACTGCTGAAGTTACGGTTCATCTCTAGCGCCACTGTGTGCCAGCTGCCATCGTTGATGCGACGGCCGGAGATGCCCAACATGTCAGGACTGTCACCACCTCCAATATCGCCCAGGCCACAGGCCATCTGGAACCACAGCTTCCCCTCCTCCAGCTGCTCACACACACACACACACACA